>JANHMN010000002.1:218415988-218468452 GCA_030674055.1 Rhabdomys pumilio
GTGTGTGTGTGTGTGTGTGTGTGTGTGTGTGTGTGTGTGTGTGTCCTCTCATGGTAAGAGGGTGAGGAGGAGTTTGCCAAGTTCCTTTATAAGGACATTGATCTTACATGTGAGGCCTCTCACCTCTTGACTTCCCAAAGTCCCTGCCTCCAAGTATTATCACCCTGGAAATTAGGTTTCAACATGGGGATGGGGATATAAACCTTTGTTCTGTCCCAGGTACCTGATAAAGAGCGCCCTACTCAAGGGCTGAGTCAGTGATGGAGCATTCTATCTCTGCTTCACAAATGGAACATGGTTTCCAAGTCCCACCAGGCTTAGCCTACACCTTGTTGATTCGTCTGTCATTTGCTACTGTATTTATCTGTGTGTGCATGCATGTGTGTGTGCACGCATGCGTGTGTATGCATGCATGCAGGTACTGGGACAGGAGTAGAGATCAGAAGACAACCTCAGGTGTGGTCTCAGGCACCTTCCATTTTCACTTTGAGAGAGGGTATCTTACTGGCCTGGAACTTCACCACTCAGGCCAGACTAGGTGGCCTGCAAACTTGTAGGAATCTGGCTCTTTCTCTCAGGTACACCCCACAGCTAACTGGCAGTCAAGGCCAGCACATCATGTCCCTGGTTCCTGCATTTCCTGTAGCATACCTGAAGTCATGCCCTTGACAGAGTTACTTAGTCATCTGTCACTCTGCATATTAAGACAGAAATGACCTATTTTGTTTCTGGAAACTCGGCTCTCCTTCTTTTCCTCCTAATTCAAACAACATGAGCTGAGCTGCAAGCTGCAGACATTTCTGATTCGCCGGCCATTTCTGCTGGGGAGAGGACTGATGTGTGCTGTACTGCTCGACATCCATGTTCTTGGGAGAGGCAAGGGCACAGATGTTCAGGTTGGTGCATCCTGGTGTGTAAAAGGGAAAACCCGTATCTCCCTACAGTGTCTCAGACAGACCACCATTTCCTCCTGTTTCCCCAGGGCCAGGCCGTTCTTCTCCCTTTCTGCCAGCCCTCATCCAGCTGCCCGAATGATATTTTTTGAAATCTGATTTTTAATTATGCCGTACATCACATTTAAAGTGCATTTGAAATATTTTTAATTACCTTAATTTTAATTAGATGCAGCAATTAGGGTAAATGTCATCCTCTTCAAAGGATGAGTTTTCTTAAAAGTGGTTCCAGGAAAGGGGAGGCCCTCTTGACTTGCAGCTAGCATGCTGTCTTTGTCAGGGTGATGTCCCTCAATGCTGCACCCGCTTATCTGTGATCTATAATGGAAATTCTTCAGGAAACGGTTGTTAACGATTTACTATTGTACAGCTGTAACTGCCCGCAACACCTCACCATGAATAAACAATTTCATGGCTGTCAAGACTTCAATTTTTAATCTTTTTTTAACTCTTCATTTATCACACAGGACCATACATGGCTGGTGTGTTCCCACCAAGCACAGGTCATCTCTGCTTTGTCCTTCTCTGAGGAAACATAAATGATGGGGATTTTAATTGGATCTGAGTCTGGTTTGTTGTAACCTTACGAGGCAGTGGATGGGAGGCAACAGCTTGTGCCTCGTCCTTCAGTCCTTTCAACCGTGAGAAGCCGCTGAACAGTTGATCCTGGCTCTCCGCACCACTGCTGCTGCTGAGGGCTCGTCAGCTGTCTTGCTGTCCCCCAGAGGCTGGGTTATGGGCTGGATGCAGAGTAGAACTCTGGTCTGTGAGGAAAGGGGGAGGGGACCCACCTTACATTACATTAAATGTATTTAGAGGAAGCATGGGGTGGAACCAAACAGCTGCTGCCTTCTCAAAATATCACATTTTAAAATACCCTGTAATGTAAATGATTTAAGCATTTTTTAGAGTGTCAACACCCCCCCAAACCCCTCTTTTATTGGGTGTGAACTGTTCGGAATGTTGCTGTAGAAAACTAAAAGCCCACAAGAAAACAGAGAATCAACTAACCTGGGCCCATAGTGGCCCACAGAGTCTGAACCACCAACCAGAGAGCACGCATGGGACGGAGCAGGAGCTGTATCTGACTCTGTTGCCCGTCTTTGGATCTCTTCCCCTTGTGGTGCCTAGCCACAGTAGGAGGAGAGTGCCCCATCCTGCTGCAGCTTGGCCTGCCAAGGTGGGTTGATATCCATGGGAGGCCTCCCTTTTCTGAGCCTTTTCTGAAGAGAAAAGATGGCAGGGAGGTGAGGTGAGGGGGAGGGACGGAGATATTCTACAGTTGGGATGTAAAGTAAATTAATTAATTTTAAAAAGTAAAAGCAAAGATGTTGAAAGCTAGTTTTCTCAGGTATTACTAGACAACAGTTTGGTTCTGGCCTGGTTTTTTTAATTTGCCTGAAGAAATGAAGAGGAATACCTCAAGGAGAGAGTACAATAGTGAAATACCACTGATGGTAGCTGGCCACCCCTTTCTGCAACAAACCTCTAAAACAGTCACCATAGCACCAAGACTGTAAGCATCCTGCTATATTGCCATTTGCCATGCTTTTGATTGAGTATCCAGTCAGTCTGACCTTGCTGAAGTCTTTTTGGTAGGTTTGACTCCTCTCGGGTTCTTCTGTTATATGCTAAGCATGTTGTACACTACTAGGAAACAAGAGACCAACTGCCCCAATGGCTAGGAGCAAAGCACCCAAATTACTACCTGGCGCATGTTGGGAGGCGCCCTTGTAGCCCTATGCTCAGGAAAAGCCCTTGGAGCTCTAAGGAGGGGAGTGTCATCCCTGGCTCGGGGCTAATCTGGAACTGGGGCTAGAGATTGGAAGCTTCTGATGGATCAAATGAGAGCCATTCAGGTTTGTTTCTGTGCTTTCTACTGGGCAGTTGGAGCTGCTGTTTTTCTGGGCTGCCAACCTTTAATCATCGCAGATGTATCCTGATACCAGGGCCATAGATTTCTTTATCTAGAAAGAGGAAAGAAGGTAACTGCATCTCCCGCTCTGCAGCAAAGTGCCCTGTCCTTTAATAAGGGATCAAATTGTCTAAACAGAATTCCTTCTGCCTCCTCCCCTGTGCTTGTGATGCAGAAAAAAGAGATCTCATTGTGATGTTTAACTGGATGTGCAGGAAGGGAGAAATTTGTTGGTGCTTCCCTGGTGGCAATGGAACAGCCCCTTTTCGTGTGGACCAGTTTTAGGGGGTGATGATTATCCCTGTTGTCTAAGGTAGGACTTGTGCAGACTTTAGCAAGCTGGAGAACTTGTAGAGTTGTCCTTGCTGTTTTATAAAGAATTACGGTGGGAATTTGGAAAAGGAGCAGACTTGTTTTTCTTAGACCAACAGGGATCAATTGAACTTGAGCAGTTTGGTCTGGGAGTGCTAAAGTGGAACCAACTGACTGAGACATCATATTATCCCAGAGGGTGTGCACTATAGTCTAGGGTGCCTTGTGTTATAGACCCAGCATTAATGAGCAAGAACAGGGCTGGGAAGGTTTAAGCTGCCAGGGGGCCTTCTTTCTAATTGGACTGGGAGGGAGCCGTTCCTGCTCCGCTGCGCTCTTGCAAGCGCTGCCTAACAAGGTACGCATATCTTGAGCTGTTGGCTTTTTAGGAGCTAGTCTCAGTCTGATATTTCCAGACTCAAAATCACAACAGAAAGAATTGTCTTGTTTTCTTCACGTGTCACATGACTTGCTAGATAATGCCTACTGATCCGCCACCCTTGTTTCTGGAGTCAGGTGACATGTTGTAAAGAACATGTTTAGATTAGGCTTACAAATAAAGAGCTAAAGTGACAGGCCAGGAAAGTAGAGCCATCTTACTGTAACTCTTGATCTTGCTTGTAGCCATGAGGAAGCCATTCCTTCAAAGGTTCCGGTGGGTGTGGCCTGCCTTAGACACTTCGCCTGTGGCATGTTGGTGCCTATGGGTATGAGTAGGCACTCAGTGTTGACAGAGTGTGTGCTCTCCATATCATTTGATTTAGGGTCAATATAAATATAAGAATCCAGATCCTGTCTGGATGATTTTGTGCCGCTGTTTTTAAAGGAGAGAACCATATTGTCTGGATTTTGAAATCCATCTGCATTAATTCAGCTATATCTAATCACTCCTTGACCCACGTTTGCTTGCATTAAATCACATATATCCTTTGAATCTATACTGGTTTATCTTCTTTAAATGACTTTTTTAAAGAAGCCATCTGTTCAGTTCCCCACTCTTCTTCCTCCTCTTTTTTTTTTTTTTTTTTTTTTTAAAGTTTGTTCCTTGTGGACACATCTCTGTGGATATTAATAAGATTAACAGTTTCTGAACCAATACTAAGGAGGACCAGGACCCAAACCAAACATCTACAGCCAAAACAGGAACCACTTTTGTCCAAAAGCCTCTGTGTGAGCCCTGGTCTTTCCCACTTCACTGTTATGCAAACGAATTGCCCTGGGAGTGGGCAGATGCAGGGGGAGCAAGTGGGGTGGGCCTTTTACTCAACATAACAAAATAGGCTCTTACATCATACCAAACTGTGTTTTGGTCCTCATCAGAGAGACAGGCTCTCAGTTTTCCTGTTAGACTTAGATGGGAGAGCTTTTACTTGGTGCAGTTGAGATTGTAACTACAGTGGAGAAGCCTATCACCCACATCCCGTGTCTGCCTGTAGTACAGTGCTGTGCCCAGTGCCTGTCTACGGTAGAGCACTGTGCCTGGTGTCTGCCTGTGGTAGAGGCTCCTGTCTGTCCATCTTTAGTCCTGCTCCTTGTTCCTATTTCTGGTCTTCAAATGACTTTTCTTCTTGTGGTCATATTACTTTCCCTAGGAGTTGATGATCATAATTTTGGTCTCTTTATTGGCTTCTGAAATGCTATTTTGAGAAAGTTGAGGATTTATATAAAATCAGTGGTGGATCAGATAAGATGTTTGTTAGGCCTGGTGAGTAGCTTATTCTCAAACGAGGCAGGAAAGCAAACCAGGAAAGGAATCTACTAGAGCATTATATGAAATGACTTTTCTTGAATGGTAGAAAAGTAGAAAGTCATTGGGTTCCTGTATAAAATTACCTCCATATCAATTTTCCAACTTAAGTCCTATGTCTGATGTGATACATTGGCACATGGTGTGAGACTAAGCAAAGAGAAGTAAGATCTGCCCTAAAGATCTTAGAAGCAACAAAAGTTAGGTCTTCCAAACCAGTGTGACCCAGAAAGGAGACCATACCATGCTAGTTTTAGACTGTAGAGGCTTCCAGAAGAATGACATCCACAGTGGTGGCTCTGGGTTCTTGTATATGAAAACTTGAGTTTTAACTTACACGACCTTGGTAGGTCTGTCTCTTTTCTTTCTTATAGCCATGCAGGGACATCAGTTGGGCATAGATGATCACCCACATTTTACAGATAAGGAAGCTAAGACAAAGAAATAGAGGGGCTCGTGCAAGGTTGTATGGCTGGTGTTGATTATCAGACCATTCTGCTTTTGGTGACTCCAACTTTTGCTGACTCATTCGTCACCCAGCCAGGTACAATAAACCCATCACCAAGTTGAACAGTTTAAAGACATTTTAACTAAAAAATGTCTGTAGACTACCACATGTAGTCTAGCAAGAGCATACAGGTGGACTATGGGCATCACTCTCATGATCCGATGCCAGCCAGGAGTTATAGTTCATGGCTGCTGCCCAGCATCAAGCAGAATATTGTACTGCCTGTTAGTATTGTGGAGAAGATCAAATCCCAAAGTCTAAGTGTACTTTCTGCTGAGCATATCCTTTCATACCTCGGTGAAGTCAACAAATTGGAAATCAAACCATCATGAGCTGATGGCCGTCTATTTTATGAATAATTATACATACTAATCAATAAGTAATCATTCCTGCTGCCATTCAAGGGGTAGAATGATACTACTTATTGTACCTGATTCAGAGCCTTATCCTATAGACAGCTGACTGTGGTGCATGAATGATGGGATACAGAGGTCATCTGCTGGGTAGATAGAGCAGTCACTGGACAGATGTCGGCTCGGTGGGTGTGTAGGAAGATCAGTGGGCAGATGGAGGGGCAGGTAAGAGTGGGAAGGGGGGAGAGTGGGTTGGTGTATGGATCGAGGGAAGGGTGGATGGGTTGGTGAGTGGGTAGAAGGATCAGTAGATAGATGGAGGGGTGGGTAGGTTATTGGAAGAAGGGAGGGAGAAAAGGACAGGCTGTGGATGGATTGAGGGATGAGCGAATGGGTGTGTGGGTAGGTAGATGTCAGACAGAATGTTGATGTGCGTATTAAACATGGTGAAGGGTTATACCTAAGAACTTTTCGGGAGAGGTTAAATGTGGGAGTTTCTTAGATGAGGAGTTACTAACATTTTATCCTTTATCCTAAGACTTTTTAATTATTTGTGATAGAAATAAATACTGGGTCTTCTTTTCCTGTGACTGCAGTAATTCAATTAAGCCAGAATTTACCTGAGTCTGGCCATGCTTGAGCCATGCATCAGTGTGAAAGGCATGGCACGGAGTTCTGTCTGGGATTAGGGATTATGATCGGGAATGCTCCCTGGGCTCTTGTGATATGGGTGTACTCTGTACTCTGCACTTTGGCTTTCTGGTCTGTAAAGTGAGGATCGTACTTTCCTGTGTAATGCTGTTGTGAGAACTCAGTACGCAGCCCCTGGTCCAGGGATGGTGTTTAAATGGTGGTTTTATGATGGAGACAGTTTCGGCTTTCACAGAGGACAAATCTGCTTGCAGCATATCACTGGGGTTTTTAGGCATTAATTTGTTAGCTTTTTAAAAATTTAATTGAAATGACTTGTGTATTTGGATTTACTGTATGTCAAGTATGACCCATGGTCTTTTGTGTCAACAGCTTCCTGGTTACCTCATTTATAAAATGTGAAAGATTTTTGTCCAAAGACCTTTAAGCTCATTATCCTGTCTGTAGTACTTTTGTGGTTTGTGTAAATATCACCTTTAAGAGTAAAAGAGACATAAGAAGTGTAATTTCTTATTCATGACGGCCATCTAGTCAGTAAACCTCTTTTTTTTTTTTTTTTTTTTTTTTTTTTCTTTCAGCAAAAGATGTCCATAAAAATCCCTAGGCCGTCAGTTAGCAGTCAGTGTTTCTGCCATTCTTGTCAGTGTGTCCTGCCTCTTCTGTTTTTCTTTCTGCTGCTGCTGAGACTGTCCTGGGTTGACCTTGTCTCCAATTCTTCACTCTCTGTGAAGTGTGTCGAAGCTTTGGAGTGGGTCGTCCCCTTCAGGCGTGGCTCCCACCTTCCCCCATCTGCACCCTGACCCCAGGTCTCACAGCAGCTGCTGTGCCCGCAAGCCCTGTGCATGCATTCATGGAGACCACAGAAGGGTGTTGGATGTCCTGCTCTAGTCTTCTCCCCTTGTTCCTGAGATACAGGGCTTTTACTGAAGCTTGAACTAAGCTGATGGCTAGCAAGCCTCACATGATCCTCCTGTCTCCCTTCACCCCAACACCTGACTTTATGTCAGTGCTAGGACCTGAACTCAGATCCTTCTGGTTGCGCAGTAAGTTCTCCTACCCATTGAGCCGCTCTCTCCAGCCCACTTGTGCAGCCTTTTCTTCACCAAATTAGAACTTTCCCTCTAGTCCTCTGCTCCCTCCCCTGCCGTATTTTGGTGAACTCCAGCATCTGTGCTTTTAGTCCTGTGCTTTTGCTCACTAGCTTGCGTGGCCCCATCTTCCTCGTTGCCTGGCTTCTGGCCAGTGTCCTTTCAGGAAGTCATTCCCAGTCTCCTCACTCAGCTCATAAGCGCAGTTCCCAGTCTGTGTCCTTGTTTGGTGCATGTTACTTATTGCCTGAGGTACGAGACTTAAAATGTCTGTGATTATCCTTCCACAGAGGAGGAGACTGAGGACCAGAACCATGAATGGATTTGTCTTTACCACTTTGTGGTGCTTTATTAATCATGGACATTCAGTAAATGCAGATTATATGAGGGAGAAGAGAGACAGACAGAAAAGTTTGTTTTTCTAGGGAAAGAAAGCTTAGTTCTACCTTCTAGTTTGAAAATCACTCCTTTCCCCTCCTTCTTGTTTCCTTTTGCTTAAACGTCACTCTCTTTTTCCTCTTTTATCCCATGTTTCAATTCTATTGTACACATTTTTAAAAATGACTTTACTTAGGTCTTTGAGGGACGGGCATGTGTACAGGTAGCTGTGGAAGCCAGGGTTGCATTGGATCCCCTAGAGTAGCTGGAGTTCCAGGAGTTAGGATCTACTTAATGTAGGTGCTGGGAACTAAACTTGGGTCCTGTGCAAGAGCAATATGCACCCCTAAGTACTTATACCCCTGACACTTAAATTTCTGACGTTTATACTTCTAAGCACTTACACTCCTAACATGTACTTACACTCTTAGCACTTACACCCCTAGCACACACACTCCTAACACTTACTGTCTTTCCACCCTCATTGTGCACCTTCTTTGTGTAGACTGAGGGAGGTTGGCTGAGGATCAGTGCTGCGCTGTGGAAACCTTTTTCTTTACATTGCCCTGCAAGTTCGTCCTGCCCTGGTCTCTGACGACCCTCTGGTAGACACAGTCTCTCTCCTGTCTTTGCTGCTGAGCTGTGCCAGGCGGGTCCAGTCATGCTGCATCTTGAGAGAAGTCAGGAGATAAGGATAAAGAGGCTGGAAATGTAGCTTCCCCAGATGATCTTTTTAAAGCTTGGCAATTATGAAAACACAGTAGACCTGCAAACTAAACTGTAAGTTTAGCTGCATTCACTGAGACCCACTGACAGAGGAAGGACAGTAGTAAAACCTGGGGGTGTTAAAGATGACAGTGACAGTGGCAGGTGACTCAAGGGGAGCCAAAACCTGAACAAGATGTCAGCGGGGCCTCGGTGTGCAATGGAATGTCCTTAACGCTCATCACATGTGTCCATAGCTGTGGTCGATCTCCTTCAGGAGCTGACAGACATAGACACTCTTCACGAGAGTGAAGAAGGAGCAGAAGTTCTCATCGATGCCCTGGTAAGTAGCTCATGCCTCGAGTTGTGTGGGATTGTGACTTGTTGGTCTTGGCCTTGCCACCATGCTCAAGTGGAATCCGTAGAATGCTGGGTTGAGGCTGGATGGAAGTGTGCAGAAATGCAGCTGGGGGGATGCTTTCTTCTGTGGGACTGTGAGGGAAGAGATGAGAGGAACCAGCGTGTAGTAACTAAGTGTTCCAGGCAGGACTCCTCCGTTCCTTAACCCTGCTCAGTCTTCATCACATCCTTCTGGAAGCTGAGGCCCAGGAGAGGTGGAACAGCATCTCTTCTCTCTTTGATTCTGTGTCTTTCCCTCACTGGCTGGGTTGCTACTAACCTTTGATAGAGAGATCTCACAGATGTTTGCTCTCTGCCTTGAGCTTTATAATTGCAGCGAGGATGGACACTGTTACTTACTGTACACAGATGAGTCGTCAGGGAGACCGGGGGGGGGGGGGGGGGGATGTTAGAAATGAAGAGCAAACCTGAGATCTCTTGTAGGGAGAACTGCATCCCATGTTTTGTTTGTTACAAGGTCTCACTGTGTTACCCTGGCTAGCCTGGACTTGATTTGTAGACTAGGCTGGCCTCAAACTCTCAGAGATCTGAACTCACAGATCTCTGCCTGCCTTTGCTTCCTCTGTATTTGAATTAAAGATTTGTATCACCTTGTGTGTGAAGCCAAGGCCAAGCCTCAGATATCACTCACTTTCTTAGCTATTACCCAGGCAGCACCAAAGCAACCCCTGTCCACTAGGTCCCAGCTTGACATGTAAGAAAGACCCCTTTTGCTGGGCCCTCAGCCAGGTTTGTGTCCACTGAAAAGCTTACATGCTCTGATCGCTACCTGACGAGGGAGGCTTCCAGACTGAAGAGGCACTACTGCTAAGCTAGCCAGTAGGGGAGGCAAATCTGGTCTAGCCTCTTACCCTAATTCTGATGAGAGGTCATTCTGCTCACTGCTAGGGACTCTGGGCCTCCCTTTCCTTCTTTTACCCTCTCCTGCCTCTTCTCTCTGATAAGAATGGTGGTGAGTGCTGCTTTCTGAGCAGACTACAGTTTCTCAGAAGCCACTGCAGCCATTCATGGTAGGCACATTAAGCTGCCTTCTGGCCCCACCCACAGGCCTGCAGGATCAAGGTAGCTGGACTGGGAACTCCAGTGCCTAGGAGACGCCTCTGCAGCACAGCCTACCACTTCTCTTAAAGTTCTCAACACCAGATCTTCCCCCACACTGAGCTCACTCTGAGGTGGTGTAAGTGGAGGGGTTGTGAACCCTTTGGAGATGAAGGACTGTCTCTGGGCCCTGCTGGACTCTGTGTCGCTAGCATGGAAATTTCTATGGCTCTTTTCCTTTCAGGCTCCTTCCTAGAGTGAGCTGCCACTTTCATGGGCTTTGAGACCTTTATTTTTCCTTAGAACCACTGTACAGAAAGGGAAGGATTCTGCCGGGGTAGCCTTTGTTTTGAGGAGCATTTGTCGCAAGGCTGTGGCACTCCCTCCTGCACTCTCTCCACAGTGTCATTTGTTCAGTCTTACCTTCCAGAGGTTAATTACGGTGGCCCTGTGTGTGCCTTCCTGCCTAGTCCCCGGGCTGGTTTTAATTACCATCCTTTGCCTGTGTGAATGGAGAAGATGAGAGGGGAACAGCCAGCCAGGCGGCTGCTGTGAACCTACATAGAAGCAGCAGCTCGCACAAAAGCCCCCTTTGTGTCTCCGTGTTGCCAAGCCCACCAACAAAGGCTGCGTCTTGCAGATTTTATTGTCTGTCTGGAAGGAAACAGTTCCTCCTCAGTCTTGGGAGCCATTAGGTAGCTGCTGTGCAGGATTTCCTGTTTGTTTGGCATTTTTTATGATTATATTATTTTAAGATTTTGGTTCTTACGGCTTTATCCTGGTGGGGCTTTTGTGGATCACAGACACTGAGCATTCTGGAGTTGAGAATGTTATTTGCTTGTCTGCCACCACTCAGAAGCCGTCAGTAACTATCATGGGCAGAGCTGGAGAGTAGGCTTCCGTTTATCTCGCCCTCGTGCCACATTGAGGAAGAAGTTTGATAAGTATTCTCATATTACAAGGGTTGAGTTGTCTTCATAGTTTTAATTTGGGGCCAATATTGGAAGCCTGGAATCGCTGGAGCAGAGGCTAGAGGGCATGTGACAGGATTTATTATGGTGTGCAGTTTGCAGTTATTGCCTTGGTCTTTTTCCCAGTTGGAAGTCCCAGCAATAGAGTAGCACATTTGTGAGCAAAGTGCTGTCCTGGCATTCTTGGGACTCTGGGGTTTTATATTTTGGATCACATTCATTGCTGTTCGGCATACACAAAGTGAGTATTTGTGCTTTGGAACAAATCAATTTAGGAGCCTGGAAGATGGACTTCTCTGGAGATCATAGATGTGAGGTTTATTGCATTGGTGAGAACTCCCTGGCTCACCCCTCCACAGACATGTGGTTCCTGAGTACAGTGACCAGACAGCGGATGGCCTACAGTAAGTGTCCTTTCTGGGATACTTCATAGCTTCCTGTCAGGCCTCCTCCAGTCTTAGCTCTTCTCTTTGGAGACCTGGGAACTTGCCACTCTGGATTATAGCTTCTGTGGACCAGTTTGTCTTTCCCAAGTTGTGGTCCCACTGGGGGACTGATCAGGGCTTCAGCTCTGCCATTCACTGTATGGCCCGTGACGGTTGCTTTACCTTCCATGTCGTGTTTCTGCATAGTGGAGGTAACGCTTGTGTTTGTCACACAGTGTAGCTGTGGGCCATCAGTATGTATTTAGAGATCTTTAGGGCTCCTGCTACTTGCTGACTGTTGTCCAGGACTGGTGGAGGTCCAGCAGTTTGTGACTGTCAGGTGATGGTGATAGGCATTGTCCGCCACATGGTGACATGTTTGTGGATGTTTGTTACACTTCAACAGTTTTCAGTTTGAAAATGCTTCAGAAAGCATTTTCAGTAATTATTTTTAAATATTTGGATGACCTGGGTCTAAATAGACATCCAAAGATGGAGGTTTCGTTGAAAGGAAAATTCAGTAATGAGGATACAGGACAGGATGTTGAGAAGGCAGGCTCTATGGAATGAAGAGTAGAACTGGTCAGTTCTAGGGGCCAAGTGTCACAGAATGTCAGATTGTGCGGAGGAGTCATATCAGAGCAAGGTAAAGAGTGGCTGAGGCGTGAGGCTGCCGAGGACCTGCGTCTTCTGTAGACTTGAGCAAGTGTACCTTTGATGTAGAGAGCCTGAGGGTTTCCTTCATACCCATCCTTGCCCTCAGTCAGCCCTTCTCAAATGCCCAGTTCTGAGCCCAGGCTATGGTCTGCCTTGGTTTGGTTTGCTGTTTGATTTGTGCTACTCAGGTACAGCCAAGCTGAGGGTCTCCTGATGCTTATTACTATGTCAGCCTCTGCTTCCTGGCCTTCTTGCTTCCATTCATGCTCTCTCCTTTCTCTCTGTCCTAAAGCAAAACTCACAGGTCTTCATTCACTTGATGCTCACTGCGTGCTGACTTGCTCTTGGTCCTAGAAACCGGGTACTTGTAGCTCTCAGTATAACTGATGGGGGGGAGGGGTCTCTGCTTCCAGAGGGTGGGACAAGAAATGGGGAAACAGATAAATTACCACAGTGTGTCTCGGTCATGCAGGGGATGAAAATGGAATGGCTGAGTGTGTGGATGTCTGGTTAGACCTGGTTCTCCAGAAAGGCCTGAGTTCTGGGTACATGAAGAGATGAGCCATTCAAAATGGCCAAGATCAGAGCAGGGCAGGGAAGAGACCAAGGCGAGAATAAGCTTGACACCAAAGAGAATGGGAGGAGCCATTTGGTGTGGGGGAGTGGTTCTGCATCCTGTAGGCTTCTGAAATTGGACTGGAAGTGTCTGTCTAGATGTTTAGAACAACCATACAGGCATCTGTGGGTGGGAAACAGGAAGGCAGGAATGGCGGCCCATATTTTAAGAGGTGACTGTAGGCCTGCTTTTAGCATTATGACTTTCAAAACTTATTTGATCAAGATTCCTTTCCGCATGTTTGTTTGTTTGTTTGTTTTTAATATGACAGTACTGAAACCTATTGTGGGTGGAAGAACTCCAGTCTAGCTTTTGAGTGTTATGGAATGAGCTGGGTAGAAAAAGAATCCTCTTCAGACCCTCTCATCTGTCTGCTTTCCTATTTCCTCCATTTCTCTTATATCCTTCCTCTTTGGTCAAGTGGAAAAAGATGTCTGATCATGCCCTCGAACCTCCTCTGAGTGAGACCTGCTGTTTGGGGACCTGCTAACAAGCAGAAATAACCAGAGACTTATCAGAAACTGCCAGGCCTCAGACAGTCCTCATTTCCAAGGCCAGGGCTGCTCTGGCTGGTGCTTTAATCCCCAAGCAGGATTTGTTTTTAGTTTCAGACTTGGTCACAGATCCAGAAAATTGAAGGTAAGCCTGAGGCTGGAGGAAGTAGGCTGAATGCTAATTTGCACTCCTTACAAGCCGACTCCAGAGCCATGCATAATACAAATACTTTCCTAAGGGTTTTCTGAGCTAAATGTATTTTGACTGCTCTCGGCCCTCCTGCAATCAGATAAAATTGTATCTAACCCAACTAAACATTGAGTTTCACACTTTGCAAGCTTAAAAAGTCTGCTTGTTAGAAGTTAGATTTCTGTAACAAGAAAAAAGACTTTCCTCTAGCCAGACACCCACCATCCAGATCCACTTGGCTCTAGGATGGAAGTGCTGTTCACCACTACCATCCTGCCAGTTCCAGACAGCAGAGATGGCAAGCACAACTAAGCATCAAGGAAAGAGACAAATAACGCAGATAAAGTGGCCATCCATCGCAGCAGAGGCTGGCCATGCACACAAGCCATGTGCCACCAGCAGAGCTGTGATGGTCACCAATTCAAAGTTGTGGGAGATATGTCAGTTGGAGTGGTTTCGGAAAAACTAAGTTGTGGCATGTTCTGTGCCCCCAGATGTTTTCTGTTTTCTTTCCCATGCATAACTGATTCAGTTTATTAAGGATAACATTTTCATGTTCTTATTGGCTGTGAGACTTGAGACCTCTCCTGGGAGAGGGGGAAGCAGCTCATTTTCTGCTGCAGCCCTTCCAGTTCTGGCACCAGCTCTTCTCCAGTGGGCTCTATCCCCATTTCTTCCTCCAAGGCACAAGGAAGAGCCTAGAAATCGCCATTCACTAGCAATTGGGTGTGCAGACAGGCCACTAATTTCAGATTTTCTTCATGTCCAGATGTTGCCCCCAAGTCTCACCCAGAAAGAACAGAGGCCATATTTGACATCTGTCTTTCTTCTCCTTGCTGTCACCCTTAGGCTCTGTCAAACCAGATCTGTAGAATGCAGCTTTCTCCACAAAGGCTTTGAAAGTGTTGGTGACATGCTCACGCCTTCTCCTTCCTTCTCTCTGTCTTTCTGTTCTCACTGAAGTAATAGCTCATTGCAGCCCCCAGCTCTGTGTCTCTGGCCAGGCTACCTAACCTCTCTGAGCCTTTGCTTGTGCTCTGTGAGAGTTGTGAGCCTTATGCCAGGGTAGATGCAATACTGTCTGAAAGCACATTGCGGTGCACACAGTGAATGCCTAAGTTTATTTGGTGAGGTAAGGCTTCTCAGTTATCTGTTACGTTCAGAGTTGTTCAAGACCTTGAAGTGTGCCAGGGTGCATGAGGTAAGGGGCTTGCTATCAAAGAACTTGACTTTTTCTTCACCAGTGAGGTAAATGGCATGGGGTGAGTATAAAGTTCGATGCAACCTTGATCATGGGCATTTTGAGTTGTTCCTTTAGCCAAAAGTAGGGCTCCACATTTTCCTGCGATTGCTGCAGAATTCTTCTTTTTCCTCATTTCCTATGTAAGGCAAACAAGGCACTGGGAAAGGGGAAGGGAGGTTGTATACACCGCGCAAGTCTTCCTGGATGCCTGATCACAGCTGTCAGCTGAATAGTCTCTTCCCCAGGAGAGAAAATCAGGGCCGGCCGGCTGGCTGGCCGGCCTGCCTGCCTGCCTGCCTGCCTGCCTGCCTGCCTGCCTGCCTGCCTGCCTGCCTGCCTGCCTTCCCTCCCTAAAGCCCTGGGGGTTACCCACAAGCAGTCCCCCAGAACCTCTTGTACAGATGGTAGTGAAAAGGAGGAAAGGCTTTCTTCAGGATTCTAGAAGGAAGCCTGACTTTGGTGTCACTCCTTGGCAGATGTGTATCCTATTGGCTGTATTCTATAGCTACCTGGGCTTCCTACCTACCTCAAAAGGTGTGAATCAATTAAGAGCTAAAAGATGTTTTGCCCAAAGGCCTCATGACCTGTTTTTACATCATGAGTAGGTACTACTGAGGCAGAGTTTGGGGGAGGGGAGGTGGGACAATGAACATGAGGACCTTGCATTCACCACTTGGTAACCCTGAGTTTTCCTTTGTGTCATTCATCTCTGGCTTGCCCAGCCTGGGTCAGGACTAATGGGGTTAGGAAGGGGTTAAGACCCCTTTCTTGCCTGGGGTGTTTAAAGAGGCCATGGGTTGAGAGAGCACTGTAGGTTGCTAGTTCTGTACTCAGTTTGTACATTGGACTGGAGAGCTGTGACTACGGGAATGGGGACATTTGGGGACTGACCTGTGATGTACCCTTCTCTCCCTTTGCTTCCTGTTCTGCAGGTGGATGGGCAGGTGGTCGCACTGTTGGTGCAGAATCTGGAGCGCCTGGATGAGTCTGTGAGGGAGGAGGCCGATGGTGTTCACAACACCCTAGGTGAGGGGCTGGCACCCAGTCAACACTAAAGGTTTTGTGCTTTTTTCCCCCCTATACTCCAAAACTGCCTTTGAAAAAATGAAGACCCATGTGTACATTTTATATAAGTACAGCTTTGATTTGGCATATAGGGAATAAAAGCCGAAATCCACTAAGTAGGTACCTGTCCAAGAGAAAACATGCTGGCTCCTAAATTTTATTTTAAGATTTTACTGTTTTTAATTATGTGCATATGCATGTTGTGCGTGTTTGCACATCATTGTGGAGGCTGGAAGGCCCTTGTTGGATCCCCTGTGCTGGAGTTACAAGTGGTGTGGCCTCTCGTGTAGGCGCTAGAAAGCAAGACAGATCTTCACGAGAGCTTTAGGAACTAACTCTGAACCAGAGCGTCTCTGCTTAGAAGCCTTTGCCTCCAAAAGTTAAGATGAAATCCTGTGGGGCCCTTCCTGCCCTACGAAGCCAAGTTTTAAATTTGTGGGTGATCTTGTGTCGGCTTCTCTCACCCCCTTCCTTCAGTGAAGCTGCAGGTAGCTACACTCTGTGGACATTACAGAAAGGTATTTGCATTGAAAAGAGCTGGTGTTTCCTTGTCTTTGGTACAGATGGCTTGGCTAACTTGAGTTAAAATACTGCGAGTGACTCTGCTGCCCCTGCATCCTGTCATTTCAATGGATTCCTCTACAATGCTTTCCTTCTCCCTCAAATCTCTCCAGTTTCTCCCTTCTCACAGTCGCCGAGCCAGCGGCCTATTTAAAATCATGCCTTTGGGCAGGCCGCTTCCTCACTGGCTGCTCTTGTGTTAAACCAGCGGTGGCATCTTTGCAAGCTGAGCTCCAGCAATGAAGGGGGCCAAGCTGAAGCAGGAGTTTCTATGAGATTAGTTTCCCTCCCGGCTCCTCTGTGTTTACTGCAGAGCTCCCTTGTAGTTCTAGACTCTTCAGTGTGGATTATTGTAAAGAGGAGGGAAGATGGGCACCCAGGGAGTACGAGAGGAGAACACGACAGCCTGTGGTTGGGGGCTGGTGGCTCTAGTGTAGAGGCAGAAGTTGGCATTGCCATCTGTCAGCCTAATGCTGGATTCTGCAACATGGAAAGCTTATCAGAAGTCTTAGCTGCTGTTCATCAAAAGACCCTGGTATGGTGGGGAAAGCACAGCTCTGGCAGATCTGTCTGGTTTCTGCTCAGGCACCCACCACACTCAAATTCATGCCTGCCTCCTCCTCACTCCTTGGGTGCCCAGTGTTTATCAGGCACAGTACTGGGAGCTAGGGCAGATCAGGAGGAGCCAGGCATGGCTATATAAGGGTGGTCTAACGGGAAAGCCTACCCAGGACAGAGGAAGGGGTGCCAGTGACAAGAGTCAGTAATTAGGGTCAGTAATTAGGGTCAGTGATTAGAGTCAGTGAGAGTATCCTAGGAGCTGGGAGCAAGGGACCTGACTGAGGCCCTTTGCCTGTGTAGGAGTCAGTGGGGCTGTCCTTGTCTAAATCAAGGCTGTGCTTTTGGAAAATGAGGGTGGGAAGTGGGGTTGGGGCAGTGAGATCGGGGCGTGAGTCTGTCCAGAGTCTGGAAGACCCTGTAAACCATGGCAGAAAGTGTAGCTTTGTTTCCTTTGTGTAGCAGGAGGTCATGTAAAGTATGAGCAGAAGATAAAATGAACGAGTGCTCGAGACTGTTTGGTCTTGTGAGTCCCTGTGCTGCTCCCTGTCAGCATGTGTCCCTCCCTCAGTGACTGCCAGTCTCCTCTCAGTGGCCCTTGAGGAGCCTGGCTTAGGTAAAAGAGCGAAGGTTTCTTCAGCCTTGCTCCTTCAGAACTCAGGCGCAGCACGTTCTCCATGTTATGCTTAGGAAACACACGACAGTTTCTGCTCGTGAGCATGGCCCGTTCTAAGATAGGAAGCAAAGGGGCCCTGAAGGGAAGGAAAGCATTTGATGTGGTAAGGACAGTGGTGTTTTCTAATGCCCTTCTTCTTGATATCATAGCATGTAATAGCTTTTTTCCCTTTGCCTCCTAACTTTTAATTTTCCTATTAAGTCACACTTTGACCATTGTAGGAGATAGCAGGACCAATTATTTGCTTCCCGATACCTGGCAGCTACCTCTGCCGACATGGCCTTTCCCCTCTGCACACATTATTGTGTTTAATTAAGAAGATCGCACTCACCTCCCTGCCAGTGTCCTGGTTTCCATATGATTCAGTATGAGAGAGAGAGAGAGAAAGAGAGAGAGAGAGAGAGAGAGAGAGAGAGAGAGAAGGGGGGGGGGGAGTCTCCTCTATTAGCATAAAAACTCATTCCTCATCTCTTCTGTGAATTCCATCATTTTCAGTTATGACTTCTACTTGTAAGTAACATAATTTGAAGAAAAAGGAAAAAAACATAGCAATTCCCTGGTTAATCTAAAAGTGACAATAGCATCTGGCAGGGAGAGTACAGGGAAGTGGGACAAAGGCTAAAGTGCTTGTCATGGGAAGCGGGCTTGATGCAAGTAGGAGCTGAGACACGCTCCCCAGTGATGGAGCATCTGTCTCTTTCAGCTATTGTGGAGAACATGGCCGAGTTCCGTCCAGAGATGTGCACAGAGGCTGCCCAGCAGGGACTCCTACAGTGGCTATTGAAGAGACTGAAGGTAAGGGAGCCAGTGGCCTTGCCACCCACATGTCTCTGCTCTGGCTGTGGCTGGTACCAGGGTGTTGATGGACATTGGCAGCCCTCCATGTGGTCTAGTTTGGGAGGTTTCTGGACCTCTGACCCTTTTGTTGCTTGCCCCCTCCCCACAAGGAACCTTTCTAAGTTCTACTTTTAAAAAGCATGTGTTGTTAACAATATCATATATATTCTTAAAGAAATTTTCTGTACATATATAGGAGACAGTGTTGTATGTTAACATAAAAAGAATTCTATATTGTTTTCTTATGCAAAATTGTTTTTCACTGAACTGCTGACTACCTAGTGTTCCACTGGACAAACATAGTTATTTATTTATTTATTTATTTATTTATTTATTTATTTGAAATAGGGATTCATGTAGCCCAGGCTGGCCTGCATTTCAGGAGACTTTGAACTTCTGATCTTCTTGCCTCTACTTTCCAAGTGCTGGGATTACCGGTGTGTACCACCCTGCCCAATTTATGCAGTAGTGGAGATTGAACCCAGGACCTTGTGCATGCTCAGCCATCATCACCCTGACAGCCGAGCTCCATCCCTTGCCAGGCTCTAATGGGAATTTTGGTAGCTTCCATTTTTAAGTTTTGCCTGTTGTAAGCAGTTTATAGTGAGTATCACATCCGAACACAATTCTGCTGCACTTAGCCTGTCTGTGTGCTGAACCCCTGGACGTGAAATGTTCAGGCCAAAGCGTATTTGCATTAACATTTGAGGTAGGTGTTGTGAAATTGTTGCCTCTCAAGTTTGCCCTGCTGCCATTAGAAGGTCCCCGCTGCTTCCAGCAGTGCCAGGCATTGTCATACTTAAGGCTTTCCTACACTTGGAAGCAAACACTTATGCTATGGTACTTTGATTTACATTTTAGAATCAAAGAATGTATATTGACTTCTGGTTGCTTAATAGCCATTCATGGGCTTGGGGAAGTGATCTAGTAGGTAAGATGCCTGTACCCTGGTCCCAGCCCTAGGAGGTGGAGGCAGAAGGATTAGAAGTTCAAAGCCATCCTCTACTACACAGTAAGGAGCAGGCCAGCCTGGTATAAGATATACCAGGCTCTTATATAAGAGCCTGTCCCAAAACAACAATAATGACAGCTATTCATATTACTTTCTTTTAGCTTCATATTTGTATCCTTTATCCTTATTTCTGTTGGATCCATTCTCTTTCTTAGCACAGTGTCACTATCTTTTTAACAATTAGTGCTGTCCCACAGAGTAAATGAGAAAAGAAGGGCAAAGCCATTAGCTTGACCAACTGTGTAATAAGGAGCCTACTATGGAGGTCCTCAGCTAGCAAGATAAAAGGGGTTTCTTTAAGGGGAAATGACTCTTGAAGTAGTCACACCCAAAATGTCAGGTTCACCTTCCTTGTGTTGGCAGACCTGAGGGGAAGGCATCCAGGACACACACATGCACATCAGAGGATCCTACCTACACCCAGTGGTGCTATCAGTGGAGATACACACATTTGCCAGGCAGAGCCCAGTGCACTGAGCCCCTGCAAGCCCTTTCTTTTCTTTTCCCCCTTCAGCCTGTATCTAGCAGGTAGCTGGTTTATATGCTGCCGTCTTGCCATCTTCCTTTGGACTTCTGAGTCAGGTGGTCTTTGGCCTTAAGCTGCACTTGTTCAGAGCACAATTCTTTTCCCACCTACTTCTCAGCACTAAGTTAATATTTCCATCCTCTAGATTGAAACACTTGGGGAGTGAGAGTGGAGGAAAGGATAAGAGGAATCTGGGTCACCCGTGGACTTTGGAGACCCAACCTTAACATACAGAAAATAATCTAATAGTCTTTGTCTTTGTGAAGTCAGGACAGGGTTTTTAGGTCCTTGGGACTTAATAATGAATTTGAGGCTCATTCTTTAAAACTCCTTTGAAGGGTGTTTAAATTAGCCATAATAACATTGTCTTGCTTGCTCAATCTCTGTCTCTCTCTCTCTCTCTCTCTCTCTCTCTCTCTCTCTCACTCAATCTTTTTTTTTGGGGGGGGGTTGGTTATATAAGAGAAATTGAGACCTTTGGATGTTTAGTCTGGCTTCCATTTGCTACTTTAGCAAGCTATTATTGAGTTTTGCCTTAGGGCACAGAAATTTGTACAATCCTCAGGACAGGAATAGTCTGGTTGCAATCTAAAACCATTGTCAAGGTTTCCAGTATTTAAACTTTAAATTGGTATTTGGTTATTTTAACGGGAAGCAAGTTCCCTTAGAAAAACTCTGTGCTGCATGGAATATTCACAAAGCAAGCCAAGCTGAAGAGTGAGGCCAGCAAGAAGCCATGACTCTTGAATATGTGTTGTTCGGTCCCCAGCCCAAGAAAGTGCATGTTGTGTTCTTCACTGACATCAGTCTTGGAGACAGTCCTGGTGGTCTAGACCTAGAGTCTGCCCTCCCTTGGAGCTGGGTGGCTGCAGCCAGAGGTCCTTCACTTGTCTGGCCCGTTTTCTTTCTGGGGACCACTGAGGTTCCACAAGGCAACTGAAGACCCATGTGAAAGCGCCTTTACCTCGTGACCATCCTGGCAGCCAGGGCCTTCAGCAGTTGTTGTGTTGAAAGATCTCTGATGCAACTTTAAACCTAGGTTCCCTGGACCCAGCCCAGACCTGTTGTCCTAGTTAGGGACACTGTTGCTATGATGAAAACACCATGATCAAAAGTGAGCTGAAGGTGGAAACGGTTTATTTGGATTATATTTCCATATTGTAGTTCATTAAGGAAGTCAGGACAGGAACTCAAAAAGGGCAGGAACCTGGAGGCAAGATCTGATAGAGAGGCCATAGAGAAGTGCTGCTTACTGGCTTGCTCCTCGTGCCTTGTTCATCCTGCATGCTTATAGAACTCAAGACCACCAGCTTAAGGATAGCCACAATGGGCTGGACCCTTTCTTATCAATCAGTGATTAAGAAAATGCCCTAGAGGCTTGCCTACAGCCTGATCTTATGGGGGCATCTTCTCAACTGAGGCTCCCTCCTCTCCCATGACTCTACCTGTGCCAAGTAAACACACAATTAGCCAGCGTATTTACCATCTCAGGTTCCACTGCTAATATATTCTAGAAAAATTCCTCGTATGAGTCAGTGTATGTCTCACTAAGGGCCACTGGGCTCTAGAAGTGAACCCTCTTTTCCATTCTTACCCTACAGACTGATATAGTGGGATAGCCATGTCATCTTCATTGCCCACCTTCTGGCCTGCTTTAAGGCCACTTCCCTGCCTCAGTCTGGCCTTTTCATTTCTCAGTTCTGAGACGCTCGCCTTGTTGCCTGTTGCATAGCTCCTTTGCTTGTCTTCTGCACTACAAAGATCAAAATGTCAGATCTCTGTTTTGCTTATGTCCCTGTCTCTACCAAGCACGGTGCCTTTTTCCTCCTGTGTTTTATATGTACACACCACTGTGAGAAAGCTTGAGATCCTCTCTTTCATACAGCCTGAGTCGTTCATTCTTAGAATTGAAGGCACGCGAGTACGTTCTACTGCGGATAAGTAGCTAACAGTCAAGACCTATAGATGCTAAGTGACTTGCCCAAACCTACACAGTAGAGCTGGAGCTGGGTTTTTACTCACAGCCCAGAAGAGTTCTCATGGACCTTCCCATGGTGCTGTTCTTCCCCTAGCCCATCTGGTGTTCTGGTTGCTGCAAACCAGCCCCCTTCAGTTTTATTTCCTAAAGGAATTCTTCTGGGAGTTAGCCAGTCTGGATTACAACTCTGGTGGGACAGCTTTTCTTCATCCAGAAAGTAGAGGTGATCTCATCAAACAGCTGACTCATAAAAATGCTGCTCTCCTTCCCCCGTCTACCCTGAATGAAGGGCCTGGGTCTGGCTCTCTCTGTCTCGTAGTCCCCCAAGCTTTCCCAGCCACCCACCCTGTCTTTCTTTTGTAGCTCCATGCAGATTCTTAGATCCCCCTAGGTGTACTTAATCTTCAAAACTAGGGCTGAGCCTCGTGTTTTAGGGAGCCCTCATGGTGTGTGATGGAAGAGAAAGTCTCAGAGCTGAAATTCTAGTATCCTTATGGGTCTAGGTTGTTGGATTAAACTCTCCGTTTTGACTGATGATCCATTTTTATTTAGGGATCCTTCAGTAATTCTCAGTGAGGGGCCAATGGGTGGCAGGCACGTTAGATACAGATTACACCATTTCATGCTGGTAGCCTAGCAGCATGTAGCAAAAGTAATGGGGCCTTTTTTCATCCACCAAATGAAACCTTACTAATTTGTCCTAAGGAGAATAAGACCCATTGCAGAGAATGGTACAGACAGATTAGCAGGTGAACAGGAAGATACTGTATCATAAATCACTTTTGTTGTTGTTGTTGTTGTTTTGTTTTGTTATTTTAACCCGGGGCATTTGTAAATGTCAAGATGCCATATAGAAAAATAGCATTAAAACCAGAAGTTTTCTAAAGAAATGAAATTAGGATTCCCACTGAGTTTCCAGTTATAGCAACATTCTGGGAACCATTGCCACATTCTTCTTGAGCTAATCAATTTACACCTGGTCGAGTTAAGCCGCCAGTATGGCTGGTTGATGCAAGATCTTCAGCTGCAGGTGACAGGAGTTTGCTTTGACAGTTGTAAGGGGCTGGTGATGTGTGTGAACCCCATCCCGCCTTGTTCAGGTGAGCTGTAGATACAGCCTCTAGCCTCTGGCCGTGCGGGTGGTGATAGCATAATTGTTTTCTACTTTCCAAAAAAGCAGCAGCTCCCAAGAAGGTGAAGTTTAATTTTATTCAAGGCTCGTCCATGCTGAATACAAACCTGTGCTTGACTCTGCAATTACTCTGACAGCTGAAAGATGTAGGATAACCAGGCTCCCGGATGGCAGAACCCTGCTAGCTCAACCCCTGGTGTCCATTGTAAAAATAGCCAAGAGACAGCACCTGCCCTGTGAGTTCTCCTTCCTCATTCAGATTAAATGTCTTTGTTATTTGGCAGTTTGTAGTGTGGAGTCTCTAGCTGATAATCAAACAGGAATTAAGTTTCTTTGGTATGTTTTATCTTTGACTAGACATGAAGGGTTAGTTATCTACCCTGCTTCAAATGACATTGCTGCCATCATCTCCTGCTTCCCCGAGCCGACACTGGCTTTCATGTATTAACTGCTACCACATGTGACATGCTCGTCCACATCCTTGCCTGTGTGTTCTAATCCTCGTAAACAGCTCTGCTGAATGCATGCAGCTGTCTCCGGTTTTCAGATAAGGAGAAAGCCCAGTGAAGTGAGCAGGAGGGCCAGTAAGCAGGGTCTGGTTCTCTAAAGCAGCCTCCTTGCCAAGCTACCTCACACAGCTCAGTGCTGGGAGCTGTTATATCCAAACATTAAAGCTTCCTGATTAGAGCTCTCCTTTGTGCCAATTTTTCAACAAGAGAACTTCTGTCTTAAGAAAAAGATGGTATAATTCCAGTTTGGGTTTTGTTTTTGTTTAGTTTTACTTTTGGTAAACTGGAGATTCCTTCTTGTGACTGAGCAGGAGCTGGAGATCTGAGCAACCAGGAGTCCTCAGTAGAGAAGTCTCAGGTGCTCTGATCCTCTTAGGAGTGCTGATTCAGCACAGTTCATTAAGTGCAGCCACCTCAGAAGGAAGGACACAACCACATAGGAGACCTTGGGTTAGAAGAGCAGAGTCATTTGATTCAGTCTAACCTATCACAGTGGTTAGAGCTGAGACTCTTAGCTCACACATTCTGACCCCAGTCCAGAAGCCTCAGTTCACACTGTGCCTTAGAGAGGCTTTTTTGTTACCCTGCATGAGTCTCCCAGTAACTCTCTAAAGAAAGAAGGGTTTGGTTTTTTTTTTGTTTTGTTTTTTTTTGTTTTTTTGTTTTTAAAAGAATGTATTATGTATGTTTAGTTAGTTAGTATATACATGCACACACCATGGTCTACATGTAGAGAACAACTTACTGGAGCCATTTCTCTCCTGCAATTATATGGGTACCAGGGATCAAAATCAGATTGTCAGACATCATGGCAAGTACCTTTAGCTGCTATCCAGAAGTATTATGTTTTAATTTTCATTTTACAGACAGAGAAATAGAACTTTACTTCGGTTATAGATCCTGTTGCTGATTCTTGGTGGTGTTATCTCAATAATTTTGCTTTTACTATGACGGTTTATTAGGTAGTTAGATACAAGAGGCCGTGTGCGCGTGCGTGCGTGCGTGCGTGCGTGCGTGCGTGCGTGCGTGCGTGCGTGCGTGCGTGTGTGTGTGTGTGTGTGTGTGTGTGTGTGTGTGTGTATTGTAGCAATCCAATAGCTATTTGAAGGGAAAACACACGTAAATTAGAAGGAAGCATCATGGAATTCATCTTAAACACTCCAGTTACTACCAATGGAGTGTCACTCCTCATCTAATCCTCACACATGTTCATATAGCAACTACCAAACCTCACTCCACAAAGGTATGATGTCATTAGAAGAAGGGACCTTGAGCAGGGTGTGCAGTACTCCACAGCTGTCAAGTGTCACCAGCTTTCCCATGAAAATCTCAACATAGCCTGTGGTGAATTCAATCTGCCAACCCAACTTCCTCAGCTCAATTTGGAAACAACAGACTTTGTGACACACAGGTAGCATAGCAAGTTCCGTAATGGTCGACAGGGTTCAGCTTTAATTTACCTCTCTTTGTTGTAGTCCTCATTCTCTATCTTACATATAGCAGGGAGCTAATAATTAGTTATTGAAAGGGAGAGAAAGGCTCCCTTTTAACTTGGAGACAGAAGTCTATGAAATTCCTTAAAGGACAAGAGGCATGGAAGCCCAGAAAGACCATTGTCATGGTCGCCAGTATCATTGGCCTTCCTTCAGTTCAGAAAGACATTGATGTGGCAGCCCAGTGTCATTGGCCTTCGTTCATTTAAGGGTGCCCTGTTTCAAAATATCCTGGCTTTTGAAAAGCTACATGTAAGTTATGTGGCTAAAATCATTTAAAATCTAATCACAACAGTGAGGTCTTAAGTAACTTGAGTAAGCACGTTAATGGTTTGAAGGAGCCTTGATCCTGACAGATGCCCACTGCCTGGCTTTCTACCCCCATGGTTTGAGTTTATAAAACCACCTTTCTTCAGGCAAAATATACCATAGATTGTAGTTAAGCTCTGGCTGATATACAGATTTCTTGAAATAAGGCCTCCAGTTTGCCTGAGGAGCATACTGTGCAGCCAGCATGTGTACATTCTTGCACTTATGGATCTTTTAACCCGAGATGGGTCAGATGCGGCCACCCTCCCAAAACCCTGTGAGGTGCACTTTGGCTTGATAAAGAAGATGTGCACAGAAAACTGAGCTGGCGCTGGCTGTTGCTTGATTAGACGCTACCGCTCTTCCTCCTTAAGTACAAAATCAATGTCCAAACAGCTCTCTCTGTGAATGGTGCGGGGTGACGGAGGCGCCAGCTCCAGTGTGAACACTTGCCCTGTCCTCTGCAGCTACAGAAATTATTTCATTTCAAAAACCCAGATACAAAGCAGGAGTCATGCTGATTAAAGCCATTGTCGGTGTGCCTGTATTTCAAGGACCTGCCTCTCATAGATAAAAGCATCAGCGAGGTTTGCATGGGTGCCATTGATGGTGCTAGTGTTGAAGTCTTGCAGCTGAAGTAACTGGACAGCCATGAAAGATGGTCTCTGCAGTGGACGTGTCCCCTCTGAGTCTGTAAGCTGCAGAGCACACCGCAGGGGAAGAATTGTGGGTAGTAATTTAGGTATTAAAATATTAACACATTTTTGCATATTTAATGTGGTTTCCTTTTTAAATAGTAGGCAGATTATGGCCTACAAGCAAGATAGGTTTATGGGTTCAAATTAAATTTTAAACATTAAAAAAATTCCAAAAGGAGCTACTTCGTTATAAATATTTTTAGCTAATCTGAACAAGAGCTTGCTTTCTTTTCAACTTCTCTGATCATGTATCAGCTAATTTACAGCCTCATTTTCTGGTTGTAACTTGTAAGTTGAAGTTTCATATGTTTTAATCTTATAAGCTCAAAACTTTCTCTTACTTGCCTTAGGGGCACACAGTCTCTAGACTTAAAATATGGACACAAGTTAGGCTCTCTGGAGGAGGGTTCATTCACACACTGGGTAGGGCTATTCTGTCCCTTTGCCATTTAGTATGGAGTACCTGTGTCTGGTCCCCCTGACCTGCCTTTCCTTTAATCTTCTCACCTCTAGTGGGTGAACAGTTTGCCCTGGAAAGAGAGCAAGATTTCTTAATGGCTCTCTCATTTCTGTTTCCCACAGGCCAAGATGCCCTTCGATGCCAACAAGCTGTATTGTAGCGAAGTGCTGGCCATCCTTCTCCAGGACAATGATGGTGAGCTCCCTCCTAGGACAGGCCAGGCTGGGAGCCACACTCAGAGCCTCAGAGCCAGTGAACTTGCCTTTGGCATCGCCTGGTTTCTCTGCTTGCTTTCTGTGCAGCTTTTGTACTCTGTCAGGCTGTATTGATTTTGTTAGCTGACGGATCAGTGGTAGACAGCTGTAAAATCTGACAGTTGGCTTCATTTTTTTTTTCTTCCTTTATTTTCTTTCTTTTAGAAAACAGGGAGTTGCTGGGAGAGCTGGATGGAATTGACGTGCTCCTTCAGCAGCTTTCCGTGAGTAGTTCTCCTCTCTGTATGCCATGAGGTGGGAGGCGGAGGTACAAAGACAGAGAGGAGCAGGTCACACTGGAGCACAGGGTTTGCCTTCTTTTCTTACTCACTGGCCCTTTCTGATCAAGTGTCATAGTGAATCTGGCATGGGCCTTCCTAACTGCTGACCCAAAAGTAGGGAGCTTTCCTCTGTCCTCCAGCCAAGAAGAGCCTGGTGTGTTCCTTTGCCTTGTTCCCAGCATGGTTTAGCTCCTCCCCTTTGGTCCACCCCTGAAAGAGTCTGTCTGTTCATTTAGGTTCCAGATGAGCCCAAGGAGAGCGGTTTTCAGCCCTGTGGTGCCATGGGCTTATGGTCATAGGGACAGTAGGGATGGTTGTGGCAGTGCAGGCAGGAGTGAGAAGATGGAAACTGTGTTTGCTGAATGAAAGGAATGTAAATCCAGTTGAAATGTTATCCTGCTGGCATGCTGGAAAATGCCGTCAAGATTCCTCCTAACAAACCTTATCTGTGTTACTCCAAACAGCACTGAAAATAGATCATTTGGATACAGACTGAAGAATGTTGAGTGTCTGAGATGGCAGTTTGCATACAGCTTTCCCGCTGTGCCAGCCACTGAGTGACTTGGCCTCCACCCTAAAAATAGAGCTTTGTGGTGGGAAGCTGTTTGCAGTCCCCATGAGGTGCCGAGGCCTTATCCTGTGCAGTCACTAATTGTAGACAGTATGGGGCTGTCTGCCCAGCCAGATCAGAGGCTTTCCCAGCCCATGCTTAGCTCTGACATGCAGAACTGCCCAGATGCATTCCTGGGACTTTGAGCCCTGCTACTGAGTGAGGGGATTCAGCAGCCCTGTTGTGAAGAAGCACTTCTTCAAGTTGAGTTAGGATTGGCTCCTTTGGGTTGTGGGTGCATTAGAAAGGGGATAGGGTGGGCTTGGACTGAGCAGGGACAAGGATGTAGGGCTTTCTGCCAGAGTGGGGTTTGGAGCTGAGCTGTGGATTCAGACACATTCCCTCTCAGTTTCACTGTGTGTGTGTCCAGTATGGCCTTGTCTGTTTCTGTCATTTCACAGTGGACAAGGGCTGAGGTGTGCTGTTTTGTTTGGTTGACCTGCCACCTTGAAGCTGTCAGTCACTCTTGGACCCAGTGCTTGCCTCAGTGTTTAGTATTTTTATGTGAACTTGTATATCTTTATTTAGTGCCCACAAACCAGAAAACTCAGTTTCTCTAAACCAGAAATTGGCAAGAGTTTCATTTGTAGAGTTTGGTTTCTTTGGCAGGCTTTGAAAACTGTAGGGTGCTGGCTGATGGGACAAAATTTTTTGATGGCCCCTTTCTACTCTCCTTGGCAGGTATTTAAAAGACACAACCCCAGCACTGCTGAGGAGCAGGAGATGATGGAGAACCTGTTTGATGCCCTCTGTTCCTGCTTGATGCTCAGCTCCAATCGAGAGCGCTTCCTGAAGGGCGAGGGCCTTCAGCTCATGAACCTCATGCTCAGGTATGCTTCCGGGCCCCAACTGTCGGTTTGTCCCAGTCCTCACTGGTACCTGTCTGTCTGCCTGGCACTGCTAGCCTGGCTTTAGGACGGGTAGCTGTGGTCCTTTAGTCACTTGGCTTTCCTATTCATCCAGACAGTGTTCATCTGGGGATGTATTCCAAATGTGTCTGAGCTTTTCTGAAGGGTTGGCTGGCACATGAAGGTGTGCATTGTTTTTGTGCTGGGTGTCAGTTGGTGACCCAGCCACTGCCCTGAGGATCATGTCTTTGTTTCTTCTTTAATTGTGTTGGTTTTGGAGAAAGCTAAGCATTACCTTCTAAACTTAGATTTGTTCGATTCTAAATCTGTATGCTCCATAGACCTCTCTGTCTATATTCCTGCTGTTGACAGCAAAATATTCATATTTATTCATTCAGTAATGCATTCTGTGTGTGCTGTGTTCCAAAGCACAGGGAATACGAAAGTATGAAGGATGGTTCTAGAATGCTGGGTTTATCTTTTTCGTTTTGCTCTACTCTCTACAGAGAGTACTGCTATCGCTTCTCAGTTAGTCCAGAGGATCTTAAAGTTGGAAACAACATGGAGAAATGGCTTGTTTTGTTACTTTATTGAGGAGTGTGGCTGGGAAGGAAAAGAGATTTCCTGAGGAGGTGACTAGAGTGAAGTACCACTAAGGGACAGCATTTGAAATTGGGAGCCTTTAGGTACTGCTTGCAAACACTTTTGGAATTTTCTAATCATGGAATTCATGGACCTGAGCTGGGGTCAGCCATTGTGAAACCTCTAGTCATGTACAGTGACAGTTCTGAACAAAGCTATGTCTCTGAAAGTGTCCTACAAATTTAACATATATTTGTTAAGCATGATTTAGACTGTAGATGTTCAGTCTGTTTTCTATTAGAATATTTTAGTTACTGTGTTTGTTAAGTGTCAGGCCAACGAAGGTGTAACCAAGGCCTGAGTCTTCCCAGAAGCTAAAATGCCCCAGGCTGTCACCCAAGCATAGCCTGCCTTTGGGTGAATACTGTCTTCTTGGTCTTACTGTTGTTATTACTATTATTATAATCATCATTTTTATTATTTTGGTGGGAGTCTTTTGTTTGTTTGATTTAACATTTAGTCCTGCCACATTCTAACATTTCATATTGTCTCCTTTTTAACTTAATGCAGTATTTGTCATTCTGTGACATGAAAGGACAGTAACTACTTGAGGAACTCGGGGAACATTGCGAACATTTCTGGGGTTTCACTATCATAATGAGCTTCACAATGACCAGTTTTGTATTTTAAATGACTTTGGGATTATCAATGTAGATAACTCTAAAATTCCTTTTCTTTAAAAGGTTTGTGGAGAGCCGAAATATGGCTCTCATACAGTATATCCTAGACCTTGGATGGATTGAAAATCTTCTTTTAAGAAATTGCTTTTAAAAGCAAGGTGTTTTTTAAAGTGCCGAGAGAGTTCTGGGAGATTACTCCAAGGCTTCTGCTGTTGAGGTGGCTCTGGCTTTCTTTCTTGAGAGTGTGTGTTCCTCTCTTACCCTTCTAATTGCCTGTCCTTTATTGAAATGGCCACCAGCTCCCAAGCAAACAATGTGTAAAGCATTTGGCTTTCTGGGTTCTCTAACCTTAAAGCTTCTCTCTCCAGGGACTGTCCCCAAGCTTCTTCCAGGCCTGAACAGCCAGTGTCTGGATGGCTGAGTGCAGACATGGAGTGATGGATTCCTACAGCATATGGCTCCGTAATGTGTAGTAGCAGTGGGGAGCTGAATAAATAACCAGAAATATGGATTATTCAAACTGGAATGCTGAGGTTCTGGGAGGCTAATTAAAGAGCTCCAAAGGACTTGGGAGCCAGAGCCTGCCCCTCTCAGAGCAGCCACTGCTTTCCTGCTGAAGTTGTCTGCTTCTGTCTTCTGTATTAATTAGTGGCCTTCACAGACTCAGTGTTGGTTTCCCTTTGTCTCTTCTCCACACTCTTTGTTTCTCATTGTTTTTTCCTTCCGACTCCCAAATGGAAAGTTTGGGAAGGAATTTTTTCCCTTATATGTAAGTTGTTCTCTATCTAGATAAAACCCATTCAAACTAGGATGCTGGAACACTAGACGGTCAGGAAGTATTCACTGGTTTTATGGCCCTGAATATGCACTTTCTCTTTGATTCCATCAGACTCTAGACTCTGGGTCTTTTTTGTTTCCATGGGATCCAGCTCCAGAGTGGGCTCTCATTGAGGGGAGATGAATTGGAGCACAGGTTGCTCACCTACAGCTTCTGTGTATTTGCTGAGTTGGTTTGAATTTTTTCTGCCTCTGGCTTTTGTTTACTTGTTTATTTTTATGAAAAATAAGAAAACAGTGCTAAAATTTCAAGGATCTTAAGGGAACCAAATTTTATAAAGTTGGGTCCTTCTCCAGCTACTAACACATTAATGAGGTACTGTGTCAACTGTATATGAAGTGCTTGGCCTTTGTGGGAAACAAGACAGGATTCTTGCCTTTAAGAAAGTTAGAGGCTACTGAAAACAACAGACACCGAGGAACTGATAGAGCCTAGTTGGTAACTATTAGGAGGTTAGGAAGAACAGTCTTTCACATACATACCTAGGAAAGTTTTTACATTTCTGATATGAATAAGCAAAGACCACTGGCAGTATATTTATACACATGAACAGACCACATGCGCGCGCGCGCACACACACACACACACACACACACACACACACACACACACACACACACGTTTCTCTCTCCCACCCCCTTCTCCAACCCAGACTGTGTTTTAGATGCTATAATATCTCATTATCTCCTCTGATAGTACTCTTGATGTTTGTGATTGAACCTCATGATGCAGCCTTCTGCCCATGGCGCACATCCAACCTCGTCCTCCGCCCTCTTTAATTCTAGATTCGGAGAACTTTGTTTGCTGTGTTAGCTACACCATTGGATGGCCAGCATGTTTGTCTGGGTCCCAACTGAACTAGAGGCTCTGTGTGTGTGTGTGTGTGTGTGTGTGTGTGTGTGTGTGTGTGTGCAAGTAAGACTGTAGTCCTTGAAAGTCTGGAACTCACAGAGATCTGCCTGCCTCTGCCCCCTATATTCTGGCATTTAAAGGCACCACCATAACCTGTTTGGATTGTGAGCTTCTCAGAGCAGGGACCCAATCTTCTCCTGTCCAATAATAGATGTACATTGGCTTTCAGTCCATCTTCTCTGCGTGAGGCAGAAAATTTAAAATGCTCTTACTGTTTAGAACCACTGATGCGGAATTTCTAGCTGATCTCATAGACAGGCCGCAGAGAGGAGAGAGACTTGTTTAAAGACCACGGAGTGAAGTGTTTTGTCCTGGGTTTCCTGGCCACTTTTTTAGAAGATGAAGAGCAAAGAGCAGGCTACAGCCTGTTTGAGATACTGATGCTCAAATTCAAGGAGACCTAGATGCAAGGCTGTTCCAGGCTCCACTGCACCCGTAAAGCCAGCACTAGCTTTGTCCCCTCTCTGGACCTTGAACTCTCAGCCATCTTCCTTCATCCTCCTGAGCCCTCCTGGGCTGTGTCTTGAGTAGTCTTTTCTGCCTCCTTTCTGCTCCAGGCTCAAGGCAGCCTTTGGCAGATGTTTATGAGACTGGGTTCTCAGCAAGCCTTTGTCTTCTTCCTTCCTACCACAGAGGGGGGGGGGGGGCAGCTGAGTGGTCAAGTGACTTTCCCTCACTCCTGAGCTGTCCTGATTTCACAGTACTTGACAGAATCAATGGTGGGGAGGGTCACTTTTTGTGTGTTTGTGCTTCTCTCACTGCCAAAGAGCAAATGAAGACGTCTTGGAAAAGAAGCAAAGATTTTTGTGGTCATATTGGAGAGTGAGCCTCATGCTGTGATAGAAGCAGCAGGCAGCCATCCTGTTCTGTCCTATAGGAGCCAACAGTGAAAGAAAAAAAAAAAAAAAAAAAAAACGTTTCCCCTGTGGTCCCATCACTGTTAGCAGAGCACAAAAATGAGGTTGGGCAGCACTCACTCGCAAAGGCTCTGGGCGGTGCCCAGCATGACACCTTTTAGGGAGCCGTGGCTCTGACAGAGATATGCTATGTCCAGCCTCCATCTTGGTCTGAGAATTGAGAGCAATGGTAGATTGTGTAGGATGGGCAGAGAAGGTATGTGATGGTCTTTGGTGGGCAGAAAGAATATGAGGGGGTGGGGGGGCTTCGATAGGCAGAGAGGGTGTGGAGTGGCCTTTTGGTGGGCAGCAGAAGAAATTGAGGTAAAGACAAAAGCCAGATGGTATCTTTACAGTCAGAGGTGTTGAGTGGAAAATAAAATTTAAAACTGGGTGTGGTGGTGAATGCCTTTAATCCCAGCACTTGGGAGTCAGAGAGACCCAGAGTTCAAGGTCAGTCTTGAACTACAAGGTCTACAGAGTAAGTTCCAGAACAACCAAGGCGGCACAGAGAAACCCTGTTGCAAAAAGAGAAAAAAAAGAAAAAAGAAAGATAAAACTCAGAGGAGCTGCAGTTTATTGTGCTGTTTAAGAACATTAATCCCGAACTCGGGAGGTAGAGGCAGGTGGATCTCTGTGAGTCTGAGGCCAGCCTTGCCTACAGAGCCAGTTTCAGGACAGCCAGGGCTACACAGTAAAACCCTGTCTTGAAAAAAGACATTAAAAAAAAAAAAAAAAAAACCATGGAATTGAGTGGGATCAGTCTGTAGAATTATACAGTCTGGAATGGTGCAGGAAGGGAGATGACGCTGTAACTGCCACAAATGCCCTGAATGAGGAGGAGCTGCCATCTCCTCCTTCATCCCCACAGATGTCTCGCCAGTGAGATGCTTGCTACAAATAGAAGATTTCAATAGACATGGGTTAATTTTAGCCTGTGCTCCCCACAGTCTTCCTTGCACCGCCCACAGGCACTTTATACCAGTGTGTCCTTGGACGTGAACAGTTCAGTGCTCTTCAGGAACTGCAAAACTGGCAAGACGGGAAGAATCACATTGTCAGTTTCTTTGAAAATGTTGACGTGAGGCTTATTACTTCTGTTGTAAATGCTGTTCCAGTTAGAGAGAAGACCACCATGCTCCCCAGAGATGTCTTCAGCCCAGCCTGAGTTGTGTAGTAGAAACACAGTGAGTGAGCTCGTCTCAGTTATTAACTGTTGAGGTAAAATGAGAGACAGAAGGACACAGTCCCATCATCCAGGAATCACCAGTTCTTTTTTGGTTTGGGTTTTGCTGAGCTTTTCAGGAAAGTTTTCCTTTTTCAAGAATGTGACAGAAAGGGTGATGCCATGCCGTTTGCAGAGTGGAGCTCAGCGGGTCCCATTCTGAACAGGGCTGTGGCAAGATCCATGGGTAAAGAGGGCATCCTGCGCGCACTGGGTGTTTGTTCCCTGGTCTTTTCCCTGCAGTCCAGTGGTTTTGTTCTTGATGACCATGTAACAATCTGAACCACTCTGTATTGTCAGTCTGTTACCATGTTCCAAGAGCTCGAGCCTTCCCTAAGCTCCATTCTGTCAGGGTCAGGCAGAAGAAAGCACTAGTGCCGGTCTTTGGGCAGCTGTGCCACCACGACTGAAGATGCCGTGTTCTGAGCTGTACATACACACATCTGGCTTGTTGTTCCTCCCCCGGCCAAATATCAGTGTTCTGCCTTAGATGGATCCGATATTTTGTATCTGTTTCTCTGATACAAACCAGACAAATGCTTCACAGGCACAAAGCAATCTTTCCCCAGCCCTGCAGGCTGATGGTACCACTTCATAAATGGAGAGAGCCATGGTAGGAGCAGATTAGCTGACAAGAAATGGTGGCAGACCTGTCTGAGCCCTTCTGTTTGACTCGATAGTTCTTCTTCCAGGGTAAATTATGCATGTTTGAGGTGTCTGTTTGCTGCAAACTCTGTGTGTGTGGACCTGCCTTTCACATCCTTGCCACCAGCATAATGAAAGACACCTGCCTTCATTACACTCCTGTGTTTCCCTGTACACTTTCACTCCATAAATCCTCCTCTCAGACTCATTGTTTCTAGGTAACAATCGATTTGCTTTCTGGCCACTATATATTAGATTTTATTTTATGGAATTCAATTTAAATGGAATAATGCAGTATGTGCTTTTGCTGGGGCGTGGTAGCTATCTGACCAATTCACCTAGTATAATGTTTTTTAACATTTACCTTTGCCATGTATCAATAGCTTGTTCCTTTTTAACCACCAAGTAGTATTTTATCATATGAATAAACCACAGTCTGTTGATTCACTTACTGATGTAAGTTTCTATCTTGTTTGTAGCCCTTATGGGGGAAAGTGCAGGTCTTCAGACACTCATATTTCTCATTGCTCTTGGGTCAGCACTGAGGAGTTGAGTGGTTCGGTCATGTGACTGGTATGTACTTTGGTTTTTAAAGCTCTGTCAAACTTCTTGCAAAATGATGCCATTTTGGATCCCATGGCAGTGTGTGAGCTCGAGGAGTCCCAGTTTCTCAGTTTCTCGTTAGCATTTGTTCAGCTTTTCAGTGAAGCTGTGCTATTGTCTGCACCGTGTGTGGTGGGGGTTGTCTCATACAGTCGGAATCTGTTTTTCCTTATGACTAGTGGTGTTGGGTGTCTGAGTGCACACTCATCCCCACATCCCTCTGCTGGTCGGTTCTTGTCAAATCCTCTGCCCTTGGATGTAGGAAATTGTGCCAGTAGTGACAAGTCCAGCCTCGCCGACATATCCCGTCAGGCCTGTGGTCAGGCATCGTGTGCTGCCCTGTGCTCTGCCTTTCCGTTTCCACAGTCATCTTTTGAAAACATTTTAATTCCGATGGCGATTTATTTGTTCCAGTGACCTGTTTCTGTCTGAGTAAATTGAATGCCTCGTGTCTTTGAAGAGATTTATTACTTCTGTTTGTTGACAGTCTTTCTGCATACAGGTCTTCCCTTACTCTCCCTAAGTCTGTAGACCCAGCTTTGTTTAATGATTTTTTTCTCTACCCCTTTTCTGGTTTTTTGTTTTGGAGATTTCTGCTCTGATCTTCATTTCTTGACTTTCCAAGGTAGAAATATGAGGTTGTTCATTTGAGGGCTTTGTTATTTTCTAACGTGTATGCTGTTGTAAATCCCTGCTCACTCCAAAGTCAGGGCAGCCGGATGCTCTCCATGTGATGTATTGTCATTTTTATTTCATCCAAAATGCTACTTTGATTTCACTTTTCATGAAGTACCTAGAAGTGTGTTGTAAAGATATTTGGTGCTCTTCCAGCTATCTGTCCACACTGGCTTCTGCTGCAGTTCCACTGGGCTGAGAATATACTTCATGTGACCAGCTCCCTTCTGGATCTACAAAGAAAACCTTGTGTGGGGCCCAGCTTGGTCATGCTGCCAAGCTCTCCTTGTGTGTTTGGAGAGCCCCTGCTGCCCACCGGGGCCAGGGCTCTGCTGCGGCTAGAGTTGGTGTCATGTTGCTTACAGGTTGTTTTCTGATTTGCTAGTTACTTGCAAGGTGGCAGTGAAACCGTGGTGTTGGCACCGTAGTTTTGGCCTTTGTCCTTTCATCCATGTACACTTTGGCTCTACACATTCTCAAGTTCTTTAGGTGTTTAAACATTTGGGATTACATCAGTTGTGGTGGCATTCAGCTTTATTTCCAGCACTTGCAAGGCAGAGGCAGATGGATATCGGAATTTGGATTCTAAGGGCAGCCTGGTCTACAGAGTGAGTTTTAGGACTGCCAGGGCTACACAGAGAAGCCTTTTCCCAATAAACAAAAAGTCAAAATCATTTCAGATTATGTGCTCTTTTGTGTAACTGGCCCTTTTATTATGAAGAAATGACTTTCTCTATCACTAGGATCACTCTGAAACTTGATTCCTAGTACTGTAATACTACAGCCTCCTCTTCATGAGTGGTAGCCTCGTGTCTTTGACCATCTATCTGTTCAGGAATAAGTTGTATGCTGTCTGATGCCCTGGCCCCTGATCCCACCAAATGTATGTGCTGTAGCCCTGGAACCCCCTTCCCCCTGGGTGACTGGAGACACTGGAAAGAGGTGGTTATGGTTAGATGAGAGTGTGGGCATGAGATGGAACTCAAAAGCCAACAAGACTGTTTGCCACAATAGGATGTACCCCAGGAGTGCCCCCTCTCAGTGTGCTGTGCAACCCACCAGAACACTTCTCTGTGTTCTTCCTGCTGCTGCGGTCACACATTGATGTCAGAATACAGTGAAACTCCCACTGAAGAGTGTTCTTTTTGTTTAAATGATCAGTTATCTTTTAAAATAGATTTTTAATAGAAAAATGGTCTTTTCTATTAAATATATTTCTGTTCTATAGATCTACATTTTTTTATTGAGAATAGATTCTTCTGTCATACAATACATCTTGACCATAGCCTTATCTCTTTCTTAGTGGAATTGCTATGAGTTTTTCTCCACTTTACTTGTTTTTGGCTATAGGCTTGCTGTAAATTGCTTTTATTATGTTTAGGCATGTCCCTGGTATCCCTAATCTCTCTAGACCTTTTGCTATGTAGGAGTGTTGAATTTTGTCAAAGGATTTTCTCAGCGTCTAATTTGATGATCATGTGGGGTTTGTTTTCTTCCTTTCAGTTTGTTTAATGTGGTGGATTGCAGTGACTGATTCTCCTATGCTGACCCACCCCTGCCTCTCTGGGGTGAAGCCTACTTGATCATGGAGGATGATCTTTTTGATGAGTTCTTCTTATATTTTTGTTTCCAAGTAGTTTATTGAGTGTTTTTAAATCTATGTTTATAAGGAGAATTGATCTGTAATTCTCTTTCTTTGTTGAGTCTTTATGTAGTTTGGCTAGCAGTGTAACTGTGGCTTGATAAAATGAATTGGACAGTTTCTTTTGTTTCTATTTTGTGGAAGAATTTGAGGAGTATCAGTGTTAACTGTTTGAAAATCTGGTACAATTCTGCCCTAAAACCATCTTGCCCTGGTCTTATTTTGGTTGGAAGATTTTTAATAACTGCTTCTATTTCCTTGTTGGTTATAGATCTATTTAAATTGTTTTTCTGGTCTTGATTTAACTTTGGTAACTGGTATCTATCAAGAATATGATCTTAGGTTTTTCGGTTTAGTGGAGTACAGTTTCATAAAGTATGTCCTTATGATTCTCTGGATTTTCTCGGGTGTCTATTGTTATGTCTCCCTTTCATTGATTTGGATATTCTCTCTCCCTCTTTTAGTTTAGATAAGGCTTTATCTATCTCTTTCAGAACCAACTCTTTCATTAATTCTTTGTATTGTTCTTTTTGTTTTCTTTTCGTTGATTTCAGCTCTCAATTTGATTATTTCTTGCTATCTACTTCCTGGGTGTGCTTACTTTTTGTTCTAGAGCTTTTAGGTATGCCATTAAGTTGCTAGTGTGAGATCTTTCTCTTTTTTGATGTATGTGCTCATTGCTATGAGCTTTCCTCTTAGCACCGCTTTCATTGTGTTTCATAACTTTAAATATGTTGTATATTCCTTTATGGAATTCTAGAAAGTCTTTAATTTCTTTATTTCTATCTGGATCTACTTTTTACTCAATATAGAATTGCTCAGTTTCCAGAACTTGTCCAGAACTTGTCCGCTTTCTGTTGTTTGGTAGGATTTATTTAGGTAGGAAATAACTCCAGAGAGTTGTTTCGACTTTCTTGTATCTGTTGATACCTGTTTTGTGTCCAAGTATTAATTTTGGAGAAAGTTCCATGAGGTGCTGAAACAAAGGTATATTCTTTTGTGTTTGGGTGGAATAGTCTATAAGTATCTGTTCTCTTCATTAGGTGTGTAAGGTCTGTTGTCTCCAGTGTTTTCTGTTATTTTTTGTGTAGGTAGCCTGTCTGTTGGTGAGAGTAGGGTATTGAAGTCGCCGTTATCAGTATGTGAGGGAGGGTCGGTGTGTGACCTGAGCTTTCATGGTGTCTCTTTTACAAAAATGGGTGTCCTTGTGTTTGGATCATGTTAAGAATTGAAATGTATCTTGGTGAATTTTTCCTTTGATGAGTATGTAGTCTCTTTTCTGTCTCTTTTCATTAGTTTTTGTTTGAAGTCTATTAAAATGGCTACACCAGCTTGCTTTCTTAGGTCCAATTGCTTGGAAGATCTTTTTCTAAACCTTTACCCTGAGGTCATATCTATCCTTGATGCTAAGATGTATTTCTTGTATGTAGCAGAATGATGGATCCTGTTTTCACATCCATTCTATTAGCCTGTGTCCTTTTATTGGGCAATTGAGACCATTGATTTTTGAGAGATGTTAGTGATCAATGATAGTCATTGGTGGTGGTGGTGGTGGTGGTGTGGTGTGTTGAGATAGAGAAAGGAGAGAGAGGGAGAGGGAGAGGGAATGTGTTTGTGTTTTCATGAGTGTAGATAACCTCCCTGGGTTGGCGTTTTCCTTCTTCTGGTACCTGCTGTAGAGCTGGATTTGTAGGTTGGTATTGTCTAAATTCAGCTTTGTTGTGGAATATCTTGCTTTCTCTATTTATGGTGATTGAAAGTTTTACTGGGTATAATAATCTGAACTGGCATCTGTGGTCTCTGCAGCATATCTGTCCAGGCCCTTCTAGCTTTTTGAGTATCCACTGAGAAGTCAAGTGTAATTAATTCTAATAGGCCTGATTTTATGTATCACTGGGCCTTTTTCTCTTGCAGCATTTTATATACTTTCTTTGTTCTATATGTTTAATGTTTTGATTATTATGTAGTGTGGAGACTTTCTTTTCCAGTCCAATCTATTTGGTGTTCTGTAAGCTTCTGGTACCATCTTCAATACCTGAGATTCTCTATTCCATCTTTTGTATTCTGTTGGTGAAGCTTCTGTACTCTGTTCACATTCCCAATTTTTTATTTTCTTAATTCCCTCACTTTGTGTTTTCTTTATTGATTCTATTTCCATTTTCAGGTCTTGAACAGTTTGAGTCTTTTCCTTTAACTGTTTGTATTTTCTTGGCTTTCTTTAAGGGATTTATTTATTTCCTCCAATTGTTTGTCTTTTCCTGGGTTTCTTTAAGGGATTTATTTATTTCTTTTTAAAGATATTTAGTTTATTCATATAGTTTAAAAACATTTTTCATATGGTTTTAAGGTCTTTTTCATGTACTTCAGCTATGTTGGAATATTCAGGGCCTGCTGTGGTAAGACAGCTGAGCTTTGCTGGAGTCATATTGCCCTTGCCTGTTAGGCATCTGGGTTTGGGGTGATTATGAGTCTAGGTGCTGATTTCTGGGTTTATCTTTATTGGGTGGGTGTTTTGTTCCTTAGGTTTCTGTTTTCTTTTCTGGATTTTAAGAGGATGTCTTCACTGTATATTGCCTGTTTTACTGGCCTGCTTGGCAGTTGTGTTCATAGGGAATGAAATGTTGGAGGCTGGAGGGAAGAGGAGGCCAGGGGGAGATGGTCTGTTGCAGCGCTAGCGTCAACCCTGATGAGTGGCTCTTGTGGAACAGAGAATGAAGATGTTCCACAGGCAGCCTACCTTGTCATCTGGCAGATGTGGCCTGTGGTTGAACAGGGGGTGCCTGCCCAGGTTGAGGGCTAGGACATTGGAGGAGAAGCCAGGGGAGGATGGGATCCACATGAGGAGTTAGGAACAAAGGGGAAGAGAGGCTACAACTTTTGTTACAGAGCTAGGGAGGACCCTGAGGATGGGGTCTGGAGGAGCAGAGCTATATCTGCACATTTGCCATTGCATGGTCTCTTCATGTCCAAGTCAGGAGGATCACAATTTTGAGGTTACTGATGAATAGTGAGATGATATCTTCAAAACAAAGAGTAGAATTATTTTGGCCGCCGGGCGGTGGTGGCGCATGCCTTTAATCCTAGCACTTGGGAGGCAGAGGCAGGTGGATTTCTGAGTTCGAGGCCAGCCTGGTCTACAGAGTGAGTTCCAGGACAGCCAAGACTATACAGAGAAACCCTGTCTCAAAAAACCAAAACCAAAACCAAAACCAAAAAAAAAAAAAAAAAAAAAAAGAATTATTTTGGCCATAAGAGTTTAAAAAAAAAAATGCTATGTCCCCCTCCTATCTGCCTTTCAGGGACTCTGATTCCATGTACATGATCATGATCATATTTTATAATCACATATAATAACAAAGTACCATACAATCAAATTAAAAACATAATTGCATGTACATTCTGCTGTGACAGTTGTCCACTCCATGCCTTGGTAGTGGTCCCGTGCTTGTTTTCTTCCCTTGCTGAATACTTGAGTCATTCTGTTTGGGCGTCTTCTACAGTGTGCAGCCTGCAGTCATCTGCCTTTTATCAGACACAGCATTTTCCTGTAGTTACTCAATTCAGTCTTGTTCAGTCCGACGTGGATGTCATGATAGTAGCTGTTTTACTGTCCTCGTCTCCAGTCCTGTCATGTGTTTTAGGTGATGTTTTATAATGGTATTTATTGTGTTTTAAGTATTGTGGATTTTGCCCTGTTTCCTGGGTTTCTTTGTTAGTTTTACTTTGCTCATTTACATCTTTGTGGTGCTGTGGGTTGAACTCAAGACCCCATGCTTGCTGGGCCAGCAGTCTACCTCTGAACCATTCCCCATGATAGAATGCCCTGGAAACATATTGTCTTCCCCCTTGTTCATGTGTAGGCGGTGTGGTGTGTGTTTTTGTTGGTGTAGGTGTTAGCAGGTGTGACCCAGGTGCACATACATGAAGGAGCCAGAGGTTGGCATCAGGCAGCACTATTTTTCTGTTGATCGTCACCTTTGTTTTTTGTTCCTGAATGCATTATTTCTATATGCGATTTGAAGGTGGGTAGCAATCTGTGCATGCCAGGTGGAGGTCAGAGGGCACTCTGTGGAATCAGCTCTCTTCTTCCACCTTCTCCAGAGTTCAGGTGTTGAACTTGGATTATCAGACTTGCAAAGCACACCCCTCTACCATGAATCCATCTCCCCATTCCCCTGCCTTTATATTTTGAGACAGAGTCTCAGCCTCTTCTGATAATCATGGCGTTGGCTAGGCTGGCTGGCCAGTAAGCGTCAGGGGTCCACCTGTCTCCATTCGCACCTGATTTCCCGCCGCAGTGAGTCTTGGGACCTCCTGGAGGACATGCTCACTGCATGTGCTGCCTTGTCTCAGAGTCTAGGAACTATTTATTCTGTTCGTCATTGTTCTGTTTTCCATTGCTCCACCCTTGTTTCAGGAAGGGAAGGGACATCAAGGCCCAGTTCTTGTTCCTCCATTTTAACTCCAGGCCAAGCAAGCCCAGCACGGATTTTATACTGTTACATCCATTTTTTTACAATTTGTTGCTGGTAGATAGTAATGCAGCACAAGTCTTAAAGTATTGTTTTACACTGAACACCTTTGTTGTGTCACCCATACCACTTGACCTATGGAGGCCAATGCTGTCCTCCTGAGATAGCGTCACTCCTCAGTTGGGTTTGATGTAGTGGTAACCCCAAATTTCAGGGATTTTCAACAACAGAGGCTTTTCACACTGAGCACCTCTGTAGCTGGCCCCTGGAAGTTCTGCTCTCTGTCTTGGGTCACACAAATCACAAGGTGTCATTCACAAGATAAAAGGGAAGCCTGAGATGTCTTTCAGTTTCTCCTCTGAAGATACATATGTTATACTCACATCTTATTGGTGAGAAAAAAAAGTGTTCTAGCAATTATGTGTTGAGTCATGGGCTCATGTGAATTAGTCGACTGTGAACAGGTTTAAGGACATTGTATCCATAGCCTGAAACCACTGTGGTCATTGATGATGACGTGAATGAGTGTCCCCCAGAGGTAATAGAGTTGGTCCTCAGGGTGTGGTGCTCCTTAGAGATAAGAGTCTAATGGGAAGTTCTTAGGCCATTAGGGGTGTGCCTTTGAAAGTGGTTATGGCTTCCTGGCTTCTTCCCCTGGCTTCATGGACTTAGGCAGTTTTCCTCTGCTGTATGTTCTTGACTGTTGCCATTTGGTACCCCCGCCAGAAGCCCAAAGCTTGAGTTGGAACTGCTAACAACATAAACCTTTTTCCTAGAAGTTAATTCTTGCTTCAGATATTTTGTTATAATGGTGGAATGCTGATCATAAAGGCATCTTGATCTGGCTGTGTAATTCATGCAAATATTCTGTCCAATAAAATGGCCTTATATTTGGGGAGCACTAAAGGAAACAAACATTGTCAAGTGTATTTCAAGGCAAACGAAGTGATCTTGCATGGGATTAGCCAGATTTCTTTCCAGAGTACACTCCTGGTTACCAGTATCTTTTAAAGAACCTCTTTAAATTATCTCTTTAATTAATCCTAGCTAGCCAGAGTCCCGGGGAAAGGAATTTATACCTTTAGCCTGTCCTTCAAATACATTTCCTCCTGGCTTCTGCTGTTTTTCTCTACCTTTAAAAAGACTACCTCAGAGTAGTCTCACATAGGAGATTCAGTTATAGCCTATATAGACTTAATTATTCTCTCAAATTTCCCCTCATTTCTGAATTTTGGACCCATTAAGTCCTAGCTGAACATCACTGCCACAATCCCAGAGGCACCTTGGGTTTAGCCAGAACTCTTGGCCCCTTTTATTTCTGTCTATTCTTTTGCCCTGTTTCTGTGAAGAGACATCATGACCATGGCAACATATTTAAAAATAAATTAATTGTGGGCTTGCATTCAGTTTTAGAGGTTTAGTTTTTTATCGTCATGGCAGGAGTTTGGCCGGTGCATGATGAGAGCGTGGTGGGAGCATGGCAGTCTTGGAGCAGTAGCACCCTGATCTTTGTAGGCCAAGAGAGAGTGAGCCTGGGCCTGGCGTGGGCTTTTGAAAACTCAAAGCCCACCTCTACTGACACACTTCCTCCAACAAGACACACTTCCTGATCCTTCTAATCCTTTCCCTGGAAACTAAGCACTCACATATATGAGCCTATTGGGAGCTGGGGTTGATTCTTACTCAAACCTCCACACCCTGCTCTCTCCCTCTGCTGTAGTTTCCCTTTCTTTTGCCCCACCCACTGTCTACTGTGGCCGAGCAATCTGACCTCCCAAGGCACAGAGTCACCTGGCTTGCTTCCACTGTGGTGGCCTACTCACTCTTTCCCTGGTTGCACCTGCTCTTGCCTCTGCCTGTGCTCCTGTTTCCTCTGCTCCCTCTTTACCTGTCTGGGAAACACAGGTCAGCTCCCCCTTTCTTGCCAGGCCTCATGGCTACACTCCCTCCTTTGTGTAAACCCCTACTGCAGGACTCAGCCCTTCTCAGGCAGCCTTTTTCCCTCGTCTGCTTGTTCCCGTGCCGTGTGGACCAACCCCTCAGAAGCCACTGGCTGAGCTTTGTCTCTGCATTCTTGACTAGATGTCTGGCACCTGTTAGGTGTCTCATAAATATTTGAGGAAAGAAAAAATGAGCAAGGAAAATCATAATCAGAATCTGTGTTCATCACAGAAGTGTTTGGTGTGATAAAGAATAAGCTAATTAAAGCTACAACAGGAGATACTGTTCCAGCATCCAAGACACACATGAGCAGATAGGCAACAGCCGACCCCACCATTGGTCATGGCACCCAGCTTGTGGAGGCCGGTGTTCACATTGATGCTGGCATGATCGACAGCCCGATGAACCTAGACAAGACTAAGATAAACTACTTGTCCTCCAGTAGAATAAATATTTCAAATAAAGTCAACTCAAGAAAGTCAGGCCAAACAGCTATTGATTGCTAAAAACCTGAACTTGAGCCCAATGAATATTCCAAAGTTCACCTCCATGCAGCTTGCCTAAATGGTGATCAATACGCAATTACTGCCCCCTTTAAATGTGTCCTACACTGCTGCGCTCCTGCCCAAAGAAGGGCTTTGCTTTTAAAGTCTTTTGTTTCTTAAATTTGCTTAGGCAGGGAAAAAAGAGGGCCTTGGCTCAGCCAGGCTCCTTTGTCTTTAGTGTTTCAGGCAATCCTGTGTCATTTCTAAAATGGTTTCAATGTATGTTCAACAGAAGCCGAAGGTGCCCTGGTCAGCAGTCGTTCATTTCAAGGCACCTTTTCCTGGTGGCTAACCAGTGAGCATTTGTAGCTGTTTCCTAATTTCTGCCTGCATGATTATCTGCCCTAGCCATAACCTCTATAAATCCCAGCTTGTAAAGCTGGGTTCAGAAGTCCAACCGCAGCAAGAATGAGAATGTCATTTGTGTAGCCTCGTACTAGAATTTCATCTGGAGACAGAAAGTTCTTCCCTGTGGATATCAAACCTTGTTTGCCTCCTCCTGATGTTTAAACTTTCATATTTCTCTTAAATAGGCCTTTTTCATTCCTCCCCACCCCCTGCTGCAGTCAGACCTCTCTTTGTATCCCAGAAACACTATTACCATAGTCTCTGAACCAACCGTCCTCCCTGCCCAGGTCTGCCCTGCTAGCCCCCTCTTCTCTCTTAAGTGTGCCCCCTTCTAGGTGTGCCCCTTTTAGTGCCCACCTTTTCAGTAACTGGATGGAGCTGGGCTTCCCTAGCAGCACAGTGGAGGCCTGGTGTGAGCACATTTGCACACACTGTCCTGCTGTTCTCCAGCTCTGCCACCAGTGCCACCGCCACTTACCCCTCTGTTGACAGGTACCCTCTGCCGTGTGATTCTCTACTATCCTTTCCTCAAATTCCTTAAAAACAAGAAACCTCTGGTTTCCAATAGCCAGGACAGTGTCTGAATAGACCTGAGTTCTGCCGAAGCCTTCCTCCTGTCTTCAGACTCAGTGGCTGGGTTGAAGATCATCTCTGAGTAGCTGGGTTGATTATCTGTGCTGAGGAGGATAGAAGTGGGAATAGTCATTGCACATCTTGAACACCTTCCTGTCTCCTGGCTTTCTGCAGAATGTAAGCTTTAGGGTACAGTGGCATCTTTCATCTTTTGACAGGAAAGGTGTCCAGCAGGTATTGTGGAGGACCAAACACCTTTCCTGATTACTTCACATTCATTTGGTCTCCCAGATGGATTCCACTTTTTGGAGCAGAATCTATGTCTTTGTGTCTACCACAGTGTTGAATAAGTGCTCAGTAAACACTGTGCACTTGGGTGGTTGATTTGCCATCTGTACCCAATTAGGAACTAATTGATTTGTTTCTGTGTAGCTCTTAGAATGTTAAAGAAAATCATATAAGATTTTAAGAAATTATGCTTCTGTTACTTTTTTAATACTGAAGGTTTGGTTGCCAGCCTGCAGTGCTGTTGGGAAATAGTGGAGCTGTAATGAGGTAGGGTGTCACGGAAAAGAGTAAGGTCAGGGAGGGGTTTATCTTGAGGAGGGACTTCAGCGCCACTCCTACCAGCTTCCTTACTACCACGAGGTGAACAGCCACACAGCCCCATTGTGGCCTACTGTGCTATGTGGAGCCAGGTGGGCACGAAGTAAAACCCTATTAACAGGCAAGATGAACCTTTCTTCTTTGTAAGTTGTCTCTAATTTTGTCACAAACTCCTTAGAGAAATCTGCAAAGTGGTAGCCACTAACAAGATTGCTGAGACCTTCAGCCTCAAGGGTAGTATCACCTTTGGTTTGGTTTGGTTTGGTTTGGTTCGGTTTGGTTTGGTTTGGTTTGTTTTTTTCTTAAAAGTCACTTAACTTTTCTAATTTTACAAAGTACATGCTCACTGTTGGAAAATGAAAGGCACTAAGAAGTGTGAAAAGGAGTACAGAGATGCAGAAAAGGACTTGTGGAGTCCAGCATAGTCTCGTGATAGAAATACTTCAGGGGGAATAGAAGGAACTTCTTTGACCCTTGGTAACAAGTGCAGGACGCCCACAGCTAACACCACACCTCATGGTCAGCGAGTGGATGCTTTCCAGCCATGGTCAGCAGCAAGAGAAAATGTCTTCTTAGGCATTGAACTGGTGGTTCCAGACAGGGCAGGTGAGCAATGCTGGAAAATAAGACCTCCAAGCTTGAAAGGAAAAGGAAGAGTTATTTGTTTGCAAATAACATAAAGTTACCCTGTGGATCCTATTAGTGCAGCTATTAGAACTATTAAAGAAATTATATGATGAGTATAGAAAATTAATTGTATTTCATTGAGACAGGCTCACAGTGTAGCTCTGGCTGACCTGTATCTCCTTATGTAATCCAAACTGGCCTCAGCTCATAGATATCTGCATCCTGAGTGCAGGGGTTAAAGGAATGTGTCACACTGCTCCCTGCAAGAGGCAGAGATTTTAAGTCAACTCACTGTGGTGGTGGGTGCCTGTAATCTCAACTCTTGAGAAGTGGAGGCAGCAAGATTAGGAGTTTGAGGCCAACCTGGGCTATATGAAGCCCTGTCTCAAAAAAGAAAGGAGCATCAGTTTGAAACTCCCACATGTGAATGACACTGGGACAGTCCTATATTCTTCTGTGAAAGAATGAAGCTGGTCCTTACCTCACATTCAAACTTAATTCAAAAAGATCAGAGGCCTAACTGTAAGATGTCTGAGAAGAAAATACAAGGTAAACATTTATGACATTGAATGCAGTAATGGTTCCCCAGGTATGATAGCAAAAGACAAAATTAGATACATTGAACTCTATCAAAATGTGAAGATTTTATTCTTCAAATGATACTATTAAGAAAGTAAGGAGAGGGCTGGAGAGAGCTCAGCCATTAAAGGTTAAAGTTCACAACCAAAACATCAAGAAAGTAAGGAGAATATTTGGCAGATTGAAGAAATGATTTTATCAGATATCTGTTAAGGGACTTCAGAATATAAGAAAACAAATGCTTAGAACGCAATGATAAAGAGCAGCTTCTTGCCCTGTTTAAAAACAAGCAAAGCAGGCTGGGCTTGGTGTACACCTTTAAGGCAGGTGGATCTTTAGTTCCAGGCCAGCCTGGTCTACATAGTGAGTTCTAAAACAACCAGAGCAACACAGTAAGACCCTGTCTCAAAAAAATAAAAAATAAAATAAACAAATATGGGCAAAGCTTCTAAGTAGGTGTTTCCCCAAAGACAGTGTACAAGTCTCCGAGCCCACTAACTGCTCAGTGCTATTGGTTGTCAGAAATGTAAGTCAGAACCACAGTGATGGGCCTCAGTGGGAACAGGCGCTTTCCACCAAGTCTTACAGCATGCGTTTGATCTCTGGACCCTACATAATGGAAGTAGAGAACTGACTCCCACACATACAAGTTTTTAAGGTGTGGAGAAAGTGGATCCCTTGTCACTGATTTGAAATGATGTATCCACTGTCCAGAGCAGTCTAGTGGATAAGTATAGTTACCCTTGTAACCAGCAACCTTCTCCTAACCTTCTCCTGACATAGATGTACTCAACAAACAGGAAGTCTCATGTCCTCCTGAAATTTTATACATGGATATTTACAGCAGCGTTATAATAGAAAATACATATCTACTTGTATACAAATCAACATATAGATAATTACAATATACTAGTCACCATTGAAAAGGGAAGTGGACCACTGACAAGCTAGAACATGGGTGAACCCTGAAAACCTGATGCCAAGTCACAGAGACCACGTGTAATGGCATTTGCTTGAAAAAGGCGAGTCTGTAGACACAGCACAGAGTTGTGGCTGCTGGGAGCTCAGGAGCCCGGGAATGGAGGTGAGAAACAGTCAAAGGGTGTGTGGTTTTCTCACAGGGTGGTGGAAACACTCCATGGTTGGTCCTGGGATGGTTATGCGTATGTGAGCACACTGATACACACTGATACCACTGAGTTGTACATCTCAGAGGACAAATCACGTGATGTGGTTTGTATCTAGTAAAGCTGTTAAGGGAAGGGGGCTGCTAAACCATCAACCCTCGGTCTGCTCTGCTTCTCTAGTCTTGCAGTGTACTTCCCACAGAATTACCGTAAGACTTGCGGGAATTTGAACATTACCATTTGCAACCGTAAGATTTTATTCTTGGATGGATAAGAATTTATTCTTTCTATTCCAGATTTTCCTATTAATGTGTATGGTAATCTGCTTAGATATTTCATAATGTAAACATTGTCTCAATTTTTCTGTTTTTATTGGGGAATTTTTTTCCTAGTAGAGTGAGTACACACTAAGGAAAAAAAAATATATGTATAGTACTTCTTATAGAATGCCTTTGGTTTGTAGGGAGAAGAAGATCTCCCGGAGCAGTGCCCTGAAGGTGCTGGACCATGCCATGATTGGGCCTGAAGGCACAGACAACTGCCACAAGTTTGTTGACATTCTTGGCTTACGGACCATCTTTCCACTCTTCATGAAGTCTCCCCGGAAGATCAAGAAGGTGGGAACCACAGAGAAGGAACATGAAGGTAGGGTTCACTGTACAGGCCATTGGGAGAGGCAAGTGGGTCATGCTGACGGAGAGCACTTGCTTGTGTCTATCTCCGGTTCCAAGCACGGCAAACCAGCCCAGAGACTAAGGGTGACCAGTGGCCTTTGTGGGTCCAGTTCTGTGTTTGCTTAAACCCTGGAGGTTCCACTCTCTCTGGCCTGTGTGAGTGTGTGAGAAGGCTTTGTGTTCTTCCCTGTAATTTGCGGTGAGGTGTCTCTCTGATGGAAGACCCTTTTGAAAAGAGTAATGAGGTGGCACCACATGTCACCTCCGGAGTGGTGCTTTCATGTATTTCTGTATTAAAGTATGATTCAGCCAACATCAGGAATTGCCGGAATAAACTATTTACAGCCCAGGTTCCCCTTTTTATGTTTCTCCTCCCTGATGGAGCATACTCCTAGCAAAATGCCGTTGTGAATTGTGAGGCCGTAACCAGAGTAGTTACCGGCAGGCCACTGTCTTCCTGGTATTGTCTGGTGGCCTGCAGCATCCCTCCCCCAGTAAATAGCTGCAATGCAATCTGGAAGGCCTGCGATTTATGGGCATTGACAGCTCCGCTGGAGGCTAGCAGACACTTGCACCCAAGAATTTACATGGTTGGATGGCTATTTTAAAGTGCAGAGAGACAGGAAGCAGTGCGTGTGAAAGAGGAAGGAAACCTGAGCTGCTAGGGAAACATTGGGTCTTGTCAAGAAACACTGTGTCCCAAGATTTGGGTGACTTTTTCTACAGTGATTGGTAGAGTTGGCCTAGACACCTGCCATATCTGTTGTGCCCCTCACTCTCCTGTCTGTGTCCGAAGTAGACATGGCTCTGTGTCCCAAACTTGAAGAGAATATGAGTGATCCTAGGAACTCCCCAGAGGCAGCACTCAGACTGAGAACAAGTTAGAGACCTCATCTGATTCCGGTTGAATATTGACCAAGCTAGCTGTAAACGAGTTAACCCCACTGCCAGCCTTTTTCTTTCTCTGGTGGGACTTAGCTGGAAGAGGCCCCGGGAGGAAAAATGAGGGCCTCCTGGATATCTAGACAGGCTATGGCAGCCGCTGTTTACTGCCTGCCAGGTTTCGGTCGAGCCATATTCTTTGCAGTCTCATTTAGGCCTCCACAGCGGGTGGAGAAGATAAGATGGTGGTATCCTTGCTTATTCTTATAGAAAATCAGCTCACACAGGGGCCAGTGTGTGAGTTCTTGTGTGTTTATGTAGATATATGTGTGTGGATATATGTGAGTGCATACATGGGAGATCAGAGCACAACCTCAGATGTTGACCCTCGCACTGTCTACTGTTTCTTGAGACAGAGACCCTCTTTGGCCTGGGGCTCACTAATTTGCTAAGCCAGTGTGGCCAGCAGGCCCAGGGGTCCTCCTATCTCTGTCACCCCAGTACCCTTTTCACTCGGGTTCTGGGGATAAACTCGGGCCCTCATGTTTGCAAGGCAGGCACTTTACCAACTGAGCCATCTCTTCCTGTCCCTAGCCAGCCCTGCCCAGACCCTTGGCCTAAAATCTGAGGGAGTGAGAATAGTGAACTAAGGCTGTGGTGTCTGTGCCTTCAGCTTCTGAAGTCTGGGCCCTAGTTGTTAAAACTTCTCCATAAGCCACGACTCTTCACACTGCTGTGGCCAACCTGCTGGCTTCCACTGAGGGACTTGACACTGCTTTGAGCACGTGTGGAGAGAGGGTGAAGGAAAACAGCCCTGAGCCAGCTCTTGTTCATGTGCATGGATCTGAGAAGAGGAAGTGACAGATTCAGTGAACAGCTGTTTTCCTGCTGAAAAATGTGCCCGGTGGCGTGCTGGTGACAGAACATTGCCTTTAGAGTGCCCACATTAGGAATTGATAACATTATATTAGTGGGGGCAATGGCTTGGGAAGACAGCTCCTAGAAGGCATGTTGGGCTGTAATGGCTGACGAGGATAAGCTGTGCATCCTGCACACAGCAGCACCCAGAAGTAGAAGGAAGGCCCAAGGACAAAACACCTCCCGCCTTCTGCCACCATCTAGCTGCTGCATCCTGGCACACCGTCCCATAAACTTTGAATGACAGGAGACTTGATGGGGCACGTTACACCGGGTTTCTTTACCCTGCCTTGTCCCCTGCATAAGCCCTGTGCTCTCATTGCTGTCCATGCCCTGCTGATGCAAGTGCACCAGGCCTGTGTGCTGCAGCAGAGCACAGTGGCCTCTCAACATCAGGAATGTTTGTGACTAGGTTCCTCTCGGGCTTCCATTGGGCCCCTTCCGCTGCCGCAGTACTTAGTGCTCACTGATTGGCCTGGCTAGCAGTTAGTCATACTTAGATGGATGTTTCTTTCTCAGGGAAGAGTAGGCACCCCTGCACTCAGACAGGTCCTCCTAATTAATGCATCTTGGTTCTAGGACTTGGTCCCCTAATCCTTGACATTAAAGAATCCGTGTGCTTGTCATCTCTGGGTCCCACTGCCTAGCCTGATGCTTGATGTATATAACAAGTGTACAATAAATGTGTGGTGGCTGCTAAAATTAACACCTCCCCTGGAAGACTTCATTGAGGTCAGGCATAGGCTTGAGCCTCTCCTCAACTTGCTTAAGGCTTATAGCTGACTGTAGTTCACACTGATGGTTGTCAGTGATGTATGCCTTTAATAAGAGTCTTTCATCCAGGTTCTTCTGAAGTAAGACCTTTGCTAGGCACAGTGGATTTTGTCACACTGGCTTAGAGATGATAGTAGCTGTTCCTTCAGGGGGCCTGTGTGCACAGAGCTTCATCATACATAAGGCCTGCCCAAGACAAGTTTCTTGTGGTGCTCAGATTTCCAACTAATCATCATGGAAAGGGGGTTAGTTCCCCAGTCTGGAATCTGCCTAGAACTCCCCCGTTTCTTTCTTAGCAAGTTTTAGGTTTGTCTCACATCTTGGTTGCCTTAAGTCCATTCTGGTAAAGTCTCAGCCCTGTCACCTCTGGACCTGCCCCAAGCAACTGCAGTGATAGTTTATCCTGGTGACACAGGTAGCTCACTGCTAATCATGTGCGATCTTGGCCACATTCCTAAATTCTCTCTCTGTGCCTCAGCTGCCCCGTCTGGAAAATAGTGGGACTAGAATCACCCACTCTGGCTATGTATAAGGTCCAAATGGAAGGACAGATGTAGTGAGACACACCAACTGTCAGTAGTGAGCGTGTGCAGATTCTTTTGGGTGTGTGTCAGTCATTTTTCCTCAAACAATATAGCTTTCTCATACAGCTTTTACATTGCAGTAGATAGTATAGTGATCCAGAGATGATTGATTGATTGATTGATTGGTTGGTTGACTTGAGACAAGCACCTTGCCTGGCTTGGATCTGTGGTGAGATCAGGCTGGCCTTGAACTCATAGGGTTCTGTCTGCCTCTCCTTCAGTGCTATGTACTGTGGCTTGATGACTTAAAGAATATGGAAGGTTGTTTCTGAATGATATGCAAATATTGTGCCATTTTATTTAAGGGACTTCAACAGCTACATATTTTGGTATCTGTGCCAGGCCCTGGGCCTAATCCCCTCACAGATACTGAGGGATGGCTTTTTATGCCTATCATAGACCGTACAATTAAATAGTCAGCTTTGAAAGGTGTTAATTCTGTCTCATAACAATATTGTTGGTAGTTTTGTATATCTGTACCTTGGCCACACAACCCAGCCCTTTCTAGAAGTCATGGGGTGAGCTTGACAATGGGAAGGCTGCATTATGCATGTTTGTGTGTGTGCAGGTGCATGGAGGTCTGTATAATGCATGTTTGTGTGTGTGTGCAGGTGCATGGAGGGCTGTATGATGCATGTTTGTGTG
>JANHMN010000002.1:218468462-218594597 GCA_030674055.1 Rhabdomys pumilio
TGTGTGTGTGCAGGTGCATGGAGGGCTGTATGATGCATGTTTGTGTGTGCAGGTGCATGGAGGACTGTATGTATGCAAGTTTGTGTGTGTGCAGATGTATGGAGGGCTGTATGCATACATGTTTGTGTGTGTGCAGGTGCATGTAGAGGCCAGAGTCAATGTCTCCATCACTCTCCACCCAAATTTTTAAAATAAGATCTTTCACTGATCCAAGAGTTCACCTATTCAGCAAGAGTGGCTGGCTCCAGGAATCCTCCTTCTCTGCCTCATCACTGGGATCATAGGCAAGCACCACATGCTTGGCTTTTGACATTACTGTTTGGCAAGCACTTTACCAAAATGAGCCATCTCCCTGGTCCCTAGGAGAGCTCCTTCTTGGTGGAGTGGTCAAGCTGAATATTGTGGTATCATAAACCAGCTATGGCTCCTCAGCCAGTAGGAGGGGTTGAGAAAGGAGAGCTTTAGACTACAGTGACTCCAGAGAGAAGGGGGAAACAAAACTACCCTTAAAACCTCAAATTGCTGGTAATTGAGTTCCTCTTTTGTGAGTCTGGGTGGAGAAGGATAAGAATTATTGTAATTGAAATCCATTCAGGTTTGCATAATAAAACCTTCAGAAATAGATCTGGGGAGGCACTTAGTGTGGGGGATGGGTCAGAAAGAACCACTTGCCCTTGGGTGCAGTAATTTGACTGGCTGCCTCCTTGGATTTATAAAGAATTGCACGGTGTGTATTGTCTCCTTGGTTTTAACTACTTTAGCATAGGCAAAGAGGATAAAAGAACTGGGATCCAGAAATGGCATCTGACCTTTACTTCCCAGCTCTCTTTTAAATTCTTATTAAAATAGGCCCAATTTTCCTTGCATTGCCTCATTAGGTAGGTGAGTTATTGAGTTTGTAGCCGTTCTAGTTAATTGCGCTGTTTTAACACCGTTCCCCTGGAGGCTGTTAAGAGCTTTGAGGGGTGAGCTCTCAAGCAGTGTAGGTGTGTGGCATGCTTGCTGGGCATGTGCATGCATTCCACCTTATCCACAGTGACAGTGGTTGGTAGCAGGTCATCGCTTTGAAGAAGACTTTTGTGTTTTAAGTGATTCTAGTCAACTCCGCATGTCAGGAAACATGTTGATGCCCCAGGCCTCCTAGACTTCTAACACAACAAAGAGCAGGCCAGGCTCCTGTGACACTCCTCAGATCCTGCCAGGGTCAGAACAGAAAAGGCATGGCTTGTCAGCAGTCAGACATAAGGGGACTTTGGTCAGTCCAGAGGAAAAGGAAGCACTGTTACAGACTCCTGGTAAAGCATGATGACATACCATCCTTACATGCAAACTTTGGATGGAATTAGTGCTGTGGTTAAAGCTGGGCAGAGACCAATCTTGCAGAGTCTGTCTGCTCTTCCCAGGCTCCTTCTCCGTGTTCCCAGGCTCCTCCTCCATGTTCCCAGGCTCCTCCTCCGTGTCCCCTGCTTCTGCCTTCCCTACAGCCTCCTGCTCACTTTGATCACGTGTTGGTGGTCACTTGCAACACTGGCCTGGGTGCTCCCCGCAAGGCTTTGACCTCCATTTGTCCCTGCTCCCAGATCTTGAACCTCTTCTGTCTTCCAAGCTCTGGTCGGCACAGCTAATCACTAACAGATACACCTGCTTATTCAGTAGGCCTGTTCCTTCCCTGCTTCAGCTTTCCCTGTTCCTGCTGCCCACAAGGAGCCCCATGCTCTCTACCTGCCAGCCACTGCAGAAGCTAGCATCCCATGCGTACCTCTACGATTCCCCATGTGCGGCTTGCTTCTAAACTGTGAGTTCTACCTCATAAAAGTCTGCACCAGCTCTCCCTGTTGCATTGGCTGCCTGTGTCACCTCAGTGAACTTCTCTGCAGTCCCGATATCTAGCTCTTGAACCCAGTTCTTGAGTCCTCTCTGTTTCAAAGGCAGTAAATGAATCAGGACTCCAAGCCTTTAGCAAACTTGTAGTTTTAAGAAAGGAGGGACCAGCCAAGGGGGTGAAGGTGATTGGGTAGGTATTAGTCACAGAATTCCATTAGCAATTACGAAGACCTTCCAGACAAGAGGACTTCGTTATTAAAGATAACAGAGCAACAGCCTTAGAGAAGAGGAAGTGGAAAGGAGAGGGAAGGACCAAGCACAAGCCAAGCCATCCCACTGTACAGCATCCACAGGAAGGCTTCTACTCATCTGACTGATTTTGAGCCTTCCAACAGCCCCTCCAGGTCAGCGTCATTTCCTCTTCTAAAGGTGTAGAGATGTTGAGTCTCAATGACATCACCACCATGTTGTACAGTGAGTGGGTCAGTCACTGAAGGAGGACTTGACTCCCTCCACCCCATCACAAATCTCCTCCTATTTCCTCCCATGAGCCTGAGCTTGCCTTGCCCATTGGTATTGCTGGGTTAGTTACATGAGTTCTTAATCAGAAAACCTCATTTCATTACAGTTGTCTTGGTGGCAGCTACTCTTGTTAGCTCTTTTTCGTTTCGGATGTTAACCGTTCCCCCCCCACCCCACCCCCACCCCCCGTAGGCTTAGATGGTGAAAGCCTGGTCCCTAACTGATGATGCTGTTTTGGAAATGTGAGGGTGTGGGGCCCCACCTGACTGGAGAAGTCACTGGAGCAAGGTTCTGTGGGACTAAATTTGGTTCCTGTCTCTATCCTCCTGACTACCTCCCTGCTGCCATGAGGTGAGCAGCCTTCCTCAGCATAGTCCAGAAGTGATGGAGCCCACCAGGTAGACCAGAAGCTGGTACCATGAACCACAATGCCTACTTGTCTCCTTGAATTGTTCGTTACAGCTGCAAAAAGTCTAATGTTATCCTGTCAGATCTAAGATCGTGAGGAGTAAAGGGTGGTGACTTGGTGAAAGTGGTTTTGGGCATTTCTAGTGCCTGCCATATGCTTGCTGCGTGATAGGTGTTCAGTGCATGCTGGGTGAGCCAATAAATGAATTTATGTAGTACCAGCACAGTGTGCATTGACTGCCACTAAGGTCAGCTGAGATTTCAAAGCATGACTGAATCTGTATTTCTTAACTATGCAGTCTAACTGAGGTTTCTACTCCAATAATTATTAATTCCATATTATTACTGTTGTTAATGAAATTAATGATTAATATTATTAATATTAATAAATGTTATTTTATGGTAGGTCATTACATTAACAATGACCCCAGGCATCCTTCATAAATGTTGCGTTAGAGCAGAGGTGCTTAAATGTTCCCACTCAAAATTTTTATGTAATTCTGGGTATAATAATACATAAAATATAGTACATAAAAGTCAACAATTAGTCAGTTAAGAACACTTGCCACTCTTGGATGGCTCCTACCATCTATATCACCAGGTTGTTAAGAGCTGCCTGAAAATCAGGCTTCAAAGCATCTGACACCCTTCACAGGTGCTGCGTGCCCATGTGTACACACACACACACACACACACACACACACACCCTCTCACACCCTCACATCTTCCACATGTGTTGCATGCCCATGTACACACACACATAGAAAAATCGATTGATAACTGTCAGCATTCACTGATAATCAGTCATAAATAAAGTTGCTTTAAAAGAATTTGGTATATATAGTTTTATCATTTATTAAAGATGAAAACAGATTTGTATACTAATGAAGATGGATGTGTAGTTTGTCTGAATATTTGATATAGAGGATTTCAGAGTTTTTCAGAGTTTAGATTTGATAATCACCAATGATGAAAATACCACTTCATAAAACTACACAATACACATTGACAGAAGAATGTCTAGGACCGTTTTAGAAAATCTTGAGAATTCTCTCCTAATCCCAAACCAAAATTCACTTAATGACTTTTTATAAAACTCAAGTCAGCAATTCAAATAGCAGTTTTTAATATTAGACATTCTAACACAAAACAATCAAAAGATACACTAAATCAATACATGGATGCTGAGGAAGAACAGGAGGAAAATATTAACAGTCTTTGTTTTCCATAATTAAGCCATTATGTTTCCACACAAGCAGAAAACTCAGTGTGTGCAGTAGAAACGCTGGCTCATAGCACACTCAAATGTGCACCGAGGCATCCAAGGCTGAGTTCTCTGGTATGGAGACGTAAAGTGCTCATAGGTGTGTTCGGAGCCACAGCTGCTGTGACATCTCACACACAGGACACAAGTCACGCCAGACACACCTCAGACTCATTCCTTGTTTGGGTTTGATTTTGACTTGTTGGTCATCCAGAAACATATACAGTATTGAACACGCCCCCAGTTTCATTAGGGGTGCTGCTGTGGGGATGGCTTCTCATTCATGTTCCTCTGCTTCTGCTATCTCAGTAGTTAAAATATGTGCCTGACAAAGACTTGAGTTGGTTTCTTGAACCTGTCGGTCTTAGAGCTGGGCTGTATATGTCAGTCCTGTGTGGAACATCAGACAAAAACCTTCCCAGAGAGAATTCACCAGGAAGCCCAAGGGCCCACTTTTCCACAGAACCAATGCCAGAGCTTGCAAACCCAACTCCTCTCTTCCCAAGTTTAAACAAGTTAGTTGTTGGCCATGGAACAGTGAGAAGGAGGTGGGATGCCATTGGGCGTGTACTGACAGACCCTGGATGCAGGTAAGATGCCTTGCTGCTACTTTGTGTTGTTTGAAAACCTTGTAGCCAAACACTTTCTGGAACCAATTCCTTTCTCTCTCTCCAGCTGCTTGTCTCAACACTCCACTCACACCCACACCCTGCCCCACCCCCAAGCCCAACACCCCCTGCCATGGTTGGCAGAGTTTAGGATGCTGAAACTTGGCACTGTGCTTAAATTTTGAGCGTTGTGATCTGATTCGCTAACTGGCTTAAGTCCTTCAGGATTTATACAGGCTGCACTCTTTTGTTTGCCCCTGGGAAGACAGAGAGAGGTCCACTTACCGCCTTGGAGGGAGTGCTTCCCTTTGAGGGAGGGGAGGAAACAGGCTCTCCTCTAATAGACACAAGCCTTTACCCTTGCTTTAACGATTAGACTTTTTTCTCTTTGCTGTCTTTTTCTTCTCTTAGAGTTTGCGGTTCCCAAGCACCTCTTAAGTGTTAGATGCAGAATTTGAGCTAAGGTCAGGTTCAAACCTTCTTCCAGCAGCAGGGCAGCTGTGGAGTCTTCAGTTGGGTGTTGAGAAACAGCACAGGGTTGAGGAGAAAGATTGCTTTTCCAGGCAAGCTGACCAGTGGTTCAGACCCCAGCTCTCCTCAGGCTACTGAGTGGCCTTGGGCCAGTTATTTCTTTTGTTTGAACTTGAAATCCCACTTGAGTCAAGCAAGACTGGTAACGTTCTCCCTTGAGGTTGTACAAAGTAATGACTGGGAATGCCCTATATTCAGTCCCCAGCAATGGGGTACAGTGACTAATGTTGGATTCCTTCAGAGATAGTCATCCCTCCCTACCTCATTCACTTGTGGGCATAGAACCATTTATGAACCAGTCTGTGGAAAAGCTGGATCATAACAGGAATTATCAGAGACTGGAAGTCACTGTTAACATGATGGCCTGGAAGCCTGGGCCTCAGGAGAAGTTCATCACTGCCTGGATGACATGCCAGATGTGCTTTGTTCCAGCTTCAAGCTCCCATTCTAGACTGCCTTCACTAGGGCTGGGCCCCAGGGTGCTGATTTCTATAGAAAGAAGCCCCAAGGTAGGTTCCCTCACATGCTCCTTCATTAGGTAAACATCAGGTCCTCTTTGTGCCAGGCTGCTGTTCTAGATGGAAGATGAACAAACCCACAGTCAGCTAGCAAAACAGAAACCCACATTTATGTTACAAGGTAAAAGTGGGAGACAAGCATGCTCACAGCTCATGGAGAAAACAGACAAAGCTTGCATGTCTATGCCAAGGTGGAAGGATGTTTGAGGTCCTGTGGACACAGAAAGGAGGCTCCACATCTCATCTGATGAGGACAGTGTGGCCTCCACAGTCACATATCAGTAGACTCTGAGTAGTAATGTCAGGGGAAAACCACATATAGAAAAACAGAAGGGACAGACTTACAGACTCAGACAGACAGTGAGCCTTAAACCTGGCCACCACCATCATCTTATAGAGCCTCTATGTCCCTTACTGTCTACCACCGTTGTGACCCCTGGATATGCTCTGAGGCTGTTCTGATCCCAGCCTTTAGTGGGCAACATGTAGAGCGAAAACTAGGACATTATACAGAAGCCAGAGTTGTACAGGGCCATCAGAGACAGGACACAAGATCTTCCTGACACAAATAAATGTTCATTAGAGTTATCTCTTGTTGCTATTATGTTGATAATTTTATTATTTTATACAAAAAAAGACCTCCCAAATTTTCACAGGTCGAAGATATAGCATTAATTTCCATTACCTTGGACTTTTAAGTTAATTTATGGCAAATTCAGTGTTGAATCCAGAGGGGACGGTAGAGAACAGTTCTCTTTCCTGTGTTCCCTTTGCGTTTTTCAATGTGTCCAGTAGCAACTTAGCTCTTTTGTGGCATTAGGAGAATTCTCATTCTGGAAATAGGATTTCGTTTGGTGCATTTGTAGTGTTGTCAATAGGAATATGATAGTATTTGTTTATGATATTGGTTAAATGTTATAGGAATGGTTTAGTATGTAATTATATCCTTTATAGAAATCAAACAAACACCAACATCAACTGAAGAACAGCCAGACTGTTTTTAGGTTACTTCTGTAGTATTGTAAATAGCCCCAAAACAAAGAAGCAACAGAAACTGGGCAGTTATTAGTTGTGAACTATGGTTTACTAAAATTCAGCAGATAATCTCTGCTGGGATTCAGTTCCTAACCTTACCATTTAAGAACTGTCTTATCCTGAGTCCTCATCCCTCTTGGCCTAATCCTTACCATGTCTTCTTATTGCTCACACATGACCAGTGAGAGCACAAGTAAGGAACCGTGGGGTTTAGAAGGTGCCTGGAGCTGCATGGCCTGTTAGAAACTGAACCAAGTATTTTCCTATGCCTTCAAAATCGTCTTGCTGGTTTTTATTTGGCCTTGGCTTTTATTCTGTTTGTTTTGTTTCCAGACAATATAATTTGGTTGTATTCCTTCTCTTCCCCAGCTTCTCCTAACTCCTCCCCATCTCCCTACCCACCCAACTTCATGTTTTATTTCTAGTTCTATGAGTGTCTCTCTAAATAAACAAACTAACAAAAATTGAAACAGACAAAAAAAAGTAAAGAAAATTAATAAGACAACATCACACACAGACACACACACACCATGGAGTCTGTTTTGTGTTGACCAACTCCTCCTAGATATGGGTCCTGCCCTACATGTGGTTGTTACACCCAGTGATGCTTCATCAGAGAAACTAGTTTTTCCTTTCCCAGCAGGTATCAGTTACAAACAGCTTGTTGGTTAGGGCTGGGGATTTGTACTCAAGAGAACTGATGCACATGTGCATTCAGTCTATGAAGCCTTGTTTTTAATCATAAACTAAAGCTCCTCACCTATAGAGTGTGTGATTCAAAGTCATTTCCTATTTTGTCTCTTTCTCTGTAGCCCTGCATAAACAGTCTCCATCTCTGAATGGTAACCTTTTAGCCTGTCTCACTTTGTCTGCCTCAGACCCAAGATGTGTGTGCACACCATATCTTCCCTACCTGGGGCTTTCCAGAGCTGGTGCTCAGTGCTGCTCAGCCTCTAGACTTCCCTCCTAGGAATGCTCTGTGACCTTGCTCTGTCCCTCTATTGACCACTCTTTAAAAATGGCGTCAACTTAACAGCTTTCAACCCTACTTGGTTGGTGTCACTTAAAGAGTTTTGACAAAATGCTTGGACCTGACTCTCATCTTTAGAAGTCCTAAGCCTTGGAGCCATGGTATTTCTTAAAAGGTTTTCAGTAATTATATCTGTGTCTGTATGAGTAACACATTCATGTCTGTGGGTGGGTCCCTGTGCCTGTGCATGTGAACAGAGGCCAGAAGAGGGCATTGGGTTCCAAGTTTATTGCCCTCTATAACTCTCCACCTGTTTCTCTGAAGCAGGGTCTGTCCCTGAACACACATTGGGATGGGAGTCTATTGGCAGGAGCGGGCCTTCCAGTGATACTGTGAAGCTCCACTGTCTTCAGAAGGCAAGCAAAGAATTCAGGTGAGTAGCACCTGATTTAGCTTGGATGGCAAGGTAGTTCTCTCAGATGTGTGGGAGCAGTTGGAACTGCAAGGTGGTCAGGGAATAAATGACCTGAAGACCTAATCCAGTGTCCAGGGTTATTCACTTAGCACACAGGACTTGGGAAGGTGTGTTTCTGCTGGCATCTTACTGTGTAAGTACTTGAATGTGTTGGACATACTGGTACCTGATGGAAGGTGACATAGAAAGGAAGCACAGAAAATAAACATGTATACATTTCCATGCTCATAAAGAACACAGTTGCAGGTGTGAGGTGTTTGTTAGTGTCCTTCCTCCTGGCTTGTAAAATCAGATGTAATTTTTATGTGCAGCAGCCTGCAGGTTACTGGGGAAATGCTCGGTGTGTTTAATCATGTTGCAGCCTTGTTTGTTTGTTTTTTTTTTATAGTAGGAAAATGTCTTTGGCTGGCTTCTGGTGCCAGATTGATTTTGCTTGTGGGTGTCCAGATGCTGATGAGCTGTAATTAGCATAGGAAGGAGGCTGGAAAGATGTTCCACAGTCTTTCTTAGTAGCCAAACAACGGATCCCCAAACGGAGGTTATCCTCCAGTATCAGACATACCTGAGGAGTGGTTCACTCAGTTATGGCTCTGTGCAGGTGAGCACCGGAGTGGTTTTGAAGACTCCTGAGCCTGTAAAGGGTGGTTTTCTGCAGCTGACTTGTTCTTTGTGAAGAGTCCCTTTAAATTCCAGAGTGGCCCAGGAGAGAGACCTTGGCCACTAGTTTCAGGAGACGGGGCTGTGCCTCTGCCATGACTCTTCTGCTTAGCTTATGATTTGCATATTATCTTATCATTTGCTCCCCCAGAACCTCAGTTTACACATCTTAAAGATGGAGATAGCAGTGCTGCACATAAGAGACTGTGTGAGATGATATGCGGGACAGGGATGGCTAGTGGGGCTTGCTAACAGTGTTTCCTCCATGTCTTCTACATTCTTTACACTTCTTCTTTGTAGCACTTTTTCTTTATCCCTGACTCCAAAGTAGAAAGAAAATGATTGTTAATTTGTTCTTATTTGCTGCAAGGTACCATAAAATAAATTAAGCGTATGATTTTGATAATCACTAAAAGCATGCTTAACACTTCCTTAAATGTATTGATTAGTAGTAAATCATGTTGCAGTAAGTGTGCCTGCTGGCTGGCGAGCTTTGGGGATGACAATGTTGTAGCTGATTAGCAGGCTGACTGGCCTGAGGTGTCAGACATGGCTGACGGTGCGTGGTGACTCAGGTTTATCAAATATTGCTGTGTTCCAGTACATGTGAGATGCTGTATCTACTGCCAGCCTTGCATGGGGTGTCATGCATTTGCTTTATTATTGAGAAGACAGCCCCCCAAGGAGTTAAGCACTTCCTCAATTGTGCACAGTTTAAATGAGCAGCAAGAACCTAAAGCCACAGTTCTTAACACTGTGTTCCAGCCTCTCAAGGAGACAGCCCAGGACTAGAAAGTTAAATGACTTTTAATCTCCAAGGCAACAGTGCTGTGACCAGCTATTTCTGGGAATAGCAGAGGAAACTGGGTGATACTGACAGGGCAGGGCAGCAAAGCACTACAAGTGTTTCCTATTGGGCGGTGTGGGATGTCAAACCTTTTTGTAACTTCATTTTAATTTTTAGGATAGAGCCATGTTCTGATCAGGTTCTTTCTGTATAGTTCATATTACGTTAGGTGTGCTTTGGTAGGGGTCTCAGCTAAAATATAGTAGGAAAAGCATCACCTTTTATTAGAACCTGGAAACCCAAGTTGCAAGTTCCAGCTAATGCCAGCTGTAAGCACTGAAGCATGAACTAGATATCTGGTCTATCTGGTTTGGTTTGGTTTGGTTTCAGACCCTGGAACAAGGGACTGAAGTGCATATTTTACATATCAAAGCAGACCTGGCCTCCAGGTTCTCCCAGAATCCCTTAGTCCTGACCTGGCATACCCTGCCCTCAACCCTGAATTTTTCCGCCCAGGGCCTGGGTTATCCTTTCCTCAGAGGCTCCTCCCTATATAATCCAGACATTTTGAGCTCAAGCTTGCTCGATAGCTCTCCCCTCTTCCTCCTCCTCTTCCTCCTCCTCTTCTTCCTCATTTTCTTCTTCCTCTTCCTCTTCCTCCTCTTCCCCTTCCTCTTCTTCCCCCTCCTCTTCTTCTTCCTCTTCCTCCTCCTCCTCTTCTTCCTCCTCCTCCTCCTCTTCTTCTTTTTCATCTCCTCCTCTCCTTGCTCTGCACTTTCTGTCTTTCTTACCCTCCCCTTCTTCCCCCCCCCCTCCTCCTTTGGGGCCAGTGAACTCATGCTGGAGAGCAGCTTCCCAATAAACCTGCCTTTAATATGATCTGATCTGACTTGAATTGGCTCAGTTCACTGGCAGAGAAATAACCTATCATGGATCACAAATTATTCCCAGCCGGGAGATGGTGGCGCATGCCTTTAATCCCAGCACTTGGGAGGCAGAGGCAGGCAGATTTCTGAGTTCGAGGCCAGCCTGGTCTACCAAGTAAGTTCCAGGACAGCCAGGGCTATACAGAAAAACCCTCTCTCGAAAAACCAAAAAGAAAAAAAGAAAAAGAAAAAGAAAAAAATTATTCCCAAGAAACCTTGCAAGAGTGAACAGAAACTTCCCACATGGACAAGACCTGGAGAAGAGCTGTTAGCAGAAGGAAGAGCAGGTACAAAGGCACAGAGATCACTACAGGGCTCTAGAAAGGCCAGGCTTCCAGTGTGCAGTCCTAGGAATGACTGCCCATGTAACAAGCCATACTAGCTGCCACAAGCTCAGACCGGTGACCAAGAGGGCAGGGACCTGGTACTTCCGGTCACAGTGTGTGGGTCTTTGCGAAAGGAAGGAGCTACACAGTCATTATCCTGCAGTGCTGAATTCACTTTCTACAGGATTATCTGCAGGACTTGTGATGTCGATAACACATTAGAACAGGTACCTCTTGAGTACAGTCTTGGTTCTTACCTGTGCCCCTCAGTTTCTTTCCCAAGTGGTGGCAGCCCTTTTCTGTCACTGGCTCACTCTAGGAATGTAGACTGTCCTTGGCTCTTTCAGGGTTCTAGAGAAGGAAGGCAAGTGAACTGCCTCCAGTGCCTCTAAAACAGGAATCTGCTCATTCTTCTGTTTGAGCTTTAAAGACTTGTCACTACAGATCTAGAGTAAAACTAGGCCCTGACCCACGCCTTTAATTCCAGTACTTGGGAGGCAGAGGCAGGTTGATCTCAGAGAATTCCAAGACTGCCAGGGCTACATAGAGAAACCCCATCTTGAAAAAACAAACAAACAAACATACAAAGAACAAAACCCTAAACCCTGGTGTAGCATGGGCGACCAGCCCATCACCTTCAGCAGCATCGTGCCCTTCCTGTAGCCTATTCCTAATGGTCTGAGCTGCACAACTCCTCCCAAGCATGCCCCAGGATGCCCTTTTCTCCCTTCCATGTTTCATAGTGACACTTTTCCTGACTCCCTTCTCTGAGAGTGATTGCTCGTGCTTTGGGAGTCCCCATCCTGTTGCTTCCTTGCAGCCTGTCCTGCTTTCCCACTGCCTTCTCATCCCCTCTCTCCACCTACCCCAACTTAGAGCCAGCAGTATCCTAGGGATTGGCTGGCTGGTTTCCAGTCAGCAAGAACTCTGCCAGGCCTGGGCCTGGTGAGCGGGTGGGGTGAGTAAGAACCCTTTTATCTGTCGTATCTCTTTATGTAAACTCAATTGGAAGAAGAGAATTTTTCTTTAGTGTTGGAATTTTTGAGATATACAAAGCATATCTGCTGAGCTCTTGGGCTTCCCCATCACCCCATGCTGATGATCAGCAGTTTGCCAATCTGGTTTCAGCCTGCTCCCTGCCCCTTTTGTTCCTAGAATATTTTAAAGTGTCCCTAGACAGGGTAGAATTTTGTCTCAAATGGAATGTTATCAAATCAGTAGCCACCAAGAACAAAAGCCCTAAATTTAGCCATTTTTCTGGCTGGAATGTGTTTGCTAATATTGAGATCCACTAATAGTTGAGCAGTTAGATGTCAGAATTAGCCTAGCTCATGTCTCTCAGCCTTGTCTCTGATGACACTTTAAAGCAGGACATGCTTTGGTGTGAGGTGCTGTCCTGTGTGTATAAGGCATTCGGCAGCATGTCTGCCCGCCACCTACCAGAGCCCAGTGACACCTCACACAGCAAAATTGCCAAGTATCTCCCACTGTGGGCTCCTCCCCCTCAGCTCCCTCCCCTTGAGAAAAGTTACGGGAGGATTGCTCAGTAGGCTAGAGGGAAACAGACACTTCTGATTCTGATGGTGCCTATCAGTATCTTGAAGAATAAAGTCTGGTTTCTGTTCCTTATGCCATAGCCCATCATGTCACTCAGAGCCGCTGGGGTGAGGTCCAGGCCTCCTTGACATGGACTGTAGTAGAACCATTGTAAACGTAGCCATGACTTGTTTACAGATAAATGAGACTCAGACTATGGTTGTTTTCTTTGGCCTTGACAGTTACTGGTGGGGGACCCCTAATCTACTCTTCTAACCTCTGGCCTGGCTCCCTCCCCATCAGTGTACTATGGCGGCTTCCTCTTGCTCCCTCAATTTCCTCCTCCCCTTTCAGGTCACTCCAAACCTACCTACCTCTAATCCCTCCAGTAATTGGCTGTAATCAATTTTATTTAACCAATAGTTTTAAGTCAAGAAATAAGGGTTATACAACAAAAGCTGGCAAACATAAAAAATCAATCATAGACCTAAACCTTTGGGTATAAAATCTAACATTACAATACACAGCAGTAGACCAAACCTCAGCAGTGGACAGATCCTGTGTTCCCTGTGGGTGTGGCTCACTGAACAGGAGAGCCCTTGGCCAGCTTACAGGACTCTAGGAAAGCACCAGCAGCATGGTAGGTTGTTCCAGATCTACACCCATGCCCTCATCTGCCAGGCTGATCACCGCATCCTTCCACAAGGTACTTACGCTGCTGCTGGCTAGGGACGTCTCTCCTGGGGAATGAATCTTGGATTCCAGTGCAGTCCAAGGAGCATTTGTTTCACAGAAATTACTTTGAAGTTCATTTTTGCCAGAAACCATCTGTTTTATATAAAACAAAAGGACACTTGTGATTCGCTGTGTGATTGTTTTCAAAATGGGCTCTCTGCTTTGTCCCTACAGCTCAGTTCACTGAATAGAGCCTGGAAAGTCGTATGCTAGGAACATGATCCCTAGAAAGGGAGGTCTGGGTGAGGCACAGAGCCTGTCGCGACCTCATTGGTTTTCATGTGTACAGGGAGAATCCTGTGTAAAGGGAGCCACAAAGGTGGCTACAGACACGGAGCGGTGGGGGAGCATACAGAACACAGGCCTGCATTGTGTGGGGGAGCATACAGAACACGGGCCTGCTTTGCGTGAGGCCCTGGGTTCTGCCCCAAGTACCCCCACCACTCCCCAATCCCCCGCAAAAAAAAAAAAAAAAAAAAGGAAGGAAGGAAGGAAGGAAGAACAAATGGAGAACTGAGTGGCATGGTGTCTGCCACTAAATACTAACAGATGGTTTCCTTCCTTACTCATTGGGGAAGACAGGAACAGCCTCGAGCCCCAGCCCACCCCCTGGTCACTTGGTTTTATCTTTTTTCTTCCTCTTCCTTTTCTTCCTCCTCCTCCCCCTCTTTCTCTTCCTCCTCCTCTTTTTTTTTCTATGCAGTGTAGCCCTGGCTGGCCTGGGGCTCACTATGCACACCAACCACACCAGCCTTGGCCTCATAGGCCCAGCCTCCCTCTAGTTCTTTATTATGCACCTGTGAGGCGGTTGGCCTGGCACATGGAGCCTGTGTGCCTCTGTGCTGGTTTAGGAGTCACTGAGTCCTCTCTTCTTGAGAAGGGATCAGACACCTGTTAGAGTGTGACCTCAGGCATTTTCACAGCTGACTTGACTTCCACTTTCCAGACATTTTCCTGTGTGAATGAATGATTAGGGAGTGGTTTAGTTTGTTCATCTCAGACACGGAGTGAAGGAACTGTGTCCCAGCAGCACTGAACTGCCTCCATCCTCTTGCTCTGACCTCTGACCTTGCACCATGCCATGTCAAGCTTCAAGCCGACAAACACAAGCTACCTCAGTCTGCACACAGTTTTCTGGTGTCTATGGCTGTCAGCAGATGCCTGATACTCAACAGTTGGTGAGTCCTCAGGCATCTGTACATGATGGTGATACTTAGTGTGGAAGGATCAGATGGTGCTGTTGAGGACTGAGGCAAAGCCTCCAAATAAGGTGAAAGTGGTGGCTCATTGTAAAAGGCCTTAGCTTCTACTCTTGCATCCTCATCATACACATGCACATGCACGCACTTCTTTCCAAAGTAGGTCTGGGGAGTTTAGGAGTGTGAGAACAGCCCCCATGTGCTAAGGTTGTTGTGGTCAGTTCTGCTGCCCCGGGCACACCCCCTACCCCACCCCCGCAATCGGGGTGTACAAGTAGGGAAAAGCAGATCTGCTGATGGAGTGTGGGAGTTTGCTGACGTCTGTGCCTAGCCTCTGGGTACCAATCCAGGCCAAGCATGGTATGCCAAGCAGGTTTACTGTGCCTCAGTCCTATAGAGCTCTTTGACAGTGTACTGAGCTGGCCATCAAGGACACTTTACGGAAGAAAAATGTCACTGTACAAATATCCTAGCCATTTGTCTCATTTTAGGATCTAAAGATGTTTTTATGTGCTTCATTGCAAAGGAACGACAGTAACTAGATAATTCACTTCCCAAACTCTGAAAGAGCTTGTAGGCCACAGTGAGCTTTCATTTAGATGAAGTACTCTGAAAGCAAAAAGCAGGGAACTGAGCTGAGCCGTGGCTGCTGCAGGGCTCTTTATCAAAGGCCTCACCCACACCTCCATGTGGCCAGAGAGGCTAGTCTCTGGCAGCACTTGGCTCCGAGGGGACGGCACTTATGGGCATCCCTTGTAAAATGAAGTTGTTGAGCTCCAGGCAAATGCTTCCTGTTTCTTCCTACCAATGCCTGTGGTCTGTGTAATCATGGGAGGTGTCCTGAGGGGAAGCGTCCCTTTCCACCAGCAGCTGATGAGCTCCCGGGGCTTCTGCTGTTGGCATGTGGGGCTGCTTCTGAAAGTAGGGAGTGACTGTGTGCAAATCCCTCTGCTTAGGACCAACCTTAGAACACTCAAGGCAGTTAGGAGTCTTTCTTCTTTGGGAGTCCTAAGACCTTACGGATAAAGGGGTCAGTCAGAAGATGCAGGCTTACTGCTGAGAGCAGAGGTGTATATTGTCTCTCCCAGATAAGACAACCCAGAGGCCAGCAGGGCCATTCTGACAGCTTCTGGATGTCCTGCCATTCTTATCTCAAGGCCAGAAGCATTTGTTGGTTCTCAGTGTGCCCCAAGCACCTATAAAAGGGTCTGGGTATGCTTTTCAAGATTGCTTTATGGTCCTAGATACTAGTGCCCTGGTTATAACTCCTGTAGTCCAAAGAGCATGAACGAGACAGGGAAGGACAGAGGGGATATGTCCCTTCCTAAAGGTCGCAAATGCCAGTCCAGCCTAAATCACTGATAAAAAGTTAGCCATGTAGTCTTGTAAGATTTTGTTTGTTTTGTCGAAAGATCTCTGTATTTAAAATGGGCTCTAGCACTAAGAAGTCTGAGGTCATCCATTGTGAGTGGGCAGTGGCAGTTTAAGCCCTTCTGCTTGCTGTCCTTTGTATATGGCCTCTTGTGGCAATTTGGCCAAGCCTGCACTGGGGTTCAGAAGTCAAATGGTGCTCCAAAGCCATTGTCATAAGGTCATACTGCTGCTACTGAAGAGATAAGGTTGGCATCCCTGACAGATCACGTTACAGGAGCCAGGGAAAACTGCAGGTGAAGAGACCCCACTTGCAACAGATCGTGGTGTACACATGGTAGGTCTTGCATGCAGCTCCTCTCTCCCTGAAGTCTGGACCATCATGCTCCAGGAGCACTTCTCCTAGGGAGCCTTGGGCCTAAGAGAAGCCACACCATTCAGCTTTGTCTGTCCCTGGGCTCTGGGAACCAGGCAGTATAACACAGAGAAGCATTTCCCACCGTTCCAGGTTCCAGTTTTAGCAAGATAGCACTTAAATACTTTGTTTATCCACGTGTTTCTGGGCTATTGAAGGGAATCCCAGGGGAAGGGAAGTCAACCCAGGCGATGCCTGTACCTCTCTGTATCCAATGAGTGCTCGGTGTTTGTGAGTCTCGTCACAACCCAGAAGTAAGAGTATTTAGTTAATTTTAATGATGCTTCAGGTAGAACAGACTTCAGTGGGAATGATGTTCGCAGTTTCAGATAACACATATGAAACCTTTTCAGAGAGTCGCCTTTGGAAGACGCTTCCTTTGTACCCAGTTCATACTCCTCTCGCCTCTCCTGCCTACTCTTCAGGGATTTCTTAAGAAAAATTTCAAACATAGAAAAGGTGAAAGAAAGGTGCAGCAGATGCTGCCATACCTGGCACCCAGCGGGGCTAACGCCCCGCCCTGACCTCTTTACCATTCTGTTACTTTTCCACACCTCTCATCATCCGGGTGATTTTTTTTTTTGATGCAGAACGTAAGTTGCAGACACCAGCACATGTTACACTCCAGCGTGTTTCTCATTAACCTCGCGTTGTTATTGCTTAGATACAACTGGGATGCACGGAGCTTGAGAGGATAGTGGTGCGTTTGGGCAAGTGCACTGTCAAGATAAATATAGAACATTCTAGTTTCCCAAAAAATTCCCTTTCACCAATCCTCCCTGTCCCCATAGAGGTAACTTACCACGGTTCTTCCTTTCCCCACCATAACAAGGTTAACCTCATCTAGATCGTCACTCGGGGCTCACACAGTGCCTCCTTGTCTTCCGGGTAAGGCACTCTGTGCCCTTTGTAAAGCTCATTCATCGTTGAGGCATGCATTGGTGGGCTCTGTTGTTGTTGCTGTTGTTGTTGTTGTTGTTGTTGCCGCCAAGTGGAATTCTGTTCTGTAGATAAACTTCGTTCTTCCTGTTAATAGGCTGTTCCAGAATTGGACCGTGGGGAATAGAGCTGCCAGGAACACTTGTCCAAGTTTCTGTGGTCTTCTGTTTCTATGATGTCTTGTTGAGTCACTCACTAGTTTGCATCTTTCTGATAACTAGACTGTCAGGCTATCTAAGTCATCCTATCCTCATCCCATAGTCAAAAAAAGGTTTCTAAGCTGTAGGTGGAAAAAGACCCATAGAGAGTTTTTCTTCGGGTGTGGACTAGAAGTCTGTTCTCCTCGCTCCATTCTATATCTCCCTCCCTCCCTGAGGAAGAAGCAGAGCCGGAGACTCTTCTGGAAGGTCGTTGACTATTTCAGATTTTGCTTAGGGACAGTTTACTGTTAGAGACATCTGAATGCAGTTAGAGCGTGTCCTTGGTGCCTGTGTTTCTGTGAGACACCATATGTAAGATGCCTCCCTGCCCCTTTCCAAGATGACCCTTTTAGAACACAGATCTGATAGTGTTACTTTTTTCTGCTGGCTTACCTGTGTCACATGGAACAAAGTCCAGATTGTAGTCCGCGGTGCGGAATTCTCTCTTATGCCTCCTATATTTACCTATTTGCTCCACCCTTGCCTACCCACAGTGAGAGACCTGTCCTTCGTGTCTCTGTGCCCCAGCTCTTGTCTTTGTCTGGCAAACCCTTGCTACTCTGCCCCTGTGCTCCACTGCCGGGAAATTGTAGCGTTTGTCCTGACCCTCTCAGAGAGTCAGCTCCTCTTACTCCCTTCTCAGGGATTCAGTGGGGTGTGTGTGTGTGTGTGTGTGTGTGTGTGTGTGTGTGTGTGTGTGTGATGCAGGACTAAGGATAGGCAGGACTGGGGACCTGTGACTTAGTGTGACAAGGCCTCTGGTGACAGCAGAGTGTGGGAGCATTCCCACACATTCTCCCTGGCACTCCACTTTGAAAGCTTCACTGAAGGGAAGTAGCTTGTGGTTTTATTTGCCTCACTAGCAGAGTTGGGGTGTTTTAACACTTAAGGGAAAGGATTGAGTTTGATTACCGTAGAACTGATCAGGTCACTTGTTCCTTGTTGGGAAATGGGGTAGGTTGTCGTGAGAGTGAAACAACAAGAGACATGCAGAGTGCACACAGACACATGGTAGGTTTACATGTGTGCTGCCATCTTAAGCCCCCACATATGCCTGCCATGTATTGAATATTCATGTTGGAGAAGAATAAGAATACATGTATTTTATGTGTGTGCCAAAGAGGCTATATATAGATGCTCACACAGATGCATCTGTCTTTCGAAGAGTGTTTGATCTGACTGGCATCAGTATTCAGCAGGAGGGGCTGAGCATACACATGTGACTCTGCATGGCTTGCTACATCCCTGACTAGGCAGATGTCCATTATCATGAAGTATAAGAAGAGAAAAAAAAATAATAGTAAAGGCAGAAGATATAATGCTATGACTTGATTTGACAGGGCCTCCTGCTACTTCAGCTGCCAGTGAAGACCGTGCAGCAGATTAATCTGTATTCCAGCACACCACTGCAGAGGCTGGGATCGATCTAATTAGGGTATTTTGAACATCCTGTTTGCATCTAGAATCTTAGCAGAAACCAGAATGTCTGTCCATCTGGGTAGCTGAAGGGAGGTGGGCAGTGGGCTCGGTACTAAAACTGGTGGATGGCTGTAATTTTAGAGCATAAAACAGCGCAGCATTTGGTTTCCTTAAAACAAAGGCACCGATGGCCTTGGGTGTTGAGTGGAAACAAATGCAGCAGGGCCTGAATTTTAAAGAAGGCCCTCTGGATCTGACCAGGATCTGGGCCTGATGTGTGAAGAACAGGGACCATGTCTATCCTGTTAGAACCCTGGCTGACCTATGTGTGTCTGTCTTTAGCCAAGCATTTGGGCTGTTGGAAGGCAGGTGGAGGTTCTCGGGCTGCAGAGTGGCCTGCCAAGTCTGGCGAGATGGATAGCTCAGCAGATAAAGGCACTTGCTGCCAAGCCTGACAACCTGAGGCAGAGCCCTGGGGCCCGCATGATGGAAGGAGAGAGCCAATTCGCCCACGCACGCACGCACGCATGCACACACGCATGCACGTAGGTACGCACACACCTCTCTTCAGACACAGTTGTTTTACTATTCACAGCCCTACACTCATCTCTCTGGTCCGCTGCTTGCTATGCTACCTGGCACAGAAGATGCTCAGAGTGCTTTATATTCTATCACTGAGCACAACAGAAGAACGATATGCTATTTTTTATAGTTCTGCAAATTATGTATTCTCTTTTTAATAAGTGGTTATTATGGCTAAATGTGTTCATTTTTATTGAAAGGTAAGCTCATCTCTGCTTAGATATGATGTGTCCTTCAGCTTCCTATAAACAGCTACTACTTGCCTCAGGGATGTCGGCAGGTCTCCAGAATTGTGTATTATTTGACTTTATAGATAGTCACACCCCAGCACTTTATTTTAATGTATTGTAGGATTAAAGGACAAGAGTGAAGTTGGCCTTGCTCCATTTTAGTGTTAGACAGTTTCTCACCAGGACCCAGGCAGGCAAAAGACACTGCAGGGACTATGGGACGAGAATAGTGTGGAAGGAGAGAGCAGGGCCCTCTGCAGTGCACAGGTGAGGAAGTCTCATGAAACTTTTTTTGGTGCGGCACATCTTAGGTTGCCATCTGATGAGTGGGCACTGTACACATTCCCTTGAGACAATGGATTTAACAGGTGATGGGTCAGTCTCATCTTACAAATAGGAAAACTAAGGCAGATAAGACACCCACTGTGAGGTTTAATAGTTAGGGACTACTCGGGACATGATTTGAACCCAAGCCTGGCTGATCCTGAAGCAAGGACTCGAGGCTTGTCTCTCTCTGCAGGGGACCTGATACCCACGCCTTCTCCCCCTCTCCCCGCCCCCAGGAGTAGGCCTACCTAGTGGTGAACGGCCTCCTCTCACAGAGTGACGTACTGCTATCAAATGCATACTGGGGTTTAGACCTCACTTCCTTTTAAGAAACACTGATCGGTTCAATTATTTGCAAAACGGTGCACACCAGAAACCTACTTGGAATGACTCCCTCAGCCTTTGCTAGTCTGGAAAGCCCTGTTTTGAGTGTGAGAAGTGAGGAGCCTTAACTGAGACACCATCTCTAAGAGGTGGATGCTCAGAGTCCATGCAGAAGCATTCCTAGAATTCTCCAGTAGACTGATTTGAGGGTGAGAGGGAGGGGTGTAGATTGTAGATTCCTGTGTTCCTTCGAATGTGCTTTTAACCTGAGGCAAGTCATACCCTTCCCTAGGCCATTGTTTCTCTATGAAGAACCCCAGGGGAGGTGGGCTAGAGAGCTCTAGCCCCTTCCAGCTCTGAAAATCATAAAACTCTTTAACTGCCCTGGAAACTCAAACTTTTAGCCTTCTGCATAGATATATCTATGCGTCCAGCTCATTGCTAATCACCCTGGAGAGGCCCTGAGGAGAGTGAAGGGGGAAGGTGGACCAGAGCCACCCCTCCAGGCAATTTCAGTAATTAGTATAGGAGGCAGCCAGTTGTTTGACTATTGAGCAGGGTGCCCAGCAGGCAGAGAGTTACTCGGGCACAATGTCTATGCTGGCTCTGACATTCCACCAGGATGCCAAGATGCCCACTTCTCTCACCAGTGAATTGAAAAATGGAGGTTTATCTTACTTACCCTCCCCTTTGTGGGTTCCAGGTACACCTGGATGTGGGGTGTATAGATATGGTGTGGTGTGGTGGATTGTGGTATATGGCACCTGTGTGCTGTGTATGTATGTGGAGCGTGTGTGCATGGTAGGAGGATATGGCAGGTATGTCTATGTGTTTTCCTCTGCAGTGGAGCTCCTGCATCCACACGTCCACACTGACAGCTCTGTAGCCATCCTTCACCTCCATTTTATCCTGTCGAAATGACAGAGCAGCGGAGCGGTGCTGGCCAGCAGATAAACCTGTTATCTCCTCTGCTCTCTGTGCCAGCAGCTCTCCCCATCTCCTTGGTGTATGAAAAATTGACACTACCTTGGGCTGAAATCTGTTCTTAGGGAAGCTAAATTTATTAGTAGCTAATGAAACCTGTGTGCTAAAACTTGGGGTGGCTGGAGTGTTTCCCTCTGACATGACAGGCCAGAGCTTGCAGAAGTAGAAGGAGCATGGGCAGCTTTGGGTTTGCTTGGCTTAAAGCCCTATCAGTCAGGCAGGTGACAGCTTGCTTAGTGTACTGTGCTGGTGGTCAAGGTTTCTCTTGCCTAGGCTGGGCTGAGCTGTAGGCATGCATGCTAAGACGGTGTGGTGTCAGAAACGATCCTTTCATGGACCACATTTCCCTCCTTGAAACACAGTGCTCCAGATGCCTTCCCGAGCCCCAGTAACCCGTGCCCTCTTGGTAAGGTATATAAAGAACAATCCCTTGTAGCTTTCTTATCCATCAGAGTCGGCAGGATTCAAAAGGGAAATGACTGCAGTTCTGGTTCAGTATTTGTGGAACTGTAAAATCCAAAGTCTCTTCTTTATTTAGACTCTAAAAGAAATTGCTTCTGGAAAGACTTAATTCCGTAAAGTAGGGAAGACGGGTTGTTATTCGTGTCTTCCTCCATATGGCCTTTTACTTCATCTTAGCCTCATTAAAACTGTGGGGTTTTATAAATCCACATTTACATTACGACTGTCTTTTGGGCACAGTGAGCCCTCGTGGGGCCTGTTTTTAGGCAGGGTTGATTTCTGGTCTCCTCTCCTCCTTCTTTTTGGTTATAGTTTAGACTCAGGTAACTTTTTCACGCATGGGATCGCAAGCTACCTAACCTCTCTGGGCTTTCAGTTCTAGATTAACAAGACTAAGATAAAAATAGCATTTTCCTCATAGCTTGGCTGTAAGGTGTGTTGACAAAATAGTGTTCTGTCACACATGCACGACAAATGCACGAGGTGCCAACCTGCTCCCAAATAAGACTGGGAAGAAGGATGCCAGAGCCAAACCGGGACCTGTGGCCTTGTGCGTGTGGTGTAAGCATTCTGCCTGCTGAGCTGAGCCTCTAGCCCACAAAAGGCCTCTGAAGCAGGGTTAGAGCAGAACAGTGTGCTGCTGCCAAACCTGACTTTGAATAAGAATTTCTGAAAGACAGATGGCAAACTAAGGAAAACATTCACAAGACATACGTACAAAGAAGGTAGTTTCCTTGACTTACAAAAATCCCTTAGAAATCAAAAAAGAAAGCTGTAAGTTGGCAGGAGAAGCAAAACAAGCCTTAATAAGCAAGGGCTTGTGAGTCAGTCATGTGCTCCTGTGGCTGTGCTAAGGAATCCCTGGTAGCATTTGAATCTTTAGTGTGCCGAGGAGGAGGTTTCTCCTTAGGAGGGCATTTCTGGGACAGGTTAGCATTTGAACCAGGTTACTGAGTAAAGACCACTCTCACCAGTGTGGGTGGGCATCACTTGTCTATTGAGAACTCCAAATAATAGCAAGGAGGAGGGGTCAGACAGCCGTCTTTCCCTGCCCTCCAAAGACTGGCGCTTAGTATATTTGGCCAGAAGTCTAGAGCCTTTGGGTTTGCAATGCGACTGCCCCCTTGCTTTCCTAGGTCTTCAGCTTGCAGGTGCCACGGATGAGACTTCTGAGTCACCCAAGCCAAACCCTCATCACAGGTCTCTGTATTATAGAGTATTCTACTGTTCCCTACTTCATACATGTAGGAAAAGAATGTTGAACAACTGCTAACTGGGGGTGGGGGGGATGGTCTGCCCGGTTGTCCTCACCTCTCTTGGATAGTAGACACTGTGAGGAAGGGTGTGGGGAGACATACTTAACAGTATGTATTTGTGTATGTATACACATGGTGTGTTGGAGGGGAGCTCGTGTGCCACAGCAAGCACACATGTGGAAGTCAGGACAACTCTGTGACGTCAGTTCTCCCCTCCACTTTTATGTGGGTTCCAGGGATTGAACTCAGGTCCCCAGGCTTGCATAGCAAGTGCCATCTTTACCTGTTGAGCCATCTCTCCAGCCCAAATGACATTTAACATTTTATGTGTATGATTTCCATTTGATTCACATATTTTATTATTAAGAATATACTATAAGGGAAAAAGCATGCAAAAGTACGCCAACAGCATATGAATATCATTGCCCTTAATAACAACAACAAAAAATCTCAAACTAGAAGCTACCAAAAACACCCAGAAGGGCAGTTATATCTGGGAACATATATGTATATAATATCAATTTTCTGTTGAGAATGTGCACAAGGTACTTTGTGATCCCCCCCCCCCCTTGGGATGAGGACAAGACAAGGCAAGACAGTGGGAGAAAAAAGTTCCAGGGTTCTGGGGTTGGTCTGCAGGAGGAATGGAGCTGCTGAGATGGGGTCAGACCACCCCGCTCTAAATGCACTGGTGGTCACAGGCAGTTGCTCTTACTGACGTGTGCCTTCCACTCCATCCAGTGGCCTTTATATAGTTGGATCCTGGCTTAGAATGTTCTTTCCTCTCTCTGCATGGATACCAGGATTAGGATTTACAATTTTGTTTTCCAGTGGAAGCATTAGGCAGATGTCCTCTGCTCCCAAGTGTTCTATGCCTACCAAGTTGCTGTCACCTACCTGACACACTGTGCTGTGGTTGTCAGATCTGCACTCTCTACCCTTAAGGAGCTCCTTCGGGTTAGGAATCCTGTTGTTTGGCGCCCTGAGCACTCACCTTGCACATGTAGAGCTAAGTAGTGAACGGTCCATCTATCGTCTAAAGTTGGGATCACACAGACCTCTGGCACCAGCTAGTGTGGGGATGAGCCACTTTGCACTGGGCCTGGGTTTTTCCATCCATGCAGAGAGTGTGTTGTCTCAGACACTGCATGAGAACTGTCTAATGTTCCCTCTCTCTCCTTCTGTGGCTGTCAGATGCCTTATATGTAGATATACATGGAGGTTGTTCCCAGCTGCTTCGCTAAGTAATTTCAAAGTTTCAGGCCTGAGTATATGAGATTCACTGCATTCCTTATGGCTCATCTCACACCTGTTCACCAGCTGAAGGGATCAGAGTCCCTGCTCAGTTAGCCTTGAGTAGCAGAATTGTGGGTGTCCCACACTCTACCTTCTGGTCTTTTCTTCTTAGCTCATTCCAAGCTTATCCTTGCTTCCCTCCCCCACCCCCCACTGTGCCTTTAAAGAAAAAAATGTCCTACTTATGCTGCTAAGAAGAGCCTTCTTGGCTCCTTGTAACCTGGTTCTTCTGTTCAACACCCACAGCAGCGTGACTCTGAACCTTGGCTGGGTACTGCACACCAAGTATGAAGGCATTAAAGAGATATCCAGAACTCGGAAATGGTCTCTTTGGGGCCCACCCCCAGCTCTGGCTGTTCATACAGAGAGCCTGCTCCTTCCCTGTTCATTTGCCAAGGTTTCCCAAAACACTTACTGTATATGCCGACTGGAATGGGAGCTGGAGTTAAGCAGTGACCAAAGCAGACTGGAGTCCCTGTCTTCAGGCCGTGTATATTCTAACTGAAGGGAGATAGTGGTCAGATCCGTAAACATACAGCATGTGATGAAGAGAGAAAGAAGGCTCAATGAGACTCTAGGACTACTCGTGTTATAGCTTTGCATTTTCATAGAGTCTGGACAAGGAAATCTAGTGGAGAAGGTTGAGGCCCCTGAATCTAAGGGCAAGCATGGAGTACCTGGTGGGGAGCATTTCTGACAGAGGCTTTGAAGCAGGAGCACTGCATCAGAAGCAGCAGGCGGGCAGAGGTCTGGAGCCATTGCTGAGAAAACACCGTGGTCTCTGAAGACTATGCCCACAGACAAGGACACCTGCTAGCAGGCTATGGCAGGCATATCGTGGGTTGGGGTGAGGGTGTATTGGACTACAGTGGGGCAACAGCTGTGATGGTGTAGTGCTGGGGTCACATCTGAAGGGAGAACTTGCAAGGTGACTCCTGGAAGGATCTGCTGAGGGGCTTGAGAACCTGGTTACTGTGCAGTAAATGGAGCAGGCTGGGAAAGGAGAGCAGGGTCTTGCTGTAGGCTCCTTAGGATGAACATACCTGTCAGTCAGCTGTGTGGGGAAAGCAGTAGATTGTGTGTCTGGAATGGACATTTAAAGGGCAGGCAGGTCTGGCTACAGGTTCAAGTTTTGTGAGTCTTAGCATGTGAATGGTTTCCACAGACAGAAGACAGACAGGGTGAACACAGCTCTGCTTCTGATACAGAGACCTCTTATTTGAGGCTACCTCCAACACCAATTCAGTAAGGACGCATCCAAGCACAGGCTTTCTGAGAACAAAGGAGTCTGGTTTTATGTTGGGGACTTGTAGAGGCTTACTGAGGTACATATTTTACATACAAACCTGGCCTCCAGGTTCTTCCAGCATCCCTCAGTCCCTACCTGGTATACCCTGCCCCCAACCCTGCACTTTCCAGCCCAGAGCCTGGGCTGCCCTTCCCCCAGAGGCTCTTCTCTTTGTAATCCACACATCTTGGTCTCTCTCCCTCTTCTCTTCTCTCTGTACACACTACTTTTTCTCTTTCTCTCTCCCTCTCCTAACCTGTTTTTCCTCACAGCGACTTCCCTGGCCTTGGTCCTTAGGGCTAGTAAACTCCAGCCTCCCAATAAATCTGCCTTTAATATAATCTAATCTGGTTTGAATTGGCTCATTTCACTGGTGGCGGAGAAATAACCTATCAGATGGTGCTGAAACCCAGAAAAGTTGAGTGAGTCCCCAGATCAGTGGCCCTGATCTTTCCTGGCCACATGGGGACCACTTCTGTCCCTCTATTCTCCCTTGGACACATCATTTCTTCAGACTCTGATTAGCCATCCCGAGCTACTGCCTATCTGGGTCCAGGACCCTCTGAGCTCTCTCTCCTGAATTGAGGTCATGCCAGAGTTAGTTCCATTCCGAACAAAGGCTAGGTCTTTGTTTTGGGATAACTTCTGATACAGAGACCTCTTATTTGAGGTTACCTCCAACACCAATTCAGTAAGGACTTATCCAAGCACAGGATGCTACAGGCACATGTGGGATGCTTCCCAGTGGGTCTGTGAAGTTCACAGTCACAGAACTTTGAGTAGTATCTGCATATGGAGATGCTCCTCAGTTGCCAGAGAGCTGCCATCCGTGCTAAGCAAGTTTCTTCCATTTAGTTTTAATTATTAAATTATCTTACTTGTCTGGGTAATGCCTCCGTGTATGTCTGTGCACCATGTATGTGCCTGGTGCTTACAGAAGAGGAAGAGCAGCCAGTGCCCTTAACCACTGACCTGTCTCTTCAACCCCCTCTTTTTGGTCTATGTCTACATGCGTATGTGCCAAGTATGTGTGGGTGCCTGGGAGAGGACAAGAAGGTGCCGGACGCCATGGAGCTGGAGTTACATACAGGAGGTGTGTCAGCCACCCCATGTGACTGGGAACCGAACCTTGGTCTTTTGAAAGAACAGTGAGCACTCTTAACCTCTGAGCCATCTTCCCAGCACCAGCAATTTATTTCAAAATAAACTTGGTCATTTCCTTATAAGTAGGTATCTGGGACCTCCTTTTCAAGATCATTATTGAAGAATTTTAAGTGGGGGTGATGCGGTGTGCTCGCATGTGTGAACCATGGTACACATATGGAGCTTGGGGGTAGGGGGTACACGCACATGTGCACATGTGTGGGCCATGGTACCGGGGTAGATCTAGGGGGAGGATCACATACATGTGCAGGCCATGGTACAGGGCTAGAGCTGGAAGACATCATGGATGTCAGTCCTCACGTTGTACTTCGTCTGAGACAGTCTCTTGTTTGCTGCAGCATGTGCCAGGCAGCCCTCCTGGGAGCTTCTGGGGATCCACCTGTCCCTTTCTCCTATCTCACTGCAGAAGCCCTGGGTTATAGGCATGCCTTACCATATAGAGATTTTACATGGATTCTGGAGATATGGACTCGGGTTCTCGTGCTTACACAGCCGCTGTTTACCCACCGAGCCATATCCTGTGGTTGTCCTCTCTACAGGGATGGAATAGAGGTTTTTGAGGGAGCTGTTGAGCTGCACTGGCACAGGAGGGTGACACAGTGTGAAATGCTTGCCTCCCAGCTCCCCTCAGCATCAAGTGGGGGTTAGCACAGCAGAGTTTGTGCGCCATCACCCTGTGTATTTCATTCCAGGGCAGTTGCCAGGGAAAGTTACAAGGCAATTTGAAAAGTGACAGACATTTCTTATTTATCGTTCACTCATGTCCTGATAGTATTTATATTCTGTTCACGGGTCACTTCTGTAAGTGGGGGATTAGTTTGAGGTTCTGTTGTGGACAATACAAGTCAATTAATTCCTGGTAAGATAGAAATTGTCACCTCCCTTTGGTCTCCTTGCTCACTCTGTCCTTGAGAGTGTCATCATTCTGACTGTATCTGTGTGGCTCGCCAAGATCAGTTCGGTTTTCTGATGACACCGTTGACGCTCTTGTCTTATTAATCAATAGTCTCAGTCAGCGATGCCTCCTTTCTCCTTCTCTGATAGAGCAGACGGGCCTGAAGTGGTAGTAATTACTGCTCTGATCTCAGCGTGTTCTCTTCTCTCCTTCCCACCCCAGAGCATGTCTGTTCGATCCTGGCTTCCCTCCTGCGCAACCTGAGAGGGCAACAGCGGACCCGGCTTCTGAATAAATTTACGGAGAATGACAGTGAGAAGGTGGGTGACTGTGACCATGCAGATGGGGCCAGGAGTAGAGTGGTGTAGAGACAGCCCCTTACCTGAGGGCACTGTGCCAAGTGCTTCTGCCTTGACGTACTTGCACCAGCATGTGGGTCTGTTGCATTGTCTCTCGAAGATTCTTACAGGTCTCCATGTTTGTATGCAGTGTACTTCCCTTGGAAAACAGTACCTCCTAAGTGGCAGCAGTGGACACTTGGGGATAGAGGAGACTTTCAGAGAATTTGGGTCAGGGTGTGGTGGGTGCACAGCACAGCCTGGTGAATGAGAACACCAGCTTTGGATTCAGAGGTCTGCAGTTGAAGCTGGTTTTGCTACTTAGAAGGTACTTGGGCTGCAGACATGGCTAAGTGGATAAAAGCACTTGCCATGCAAGCAGAGAGACCAGACTTTAGATACCCAGAATCCATGAAAAAGCTGGACAGTTGTAATCCCACCAAGTTGTAAAGCCACCACTTGTATTCCCAGAAGCCAAAGACAAGATCCCAGGGCAAGCAGGCTGACTGGTAACCAGGCTAGCTGGGGTCAGTGAGCTTTGGCTCAGCAAGAGGCTTTGCTTCAGTAAGCAAGGTGAGAGCAAGCAAGGAAGACACCTGGCATCCTCCTCAGACCACCACATGCAGAAAGAGGCCTCCCTGATCCTCATTTTCCTCAGCTGTAAACTGGAGACATTGGTGTTCCTCTAAAAGACTTGGGAGTCAGGATGGGGGATTAGATGAGCTCTTACTAGGTTAATGATTCCCAGCCTTCTTAATGCTGCGACCCTTTAATACAGTTTCTCATGTTGTAGTGACCCCAACCATAAATTTATTTTCATGGTTACTTCATAACTGTAATTTCTGCTATGAATTGTAATATGCATATCTGGTAAGAGACCCCTGTGAAAGGGTTGTCTGAGCTTCCCAAAGGTGAGGAAAGACAGACAGGTCTTGAGAAGGAGGTGCTGAGCAGCCCTAGGTGAGCTGTGGAAGCTGGTGATGATCACCGTGCTAAGTGAGAGTGACTTCATGTTGTCATTTCTCAGCAGCCGTTCACTGAACCACTGCTGTGGGGTGGGGAACCAGCAGCCACCTTCATTGTACTGTGAAGCTGTAGTCCTCGGGTTCTTGTCAGTCACTCTCAGTAGGAAACTGAAGCTTAGAGACGTCCCGGGACTTGTCCTAGGTCATGCCACTAATACTACCAGAGCTGGGACTCAAACCCAGGTTGCTAAGCATGGAAACCTATACATCTCTTCACACCCTGTGTGATAGGCAGTTCAATAGGAGTAAAAGGAAGACTCAGAGTCCCCTTTTAATACATGATAACTACTCCTGCTTGTAGCCATAGTAGGGCTGGGGCACTGCCTCTTTGAGCCCACCTTTAGCTGCCCGTGCTGCCCAGTAGCAGTGTACCATAGCAGAGAGCATCTCAGCAGTCACGACTATGTTCCAGTCTCCACATTTGTAGGAGGAGTGAGACCACTTCTTTGTTATCTGATATGGGTTTTTATATGGAGGGACATGTATAAACTTACCATATCACCATTAGCTGCCAAGGGCTAGGGCTGGGGTGCGTGAGATCTGCCTGGGGTGTTGGTGGCTATGTTGTTGGAGCAACATGATATCAGCTCCTGTGCAGAAAAATACTGCTTGCCAAAGAGCTGAGGTGGTGCCAGCCTGGCAGATAGGTCAGAAGTCTGGCCGGCATCATGGCAGCACTTTCTGTCCTTTGAAGGTCTTGGGGAAAATGAACCTTTCCAAACCCACTCAGTTATCCCCAGGCTGTGTTCCAAGATGGCTCTGCTAAGCTGAAAACTGACTCAAGTTATTTCTGAACAGACGTCAAAGTCTTTTCTCAAGTTGCTGAAGGAGTTTTTCTGGCACTCTCTTCCAACTCAAAAGCAACTAAAAAGATTTTACTCAGGCATTTTTTTTTATTATTGAAAAAAAGATCAGCTCTGGGGCAGAGTCTGAACATGAAAGGTTTCAGTGGGAAAAAAGAAATCTAAGTTCTAAGTGAATATCAAGTATGTAACTTCAAGCACCTTCTCTTTGCAAGAAGGGATTCAAATGTTTACTTATTTATTTGCTGTTAACAACTAGAATTCTCAGGAGTCCCAGAGGGGCCGACATGAGGCCCCAGAGGGGCCTGCACACCTTCTTTGTGCCGGGGCACATGTTCAAGCTGATGCATGCTGGGTGAGTGCTGTGTTCTCAGCAGCACCTTTCTGCTCTGAGCATGTCCCTGGTGTCCATCCCCACGTCACACCAGAAGTAGTGGTGTGGGCCTTCCTTTGCAGGCAGTGACTCTGAAGCGGGAAGTGTGCTCATCCTCCTCACCCCTGCTCTGACTCTCTTTCAGGTTGACAGACTAATGGAGCTGCATTTTAAATATCTGGGTGCAATGCAGGCGGCCGACAAGAAGATTGACGGGGAGAAACATGTACGTACCCTTGCCCACTTCTCGACAATTCTGACACACACTCCATTTGGTCCGTTGTGTGTCTCCTCTCTACATAGGACAGGTAGGGCAAAGGTGCGCCTCCAGCCATGGGCCACCTAATGCCATAAGAGCAGACCCGAAGACAACTGTGGTGTGCATACGTATTAGTTCCTTTCATTGTTGTTTTGATCAAATGCCTGACAAGTTACAGGAAAGGCGTTCATGCTGGCTCACAGTGTGAGGCTGTACAGTCTGTCTGTCTGTAGGCATTGCAGCAGCAGATTGAGGCAGCCCGTAACACTGTGCCTGTGCTCACAAAGCGGGAAGAGGCAAACGCTAGTGCTTAGCTTCCCTTCTCTTTATTCAGTCTTTATTCAGACCCCAGCCCATGGGATGATGTGGGGTTTATCTGCCTTATAAAAACAACCTCACATTCATACCCAGGTGTGCGTTCTACATTGGCTCTAAATCCAGTTAACTGGGAAGATTAACAGTCACAGTGTAACTACCCTTCAGCAAGTGGTGAGCTTTTCGGAGGATAGATGTAGGACTGGCCAGGGTCATCCTGGGAGTCTGGAACAAGATCCAAGACAAGCACAAGTCTCAAGTGCCTAAGGACAGTGCCAGGACTTGGTACCATGGTGACCAAGTTGTGTTGGTCAGTTGCTGGCTGGCATCGTCCTGAGGAAGTTGGGGGTGTGATTCTAAGGAAAGGGGTCCCAGAGTGGGAGAGCAGGAGGAAGCCAGGAAGTCAGTAGATCCAGCTTCCCATATGCAGAAAGCACATGGAATAAAGCCCTAGGCTGGCATACCTGGTCCTGTCTTCTGGTCCTGCAGCTTGCTGAGGACCCAGGAAACCCATGAGCCTGGCTGGGTTTCCTTCGTGAGAAGCCATACCTACTCTTCTGTTAGCTGCTGCCCTCTCCTGCCTCTCCCTGCCTGTGTATCATTCAGATAAATCCCTGTGCCTTACTTAGCACACGTCTTAAGTAGAGCAAGTTTTTACATTTGCCTATTGTCCAGTCTGTGTTCTATCCTGCGGACACCTCCCAGTGTGTAGCCACAGTACAGTGTGAGCCCTTTCCTGCTTTTTGCAGTCTGCAGGAGCCCCAAGTTTTCTTGTGATCTTGATGTTCTGGGTCTCTCTCGAGGCTTTGTAGCCTCTCTAGCAGGAGTGTTGGGCAGAACTCTGCTCATCTGCTCTGCACAGCCAGGCTGGAGCTGGGTAATCGGAGGAGCCTGAGTCTTGTTTCTTTGCCACTTCCACTCTCACACAAAGCACAGGTCCACCTAGGCAGAGACTGTAACTGTTTCACTCTTGGAACTGTGATCGCTAAGCCCAGTCAGTGCTCAGGTGTTTGCTGATTGATTGAATTGATTGATAGGGACTTTCTTCTTCACACAGAGATACAGCTGCAGATACAGGCTGAGTCTGTAAACGCTGAGCTGGCCTTGGGTACCTAGGCACGCTCCTCACCCTCCTTCATTCCATCTGGTACCTGAGGGGCACTGAGGGACTGACACAGTGCCACCGTAAGGGAGCCTTTCTTTGTGAGTGACAACTAGACATAAATGAAGTTTCTCTAGGTCTGTGTGGGAGCAGCCATGACACCACCGAAACTCCAGCCCTGCCACAGCCCCTCATAGAACCTGCTGGAGCACATTTCAAGTGGCAAAAGAAAGCCTGAAAGGCAGATACACCATCTTGAAGTTACTACCGGTCATAGCTTATCACTGTTCCTCGTGTGGCTCTTAGGTCCCTTTAGCTTGATGTTTCACTTAATGGCACAGCCAGGTGCCTTGTTAGAGGGTACACACTCCAAGGAAAACAGTAGGCATTGAGTGTTGGGAGCAGCTTGCATGTTGCTGCTAGGGTCCTTGGTGCACTTCCCCAAAGATGATCCATTATCTGCATTGAAGAGCATGTGGAATTGGTTTGCACTGAGGGAGAGTGATGGCTGCAGCCCCACCCCCAGCCTCCAGCAGGCCGATGTGTGCCACCGACTCAGGCCCTGCCATTTGCTGACAAACAGCTGTGTCCTTGGTGCCAAGGCCATTTTGCTGGGCACTGGCAAATGTTCCACAGCCATTAGTGTGCAGCAGCCTCGTGCTGCTCCAAGAGCCAAGGCAAGAGGTCACATTGGTGAGAGGCATTTGCTGCCAGCACTTGGGCTGTCTTGGCACATGAAGCCACCTCATGGGTCTTGTGTCACAGAGCAACACAACCTCCCTTTCACCCCTTCCTCCTGTTGTCCTCTCTCTTAAGTCATAAATAGCTGCTCTCCTACTCCCAGAACTACCAAGTAGGAACTCCACAAACATTGCTGATGTAAACTCTATTTCTAAGGCATTCAGAGAACAGTAACCCTCAGATTAGTAAGAAACGAGTGTCTAGTATTTCACTCAGCCTGCAAGGATACCCACTCTAGATAAGAGATGGTGCCTTTTCAGTGTCTCTAAACCTAACCTTTCCCTGAAAACCCCCATTTCTCTAAGTGCAGTGCATTTGTATGTGGTTTGCACTTGACCAAGATTCAATGGAGAGAATCCAGTCATTTGGCAAATGTTAATCAGACTCCTGTTCTGGGCCAAGTGCTGGACCAGGCACTGGCCAAAGATGAGAGGCCCAAGTGCCAATTAGAAACCCAAGTGTAGTGTGTGCTGCTGGGGAGGGCCAGGGACCCAGACACTGGCTCAAGCCACCCTAGCAACTCTGACTCTTCCACATGCACAGCAAGTAGGAGTGGGGTTTTTTTCCTGGGAGAGGAGGGGTAGCCAGGGAGCTTGGCTCAGAGCCAGGCCTTTCCTGACTCTCTGTTCAGAACACATAACCTCACTGCCCTGGCCTATTTTTTCCCCGTGGTGGCCATTTGTTTTTAGGGTGTTTGAATTTTTTTTCCCTCTTCCCTTCTCCCTCTTGCTCCGGCCCCGCTTGCTCTGCTCCCCCCCCTCCCCCCCCCCCCCCAAGGCCCCACTCGCTCCGGCTCTCTCTGCCTCTGCTTGCTGTCTTTCAGACACCCATATGAAGGAATCAGATCTCATTACAGATGGTTGTGAGCCATGTGGTTGCTGGGATTTGAACTCATGACCTCCTGAAGAACAGTCGGTGCTCTTAACCACTGAGCCATCTCACCAGCCCAGGTGTTTGAATTTTTGTGCTTGCAGAAATTGGGTAGGTAGTGGTATAGCAGAAGTGATGTCTTGCCCAGCACTCAGGAGGCAGGCAGAGAACCTTTGTTCCCTGTTCTCTGCGAGGTCCCTGTTAACTCCCAGAGTTGGTCTCTGTCTCCCTACACCTCCAGCCCTGTCCTCCTGCCTTGAGTCTTATAGCTAGTGCCTCCTGCAAGGACAGATCTCATTAAATATGTGTCCTCCTCAGAGAAGTATTCATAAAGCCCCTCCCTTTGTAGCTGGTAGGCAGTGTACTTGTTTGCTTCCTCTGTGCCTGTCTTTTTTTTTTAAATTGGATATTATATTTACTTTTTAGATTTTATCCCCTTATCCCCATTCCCCCCATCACCCAGGAACCTCCTATCCCATCCCCCCTCCTCATGCTTCTATGAGGATGTGGCCCCATCTACCCCCCCCCACTCCCACCTCCCCACCCTTGAATTCCCCCCTACTTAGCCTTCATGGGACCGAGGATCTCCTCTCACACCTATGTCTGACAAGGCCATTCTCCCCTACATGTACAGTTGGAGTTGTGCCTGTCTTTTTGTTGTTGTTATTGTTGGTTGGTTGGTTGATTGGTTGGTTTTGTTTTTTTGAGACAGGGTTTCTTTTTTATGTGGCCCTGGTTGTCCTGAGTTCACTCTGTAGACCAGTCTGGCCTTGAACTCAGAGATCCACCTGCCTCTACCTCCCCATTGCTGGCACTAAAGGTGTACACCACCCCAGCAAGGTCTCCTCTAAACCTGAGGAAAGGACCACTGCTCCTTGAGGGAGTTCATTGTCTGCCCCCTGGGTGTTAAGGAGGATGGAGGGTTCTCCCTGCCTCCATATTCCATAACTTTTATTTTTGCCTGTATTGCTTCATTTACAAAACAAAACCCCACACAACCCCTCTCATTGAAAATACTTAAGTACACACAGGCAGATTGTAATGTAACTGCAGAAATATCATAGTGTTTGGTTGGTAGTGAGTCTTGTTTGGTTTTTGTTGCTTGCAGTGTTAGGAATGGAAGCCAGAGCCTTGCACATGCTGGGCAAATGCTGTCCTGTGGAGCACGTGTCTAGTCCTGCATCTGTTTGCACTAAGGAAACACACATGTGCTTAGAAACATGCACAGGACTCCTCCAGCACTAGATTGTTTTATTCATTTTCAGTTCATAGTATATTACTACAACAGTGTGTAACTAGAAGACAGTGCTGCCATGCCTTGGGCTGGTTGGTCCCCAATGTGTCCGCCTGTACTCAGTGTCCTTGAGATCCAGAGTGAAGTTGGACATACCCCAGGGGCTCCTGGTTAACAAGATTTGAACTTTTAAAGGCCGTGAAATGCTTCCAACTCTTCCAGGAAGCAGCAGCCCTCGTGATCAGTAAATATCCAGGGCGCTTGTCTCAGCAGATTTCACTGGGCTCCCCAAACAGGCTGAAGCCCAGAAAAGACCAGGATCCCTGTGGGTTCATCGTACAGAAGCTGCCTTCAGAAGCAAGACGTAATTAGATAGGTGCTGGCAGGGATTTCTGAAAGAGGGAGGAGAGCCTTAGAGAGAGGCTTTTCTTTCTTAGTTCCTGGGAAAATTATACTCAGCAGGTTTATTCAATAAAGTGTTCTCACCACATACTTCGCACCGTAATGACTTACAAATTGCATGCTAATTTTGCCACAGTTAAATCATTCCAGGCTTTATTCTGCAAAGAAAAAGATGGACTCTGTAATGAAACAGTATCCACAGGACTTGATATCTTAAGCAGACTGGCTGTTTCTTCGGCATCCAGAACTTGCTTGAAGATACGGGTAGACGGGGGTGAAGGGTGGAGTGAACGTGTGGGGTACGTGACCCTGAGCGCCAGGTGGAGATCTTGCTTCCACTGTTCGACTAACTATGCTGGAAGCTTTCAAAGCAAGCTTTAAAAAAGAGAGCGCATCCTGCTGAGATTTCCTCTCAGCTCATCTTTAAAACCAGTGCCTCACAGACTTTCTCAGCCAGTGAGTTTGCCAGTGGAAGCTGGAGGGAGAGGGAGGGCTTCATGGCGTCTTTTCCTGTCTCCTACTTCCCTCTTTGGACGCCCACCGTTTCAGCCATGGCCCCTTTGGTGTCTCCTGCTTCTCTGACAGTCATTTCCAATCAGTTACTGGAAGAGAAGAAGTCAGTGGCTCTGAGTTCTGGATCCACACATCTGCACTTGCCTTGCAGCATGGTCCTGAACACTGGGTTTTGCCTTTCTGAACCTGAGTGCTCACCCAGTAAAGCTAATGTCTCACCTCCTGCCACTTCCCAGGCCTGCTGTAGGGGTTGCATGGGCCAGGGCTGTGCCAGGATCTCCATACCTCTGTAGGCCCACAGCCAGGTGTCACTTAAAGGCTCTTCTGGTTCATTAAGTGTAAACCCAAGCCATGGGGTCCCTAGAGTGGGAACACCCTAGGACCATTCACCAGTGTAACCAATCAGACCCTAGAAGCCATCTGCTGCTTCGTGCCACGAATCCACCAGGCACATTCTACCTGCAGTGGCTCCCACACCCTTCTCACTGCCACGGGCCTCGTCACAGGTGACCATAGTCTCTTCCTTAGCTCTCACACAGCAGCCACCTAACTAGTGTCCTTAACTCTAGGAGTGTGCCCTGTGGGTCTTTCTCACCCTTACCCAGAGAATGTCTAATTCTCTAATGGATATTCGCTTAGACCACTCCCAACAAACTCACACACACATACACCACACACACACACACACACACACACACACACACACACATACACACACACACACACACACACACACACACACACACACACACACACGTCAAACCAGTGTTGTTGTGATACCATCAGCTTCTAGGTGAACCTAAACCAGAGCCTGCCACATCCCTCAGTCATCACTACATGAAGACGCCATGTGTCCTTCCTGGACTCATGCTTTCTCAAACCTGTAGTGCACATCTGTAATTTCAGCATTTGGGAGACTGAGGCTCAAACACCTGCTGAACACTTGCCCAGTGTCTGCAGCATCTCTTCTGTACTCTCTGCTGCAACTGGCTGCCCCTCAGTAGCCTTCAGGGCTTGGGTGTATATATAGTCATTAGATGTGTGGGTGTGGAGTGCCTGTCATACCAAGCAACTGCAATAGTATTCTCCCTCGGTTCTTAGAACAACCCATCCCTGAGAATGCCTGGAGCTTCTCCTTGGTACCTAAGCATCTGCACTACAGCCTCAGAATGGAGATGAAAGACTTGGATCCCAGGTTCTGGCTCTGCCTCCAGCCTGTGGACCACAGTACCTCCTTTGAACTCCCTGCTTCTCTTTGCTCACTGGTGAAAGCATGAGTATAAGATCTTACACAGTGGGACCTAAGCACGGATAGACCCAGCTTAAAAGAGGAGGCTGTTCGTCAGAATTATTGTCACAAGTGGCTCTGGCCTGTGTGCTGGTCCCTCTTTCCTCCAAACCAGTGGAGTCCTCACTGGTAGAGTTTGCTTGTACTTTCTCTCATCATTTTCTGATAATATCTGCTATGATAGGACTTCTGCCTCTCAAAACTGGTTGGTTTGTTCTCTGTTGGTAATATGAACAGTTGGGTGTTTGGGTTTTGTTTGTTTTTAGGGGAAAGAAGGCACCACAGAACCGAGGAGCCTGGTATAGCTAGGTTAACCACCAGCTCTGCCACACAGTAGAAAGTGCCCTTTGTTGGAGGAGTGAGGCCATTTGTGGGAACCTGGCACATGCAAGTGTGCTGTGTGTAGTCAGCCTCTTCCTTATGACTGGGGTCCTGGACTGAGAACCATGGATTCTTATGCACACACACCCTAACCCCAGATTCCTACACTATTTCCCAGCCTCAGCTTCCCCAGCTGAGAAGACAGGCTTCTAGGATCCACACCCTATTTTAGAGGCATTTGGAGGAAGGGCTTTGTTTGGGGGTATTTGCATTTCTCTTGTCTCCATTTACCACTTCCAGTTGGGGCTGGAGGTGGAGGGTTCACAGCCACCTCTTTATGAGGGTCCCCTTCCCTCAGCCAGAGACAGCTAGCTCACTGCCTGTCAGGGCAGATGAGAAATGCTGTCCTCAGAGCACTCCAAGGGATTTTGACCAGAGAGAGGCAAGAGAAACTGGTGGTTTGGTTGTGCTTCCAAAGACAGATTAACATTTAAAGTGGAGATGCAGCTGAAAGAGAGAACACACCAGCCTGCAGTAATAGCACCTTGACGCTCCACATTCCCCTCCGTGGTATCTTTGGCGATGAATCTGTTTATTTTAGCAACCCTCCGACAGACTTCTGCTGCTGCTGCTGGAACTGCAATCTGTTCCACTTACAGTGCACCATTCACTCAATTACCATCTAAGATTTTTATCCCAGCCTTCGTGTACAGCGTGAGCAAAACAAAGCCTAGCGGGGTGTCTTCTCACTCAGTCTCCCAAACTGAATATGGAATCTTCTGGTCTAGCTCTAGTCTCTCCTCCCCCACCCACCATGCTTTCACACGGTCCCATGTGTGCCAGCCCAGCATTAAACTCTGTTGTGTAGCTAAGGATTGTCCTCAGTTTCTGGTCCCCTGCCTCCACCCCTCAAGCAATAGGCGTGCAGGTGTATGCCACCATGATGAGATGGCTGAAACTCAAACCCAAGGGCTTTGTGAGCATGAGGTGGGAGGTACACACTCTCCATCTGGGCTCCATCCTAGCCCTCCTCTCATTTCTAAACATCTTTACTGGGAGAAGGCAGGCCAAGAATCCCTGGGGTTTTTTTGTTGTTGTTGTTGTTTTTTTGGTTTTTTTTTGGGAGGGGGGGGGCTTGAGACAGGGTTTCTCTGTGTAGTCCTGGCTGTCCTGGAACTCACTCTGTAGACCAGGCTGTCCTTGAACTCAGAAATCCGCCTGCGTCTGCCTCCCAAGTGCTGGGATTAAAGGCGTGCACCACCACCGCCCGACTAAGAATCCCTGTTTAATGCTCCTGGTTTACACTAATTCTCATATAACTTAAAGACAGTGCCCAGATGCTCATCCACTAATGCTGGAGTGGGTCCATGCTACTAAGACGATGCTCTTTTGCACTATGAAAGGGAACACAGGCTTGGAGCCAGAGTGTGGGCCTGTCTGCCCTGAGCTTCCAGTGTGGAATGTGGATGCAGTCATAGCTCATACCTCTTGGGGTTCAAATGAAGAAACGTGGTTCATCCCGGGCAGCTCGGCACTTAGGAAACTCCATTTCAGTGAAAGTGGACAGACTAACAGAAAGGCCTCAGACCAGGGAGTGTGCTGAACTCTCCCACTATGATAAAGAAGGTCTATGATAGTCACGTGATATGTCTCAACCTTTTCCCTCTGGAATCTGAAGGTGAAACCTGCTGCCCATGCCCAACAGGGGCCACACTGGGCAGAAAGCAGTCATGTTCACTTCCTGCATGGAAGGCTTTAAAACTGAACTCCTGTCCTGCTCCATGTGCAGTCCATATATGTAGCGATTCTCATTCTGAAACGTGCAAGTGGGGTGGCATGTGCACCCGGACTCTTGGAGTACCTCCTTAACAGTCCCAGCAGAGGAGCACTTGATTTGCATACCCAGGTATTTTGTGAATTATCTGCCCAGTGCAGTGGCAGCCCCAGGGGCTGTGTGTTTGTTATAGGGAGATTTAATTTACTTATAGGAGAGTGATCTGAATGGTTAACTGCCATGCCCTGTTCTGGTGTTCATGTTTGGCTCCAGCACCAGGCATTTCTTGAACTGGCTCCCCTGATTACGGCCATCCACACAACTTCAAACAGGTAGAAATGCTGACACCTGGCTAGGAAGGTACTCCAGTCCTGGGTGATCTGTTAGCTTAGTATCTGTGTCAATGTGCTAAAGGAAAAAAAATATTGGGCTGCTGGGTAGACGGTGCAAAGGTTACTCACCACTCTGTTCCTTGTCCAGTCGTTCTCGAAGTGTGCCTCACCTGCCGGTGTGCTTTGTTCAGTGTGTCCCAACTGCCTTGCATGTTTGCTTGTCTGTCCATACAGTAAAATCATGGTATGCCTGAGACCCTGCATCACTATAGGATCAGTTCACCAGGAAAGAAATTGGATAGAGAGGCTCACAGTGAACATTTTAAATCCTTAAGTTTCTATATTCCCCAGACACAAGTCCCAGGCAGCTGTACAACTTGAGCTGTGCTGACAGTCATTTGGGAGTCTCAGGCACCCTTGGGGTGTCTGTCAGATGTTGACTTAGTGGCATCAAGATGCTGGGTAAACAAATCAAGTTCTTCTCTTGGAATCTGTGTCTTGGAAAATCAAGAAAAGGAGTCAGAAGTTCATTAATCAGCCTGAAGTTACCCATGTCCATCCATAGTGAGACTAAGGGTAGAGAAAGGCAGAGACTTGCTGTCTCGTGTCCTTTGCGAAAAGAACAGAACTTGAGAAGGTGGGCTGGAAAAAACTATTCCCAACCTCACTTGCTTCCCATCTGAGGGACATGGAAACTGTTTCTTTTGTTTCCCCTGAAGCAATAAGGATATGTTTGTGTTCTCTGTCCCCAAACCCACAGCCCAGAATTGTAGCAGGCTAGATAAGGTGCCATCCTGAAATCTCGGCCTCACTCACTGCACAGTACTTTGATGGCTCTTCTGAAACTGCTAGGGTGAACCTGGCCTTGAGAAGCCAGCCTGGTTCAGAGCAGTCAGTGATGGTCATGCCCTTCCTGGGGAGGGGCTGTTGTCTTCTCTTAGATCTGCACTTGAAGATTCTACTTTCCAATCCTAAGGCTGTTTGGAGTTGAACATTGAATGGACTGACGTTAGAGATGCTTCCAGGAAAGAGAAAGAAGGACAGGTGGAGCTTGGTGTTACTCTCTTGGGCCTGTGCATTCTACAGAACAGCATGGAGAAAACTGGAGACACAGTGTCCTGTCCAGTTAAAAAGTCAGGTTGTAGGGGAAGTGTGTCAGGAAGCACTGTTGGGGCACTGGGCCATTGAGAGGAACACAAGCAACTGGCCCAGGCTCTTTATCTCCGTTTGTTATTCTGCCTGCTGGTCACTGATGTGACTCAGTGCCTGCTGGTCACTGATGTGGAGAGCACAGGTGCAGGTCTGCATTTCAATGCTGCCAGCCTGGCCTTGGGAGGAGGCCCTGCTTGAGCTGGTCTAACCATGGTGTGTGTGAGAGCCCATGGGGAGTAAAGAGTGACTGCCTGGCACCAAAGGCCACCTTCAGGGGCTCAGCGGCTCCCTTCCGTGGGTGAGTGATCTAGCAGTGATCACTATTCACACAGCCTCCTGTGGTTCTCTCCTATAGTAATCTATCAGAACTAATGTGAGCTGCTGGTTACTGGGAGGTCGCAAACAAAGCCACTCCCCTGATCCCTCCCTCTATTCTGTCCACACATGGCGCCCCACCACTCTGCTCTCCCAGGCCAACCAGGCTGGCCTCTCTTAACCATTATTTCTAGCTGTTCGTTTTGTAGTAGGTTGGGTTTTGTTGGTGTTGGGTTTTGTTTTTGTTGTTGTTTTGTTTTGTTTTGTTTTGTTTTGTTTTTTTGAGAAAGGGTCTCATTATATAGACCAGGCTAGCCTCATCAAAATCATAGAAATTTACCTGTTCTTGTGTCTAGAATGTACTATGAAACTCAGACTCCAACTCTGAGGCTCAGCCTCTCCCGGCTCCCTCAGGCCTTGTTTAGCCTCTGAGGCCGACAGGATTCATGGAGGGCACATGTCCTGTATCTGGGCTGGCTTCAGAAATGGTTCACTCTTCTGTGTTAAGCTCCTGACACTGAGAGCCTCTGCAGTCCCAGCTCAGTACATGGTGGTGGCTGGCATAGTTAGGTGTGGCTGAGTGGATGCAGGGATTCCAGCCCCTCCAGAAACTTCCTTCCTTCCTTTTCCTCTCTCCTGATTATTTTTCTTTCTCTCTTCTCTGCCCTAGGGTAATATTTCTTGCCCGTAGACATTTACTAAGGCCAGGTCCTGAACTGTCCACTGTTACTCATCTCCACAGAGAGGTGGATCAGACAAGTGTCCCCTCCTCAGGGAGTCTGTATTCTGTTAACGGGCAATTATGAATAATGAGCAATTTTACCTTCGCGTGCCTTGGTTTCTGATTTGTACAGTGGGATTAATAATCCTTTCCCTTTCCCCTTTAATTTTGCTCCTAAGGAGGTGTGTGTATAATCAGACCTTAAACTCTGTGGGGATGTAGAAATGCACAGTACGGGAACCAGATGCTCTTGTGAATGGAAGTCAGGGTGATTCCTGGGCCTCCCCCTGGAGCAGGAAGTTAGGATCTGTGTGAGCTGAGAATGAGGTTCTTTATAAGCTGTGGCATCAGCATTGCTCTCTGACTACTGTGCGAGCATTAACGAGATTACCAGATTACCAAGAAATTGGCTGCTGAGTGAGACTGAGGATTCCTGGTGGTGGTCCCCAGGCAGAGCAGCTTGCAGCACTCTGCCTCGTAGACAGGCCTTTAGGGGCGAGATGAAAAGTAGCCTTGTGTTGCTGCAAGCTGGCCCCCCGGGTAAATAAAGAAGTGCATTATCTGCGACTAAGTGGTCTCTGAAGGGCTCCTGCTGGAGATTGACGGCCATGTGCTAAGCCTTCCAGTTCTAGTGTCCCCAGGGCTCCCTCAGTAACAGGAGCCTGTGTTGTCAGAAGGAGCCATGGCCATAAAAATAGCCAGGGAATTAGAAAATGGGCCGTTGTCATTACAAGTGTGCCGTCTTAGATGGGCCCACATTGGAGCAGACTTGAGTCCTCTGTTCCCTGCACTCAGGCCCACAGCAGAGAAACCTTTTTATCATATTCACCTGGGCCCCACCGAACCTCCTGGAGCTCACAGTCCACGGTGATGTCATGTCGACTCTCCACATGGATGATGACCGAGTCTGTTCGTCTCAGGTGCTCATGGAATTTAGAGGAAGGAACAGGCAGTAACCTTAAATAATCAGGAAGGGCTTTGTAGAAAAGGCTGCTTAAAACAGTGTGGACTTGAGGGACATTTGGGTCCATGTCGTGGGGGGAAACATGAGCCAAGTTGGGGGGTGAGGATTTTCCCAGCAGTCCGTGCTGCTTGACCATAGATTGGGGGAGGGGTGGTATTCTAAAAGTGCTGCAGTGTTGAACAAGAGGGTGGTCAGTAAAAACTGCTGCGTCACAGGCCATGCATGGGAGAGTGGCATGGTGTGTGCATGGTGTCTCTATAAGCCTGTTTCATTTTGGAATTGTTTTTTAAAATAAGAATTGGCTGCAAAGGAAGAGGGGTACAGACAGTCTGGCAGGTCTCGGAGAGAGCCTGTCATCTCTTCAGAGGTGTAGAAGGATGACAGGCTTGTGGGAAACAATGGGACAGTTGTATCTTGTGGCAGATATAACAGAAGCTAGGGGACACATAGGCCAGTGCTGTTGTCTGGACAGGCAGGCTGGGGAGAAAGGGACTAGGTTCTTGTGCTCGGGAGTGGAGGAGTATATGTCTTACGGAGAAGTCATGTGTGCAGCGTAGAGTGGGTAGGCTGAAGCAGCTCCTCTGTGGGGAAGAGGGGTGAGGAGGAGGGTGGATGTAGGCCAAAGGATTTTATAAAGAACTGACAAACCAAAGCCTCCTGACACAGAGATGAAGGCTCTGTCAGAAAAGAGCCACTCACTCCCTTTATGTGGCCTTTCCACCTCAGTTCTGTGCTGCGTACTCATGTACGAGTATGGTGTGTCAAACACTACTTCTTAATTTTTGTTTAAATATGTGTATGCAAATACATTTGCATGTGTGTGTACATGTATGTGGAGGTCAGAGGTCCACATGTCTCTCATAATCACTCTCTACCTTTTTTTTTTTTTTCTGAAACATGGTCTCTCCCTAAACCTGGAGCTCACCAATTAGGTTAGACTGACTGACCAGTAGGCTCCAGGGATCCTCTGTGTCTGCACCCCCGTACCCCAGGACTGCTTACACGTACCCACCAACATGCTAGCTTTTCTCTAGAGTCCCAGAGGCCTGAGCTCAGGTCCTTGGGCTTGTGTGCAAGCACTTTCCGCACTTTCCCCACTAAGCCGTCTCCTCAGCCTCCAGTTAAGCTATTTTTTAAAAGCAAACTCAATTTTAGCTACATGTGGTGGCACATACCTTTAATCCCAGGAATTGGGAGGCAAAAGCAGATGGAACTCTGTGAGTTCAGAGCTAGCCTGGTCTACGTAGTGAGATCCAGGAGGGAGGAAGGGAGAGAGAGAGAGAGAGAGAGACAGAGAGAGAGAGAGAGAGAGAGAGAGAGAGAGAGAGAAGAGAGAAGAGAGAAGAAAGAAGACAGACAGAGACAGAAAGAGAGAAGACAGACAGAGAGAGACAGACCCACCCTGTCTTGGAAAAACAAAACAAAAACCCTAAATTGTAAAAAATAGAAAAGCTGATGCTTGCTTAGGCTGTTCCTTTTCAGCTTTTCTGGGATGGAGGGTGCAGATGAGAGAGATCATTTTGGCCCCAAGTTATCAGAAAGGAAATTGGACAGAGCTTTGAACTTGTCTTTGTGGCCTCCATGGTCCATGTAGAATGAGGAGTGCAGGAAGATACAAGGGCTGTTCCTGCTGTGTGGTGCTGTTCTTTGTGTAGTGTGACCAGACTGGAGACTCAGCCTTTGCCTCTCCGAGTGCTACCCAGCCATTACTCCGTGCTTGTTTGTTTCCAGGACATGGTGCGCCGTGGGGAGATCATAGACAATGACATGGAGGACGAGTTCTACCTGCGGCGCCTGGATGCTGGGCTCTTCATCCTGCAGCACATCTGTTACATCATGGCGGAGATCTGCAATGCCAACGTCCCCCAGGTAGCAGAGGAGGGCGCCTTCCTCCTTCCTGGCCACCCGCATGGATAGAAGCACAGCGCTTCCTGTAGTCCCCTCACTATGGGTCCTCGGTTTCGGGAGGGGTTAGGATGACACTGTACCCTAGGGACTTCCCCATCCCATTCTTTGCCGTCCTTGTTAGATTCGCCAGCGGGTTCACCAGATCCTGAACATGCGTGGCAGCTCCATCAAGATCGTCAGGCACATCATCAAGGGTGAGTCGGGTGCTGCTGGGTTGTAGCTCTGGGGGCCACTCAAGGTCACTGGACCTCATGAGTGTCCCCGATAACTGGTGCCCCAGATGTTCTGGGCAGAAAGTGGCAGGTTCTTCTACACTTCACTGTGCCGGGTCATCTGCATCAGGCACAGACGATTAACCTGCTACCTATCTCCCTTCCAGCTCCACAACTTAAACACAGGTCAGAAGCAGTTGGGCTCAGGACCGTCTGCTTCTAAAACACACAGGGTGGGGATGTGCTCTGCCTCACATAGCATGGGGACTTGAGTTCAGATCCCCACCACCCTGTGCAAGGCCTGGCACACATCGGCAGGTGGGGTCAGGAGGACCCTGGAGCTGGCTGGCCAGCCAGTCTAGCTAAATCTGTCAGTTCAGGCTTATTGAGAAAGGTGCCAACTTTAACCTGTGGCTTCTACATGTATGCACACACAAGCATGCACTCACACACAGGTACTTACACATTACACCCACACACTAAAGCCACAACCAGGCAGAAAAGAAGGATGTGGTTCCTGGCCACATAGAGTAGTTCAGAGAACAAGGACATGCATGGCAAGAAGCAGAAGCTCTGCAGGCTGAGCAGTGACTCTGAGGTGGTTGGTGTCTTAGCAAGGCTCGCCTCACCCTGTGTCAGCACCATCCCTTTCCCGTGTTCACACTGAGGATGAGTGGGGGAAGGCTGAGCCAGGTGCTGCTGGCTTTACACTGAGCATTAAAGGTGAGCATTTCTCCTTCCTTCGTTCTCAAAGATGTCTCCCAAGTGCTCCTGGGTCTTTTCCTGGAGCTGACCAGACTAGAGTAGCTCTAGAGAGGCTTTGGTCCCCAGTGAGCCTCAGTCACAAGGCAGACTGTCTATACTGAGCTCGGGCTGCAGGAACATCATGGGCCACTTCGGCTTGGCACTAACTGGGACATGATGGGCTTAGACATCCAGGAAGACTCCACAGTTCATCGTCCTGTCGGGTTGGTGGACAGACAGAGCCACTTTCCTCCTGGGCCTTGATCTGCGCACTGCGTGGTTGGACTACACTGACTGAGGTTCTGCATCTCAGTTGCTTATATAGCTCCTCGCAGGGAGAGGAAGGGAAGATGAGTGGCTGTGGGACCAGCTCCAGGTCTGCCTTCTGGCTCTGCGATGGCCTGTCAGCTCAGGAGGAGACCCGGCTCTGTGTACCATGCAGGTGAAGGAGGTGACTGTGGCCGTTGATGGGAACTGTTTGAGTCTCGATAAGCTCAGTAAATGATGGTCATAGAATGTCAGATAATTATGCTCATCAATAAGGCTCAGCTGAAGGCCTGTGGGAGGCCTGGAAAGAGAAGTGACATGGAGCTGGTCTGGGGGCTAAGACAGCCACAGTCTAAGAGGAAAGAACAGTGTGAGTAGAGGCATGGGGCTAGGAGCCACATGCTTGGTGCAGCCCTGGCAGGCTGCAGGCGTGGTACCCATGGTGTCTGTTCTGATGATGGGCAGTTGGTATGAGGCCTTAGCATCCGCTGTGCTCTCCAAAGAGAAGAGGGTGTGGTGGCCCTGGCCCTCGGGGAGACTGGGTGTTCCGTCAGTATCAGAGCCTCATGAATTCACTAGTGTGAGCCAGCCTCCAGGTTTGGGGGGTGGTGGCGATGACTGCACCTCCAGCCTGTAAATGCCATTTACTTCCAGCGCCTACATGTTCAATTAGAGCTTTTGATCACCCTCGGCTCTGCTGTCTTGCTTCCAGGCTTCTCCCCACACCTCCATCCCTTTAGTCAAAACAGCTTCCAGGAAGGAAAAAGTGTTGGTAGTGGCTTGAAACATAGTAGGTGGATGTTTTCCCTGCTGAACTGTTCTGTGTATACCTTAGGTCATTCAAAACATCCCGTTCAAGCCAGCCTCTGCCACCTTCTGTGCTGGCTCACCCTAGATGCTGACAGCATTCAGAGGGGCGGGGCAGGGGGTGGGGGTGGGGATGGGGGCCTGCACAGCTGCTCTCTGCTGTGGCTTCCTTTCTCCCCCTCACCCTACCCCCTGCCTCTAACCAGATCCCTCACCCTCCTTCCAAGCCCAGTTCTCTCAGCATTGACCACAGCCAGCCCTGCGGGAAGTCCCACCCACTCAGCCTCCTGAGGCTGTCTTGAATCTCTGCTCCACTCCATCTGTAGTCCTCCCAAGCCCTTTATCACAGTCAGTAATTGTTTTTATTTATGTGTTTGTTTACTCATTTGATCTGTCTCACGAATTCAAACGGAAGCTCCATGATATACAGTGCTGCTGCCTTATTCACACGTCTCCCAATTCCTGGGGCAGTCGGCTCCTAATAGGAACGCAACAGTGTTCAACACTGCTCATCCAAGTCCTCCTCCTCTGTAGGGACTGATGGTGCTGGTGTCTCCTAGGCTTCCTCCTGGCTCTTCAGGTGCTAGCTAAGCATTGTGTCCCCAGTACCTACCTTCATGGAGTATGTAGATCTAAGGGACACAGATGGGTCAATGACCAGTTAGAATTTAGTCACTCAGTGGACACTGCTCTGGCCCAGATCTGCCTCTAGTACAGAAGAGACTGCGTTCCTTCTCCTTGTTGATCACAGACACAGCGTGCTAAGTGCTCCTAAGAGTTGTAAATATGGACAGACAGATAGGCAGGAGGGCAGTGAACAACCCAAGCATATCCAGGCAGAGGAGTGGAGGCCAGAGTCCTGACAGGGGTCAGTGACCTGGACTAGATCCCAACAGGTGAGGCAGTGGTATTATGATAGATTATGAATTCTCTGGGCTCATAGCGAGCTTGGGATACATACAGTAATGGCATCCCCCTGTTTGCCAGCAGCCTGTAGCCTCACTAGAGCTCACAGAAGATGGTGTGGATATTTGAAGCCATTAGTGTGTGGGTGACAGTTACAGCAGGGAACTGGACACCATTACCTGGTCAAGAAGGCCTGCAACATGCTGCTGATCTTTATAGTAAGAGAGTCTCAGCCCCCTCCTGCAGGCTGCCCTGCCTCTTAGATGGCAGGGGGAGCCAAAGGCTGTGCCATATCTGTGACCGCTCCTTACAGGGTGCAGAAGGACCCTCAGGGCCTGTCCTTGGCAGTGTGAGGGCAGTGTTGAGATTAGAGGACAGGGTGTAAGTCAGGGCCATCTCTGTGCATCCACCCCATGAAGCCTGCCCTGCCCTCCTCCCCTCCTTGCCTCTCCTCTGCCTGGCACCATCAAAATGAGTGAAGAAACAAAGCCTCGTAAAGAACACCAGCTCATCGCTCTGTCCTCTTTGATTTTAATTTTGTTTTTCAGTTTGGGTTGCTTCCTTTTTTTTTTTAACATACTAATTAGATGAGAGCTTTTTTCTTTGATTTTATGGCCTACATATTTCCTAAGTTTTGCTGGCAGGATGACAGCTGATGTATCCCTTGAGGTCTCAGGAAACCGCTGATGAGGCAGGCCCAGCAGGGGACTTTCCCAGGGCTTTTAGTCCCCTTTTTCATGGTTTCCTCCCTCCTTTTCTGTTGGGGGGTGCCAAGAGCACCGGAATAATTGATGGCTCATTAAAGCCCTGCTTTCTGCAGACTGCTTACTCGGCGCTCCCTGGTCCAACCATCCCCACACAGGCCCTTGAAGGAACTGAGAAGGGCAGCTCCCTCTGTGACCTCCTCAGGTTAGTGGTGGCTTCTTGCCTCCACCCTTGATACCTGGCACAGAGCAGGGCGTGTTCACCACTGAGTGAGCTGTGTACCAAGGTGGGTCTTAGGTTTCTCTTTGACAGAAATCCAACCTCAAAGGAAGAGCAGTAACACACGCACACACACATACACAGGTACACACATGCACACACACTCTTAATCACTCTTCTCGAACTTTGTTGTTTTGGCTTTGGGGGTTTGTTTTGCTTTCTTCTTGTTTTATTTTTTGAGAGAGGATCTCCCTCTGTAGCCCTGGCATCTTGAACTTGTGATCCTTCTGCCTCAGCCTCCTGAGCAGCCATGATTACAGGCCCTTGACACCAGGCCAGGCTTAGCCACATTTTTATGATGTGTTACCTGTGATTGTCCAGAAGCCCTGGAATGCAGGATGACCGCTAAGCACATAAGGACACCAGGACTGCTGGGGTTAAGTGGTGTCACCCCTGTCCCATGTCACTCAGTACCTGTTGTGAGTTGAAGTGTGCTGGGTGTCTAGGAGCAAGGATTTGCTCATTATGTGGAGTCCTTTCTTCTTTGGCCTGGAGCTGGCAGCAGCCTGGACTAAGGAACCAACAGAAAAGCTGTGGCCAGTGCAGTCCAGCCTTCAGACAGTAATGAGATGATGCTTTACCAGTCAGTTAAAATGGCCGTGCTGCCAGTCAGCACCAACAGCAATATCCTTTCTCAGAGGGTATCCTTAATAAGTTCCCCTGGCCCAGCAAAGTGTCCTGCTAAAGCCTGTCACCAACCCCAGTGTTGTCAAGCAGGCACTATGGACCTGAGGGACCTGCCTTGGCAGTTTATGTCTTGTGTTTGGTGTGTGTCATTGAGGTCTTCAGTGTGGAGATGCTGGCCTGTCCATCCCTCCCTCCCTCCTCCATCCTGCATCTCGTAAGGCTGAGTAGGCTGCATGCACTAGTCCAGACCCCTGCCTGGAAAGCAGCTTTCCCTTTGCCCTCTCCACTCCCTTCCTCTCCCTCTCAACATAAACAGAACAGCTTGTATTCCATGTCTGTGTGGTAAACCTGCTGTCTAAAGTTTGCTTTAATATTTATGCGTTCAGCACTGCTGCCTGGGTTAGAGCTCCATCAAAGCCCTTATTCTAAGATCCTTTCAAATGCTATGAAGGTACGGAAGGGTGATGATGTCGTCCTCTCCCTAGCCCACCCTCCTTCCCTTCCCTTTCCCTGGTCCTCCATTGCTCGCTCGCTCTCTCTCTCTCTTCCCTACCCCAGAGTGCTCCCTTCAGCTAGCATCTCTCCTCTTCCACGCACAGCAAAGAGAACTCTCCCCAAGACCTCTGGGAGGAATCTGTTCAATATTTATCAACTGCTGCTGCAGCTGAAATACGCGGCAGTAGCCAGCACCAAGATCCGCTCTAACCAGAACTCCAGAAACAGAGGTGGAGGCTGGGAGCCCAGACAATGGCCCAGCTCTACTGTGGATATAAACTGCCAGAGACACTAGGAGACGGTGGGGGAGCCTCGGCTGGCTCATTGTGCCAGCTCCTTGTGAGTCTCTGTCCACTCCCTGCCCTTGGCTTGCATGTGTTTCTGAGAACCGCTCTGAAGTTCCCAGTCCACCTCATGCCTGTCTTGGCCACTGAGGCCCTCCCTTCAGCAGTGCAGCCAGGGCTGCCCTGTAGAACAAACAGCTTTGGGACACTCCAGGAGCAGGTTTTTCCGGAGGTTAGGAATAGGCAAGGGCAGGGTAGTGCTTTGGCCGCAGATTGCCACTTTGGGGATCAGCCTCACCCTGTTTTTTTCCACTGTTGATTATGGGTAAATTCCCCCTCTTCTCTCAAACCATACTTAGACAATTCTGCCTCAATTCCTTCACATCCTCAGGTGCTTCTCTGAGCAGTACTGGCCCTTCCACCTGCCTGTGGTTTGCTCACATCTGTAAAACCAGGCACCAGTAAGTGTGAACATTCCCGGGGTGTGGCTCATTAGCCAGCCTCGCCTCCCCTACCACAGCCTGACTGAGAAACCTGCTGAGATGGCCATGGGGACAGGGCATTCACAGACTTGCTCTCTGTGCTCTGTGCATCTGGGATGAGTTCCCTCCAGGGAAGTGACTTGCAGCATCCATTGAGAATTGAAACAGAATGATGACACTGGGACAGGAGAGGATGTGGGCCTGCTTAACACCCCAGAGCTCAACGCCCAAGCAGGAAGTGCTGCTCAATGCCCCAGCGCTGGACAGTCCTCCACTGACTTCACGGTCCTCAGCCAGCCTCCCTCCCACACAGCTCCTGGAAGCTGCCATGTATTCTTGTTTACATGCCCTTTCTCACCCTCACTGGAAAGTAGCATTGCAGAAGCAAATCCCCTCCTCTCCTCTTCCTCTTCCTCTTCCTCTTCCTCTTCCTCTTCCTCTTCCTCTTCCTCTTGCTGTACTAGAGACTAAATGCACAGCCTTACTCATGACAGCCAAGCAGTCTAACACTGAGACACACCCTCGGGGTTTCCTGTTTAAGCAGCAGAGTGGACCTCAGTCCTTGCATTTCTAGGATGTTCTCCCATGATTCCATGCTGTTGATCATGTCCTCTCACTGCAAAGCACAAACTAGAGCAGAGCATGCGTGCCAGTTTGTGCTACTATAACAAACTGCCTGAGGTGGGGTACTTTATTATAAAGGAAGACAAAGTTCTGGAGGCCGGAACATCGAAGATCAAAGTTGGTCTTTGGCATATGAGAGACAAGCCAAGAATGTCCCTAAGTGGCAAAACTAAAGGCCCTCATTTTCCTCAGAGACCTCCCATTCATGTGGAGGGTGGGGCCACAGCATGAATGGATGAGGGATGCAGATGTTCCAGCATGTTAGTGCCCACTAGGCTTGGGCTGAGTGATGGCATGAAGGGTGAAGACAGATGTGCTAGGCATGGGGGTGGGAAGGTGAATCAGACCCTTCTCATGGAGCGCCTCCAGGATCATGGGTATAGCTGCCATGAAGAGCTGGTCCTCAGTGGCTCACAAGCCTCAGGCTCCTTGTTGTGCACTAAGATTTGGTCACAGTGTGGAGAGACACAGCTCAGGGACCACGTACATGATCCAGCCTAACTCACCCTGTCCTTTTTCCCTAGAGTACGCAGAGAACATTGGAGATGGCCGGAGCCCTGAGTTCCGGGAGACGGAGCAGAAGCGCATCCTGGGCTTGTTGGAGAACTTCTAGAAAGCTAGGCAGAGCGCACAGCCTTGGACCCCTGGCTCCCGGAAACCATTTTCACAGTTGTATGACTTAAACAAATTAAAGTTAGTTTTGGTATCCTGGGGCTGACATTGTATGCACAAGCTTCCCGCCAACCCTGTCCCACTTGTCTCCAATGAGCACAGGCACACCTGAGGAAGGCCCGAGAGGCTGGTGGTGACAGGAGGCACCTGGTGTGGGCAGCACCTGTAGGCATCGTTAGTGCACACAGTCTGAACAGGTCTCTGGGACAGCAGGCACAGGGGACTGCCCGCCTGCCACTGCAGTGCCAGCACACTGCAATTCCAGTGCTTCTGGCTTGAAATGCCTCGAGTTGGTGAGTCTATAGACACAGCACAGAGTTGTGGCTACTGGGAGCTCAGGAGCCCGGGAATGGAGGTGAGAAACAGTCAAAGGATGTGTGGTTTTCTCACAGGGTGGTGGAAACACTCCATGGTTGGTCCTGGGATGGTTATGTGTATGTGAGCACACTGATACACACTGATACCACTGAGTTGTACATCTCAGAGGACAAATCACGTGATGTGGTTTATATCTAGTAAAGCTGTTAAGGGAAGGGGGCTGCTAAACCATCAACCCTCAGTCTGCTCTGCTTCTCTAGTCTTGCAGTGTACTTCCCACAGAATTACCGTAAGACTTGCGGGAATTTGAACATTACCATTTGCAACCATAAGATTTTATTCTTGGATGAGTATGGTGGTGCACGCCTTTAATGCCAGCACTTGGGAGGCAAAGGAAGGCAGATCTCTGAGTTCAAAGCTAACCTGGTCTACATAGCAAGTTCCAAGACAGCCAGGAATGCACAGAGAAACCCTGTCTCAAAAAAAAACGAATTAATAACAACAACAGTAATAGTGATAATCTGTACGTGGCCCTGGTGCTGGTGCTTTAGGCTCCTGAGAGGTTCTGAGCATAGGGGTCGGGGTGCAGGTTAGGTCAGCAGATGAGTCTGACCTTATCCTCAAGTCTGACCTGTTGGATATGTGGTTTTGACCTCTTGTGACATCCCCAGAGCGGGCTGACAGTACCCTAGTGCTCATGGAATGAAGAGACCACGCTGACAGAGGTGCTGGGTAGCTTTGATACTGACTTCCTTCCATCTTGTGTGGCTGTAGCTTGGGAAGTGTGGTCTTCCCTCCTGGTTGAGGTGAAATGAAGGCCTCACCACCACCCCGCCAACATCACAGCCATCCTCAGAGGAGAGTCCTCACATGCCAGGGAGTGTGGAGTGGCAGTGGAAACCCAGAGGTTCCTCACAGCAAAGCATTGAGCCCGAGGTCACCAAAGAAGCTGCAAGGAATGCCACACCTTTGCAAGGGCCTGTGGGTCCTGATGCCACACAATGCTTCTTGTACTTAATGAACCCCAAGGCTCTAGGCATCAGCTGCCTGCACACTTGGTGTCTAGTAGCATCCATGTGATACCCAACACTGGCAGCGGCCCCGATGTGTGTCAGCTCTGCAAGGCTGTGGGAAGATGGAGTGTATATCCATCCCATCATGAACTGAGGAACACTCTAGCAGTGTGGCAGAAGCAGACTACTATACACCGGTATCAGCTTTTACATCCCCTCTGTGGCCGTCGGAGCTACACAACACCTACTTCATGGCCCCTGCTTTGTGCCCATACCTCTCTCTGCAGCAGCTCTGTTGGCCCGCCCGTCCCCAGCTGTGGGAAGCCAGTACTCAGGTCGAGGGCTCAGGGCTACACAGGGCTCGGCCTGTGACCAGTGAACCACAACCCAGATTTGAACCAGATTTGTCTGATCCTGCTGCTGTACTCGCCCAGTCTCAGAGCACTGGCTGCCAAGGTTTCTGTCTCAGTGTGTTGTCTCTGTATGAGTCCACAGAAGAGAGCGTGTATACAGGTGACCTATGGAATCACCGACTTCTCCGCTAAAGCTGGTCCTCCTTTGTTCATTGCTTGTTCAATACTTGTTATATTTTTTAAACTGCATTGGTTTTTAGCAGGTAACACACATGATATCCGAGTTCCCATTTCAATTTTAAAACATTGCACGAGGAGCCTCCTTGGTCCTGCCACCCAACCACCTTCCCAATATGTGATAGCGCTCTGCAGTCTTAAGCCTCCAAAGGCCTCTTGCCCATATGCTGGTTAGCCAGCTCCGGAAGCCAGGCTTCATGGATCTCCAGACACCAGTGCTCTGTCAGTGACTCCCTCCACCTGTCCAAAGGCCTATCATAAGCTGCCTGAGGTCCTTTCTTGCCCCAAAGCCCTTCTGACAAAATAAGTCAGAACTCAGTTCCCTTAGTCTCTCACATGAACACTTGCTTAGCCTGTGCAAGGCCCTGGGTTTAGTGCCCAGATACCTCACCCCTGTACACACACACACACACGTTTCACAGATGATGAGTGGGCCCTTTTTGATGGGTGTACGGGGAGAGGGAATACAAAGTCTAGTCTCTATGGGAACAGGAAAGTGCACAGTTCCAGGGGCTCCGACCGGCGGGACACAGTTACTGAATTATTCTGTCCTGATCATAACACTCCATTCCATAAAGCTGAGACCTTTAAATGCAACTCAGACCCTTGTCTTTCTGTTAACTAGGAACCCTGGGCTCCTGGGCTGTGGTGCCAGTTCCTGAGACTACTCACAGCTGACTAAGATGTGCCCACCCCTGCCCTGGGAGGACTCCCTGGGCTCTCGTGAAGGCCATCCTCTCTTGTCCTTGTTTCTGAGCTCTGCATTCCAGTCCACCGACTCTTAGAGCTCAAAGCTCTCCCTTCTTGTCCATCCTGTGTCCAGAGCTGAGTGGTCCCAGAGCAGAGCACCCCAGAGAGGTGGTATTTCTTTTCCCATCCAGATGTGATCTAAGAAACCATAGCTAGAAATTCTTGAGGGAAAGGTCATGTCTGTCTCCTTCACAGGCTGCTTGATGGTGGGGTCCACACACCTGAGTCTAGTGGTAGCACGATGGGCGAGTCTGAGAGATTTGCATGCAGGTTGAATTCTTTTCTGTGAAGGGCTGTTGACAGGTGCTGGAAGGCATCCCTCAGTCACCCATAGTAAGTACCAGTGCCCAGGTGGCACCTTCTGCTATTACCACAAGCGTCAATTTAGTGTCAGCAGGGAGACAAGACTCATGCTTTCCTAGAGGCAAGACTTCTTGATGAGATTTCTTACCCAGCAGCAGAGGTAAAGGCAGGCCCACATTTTCAATCTGCCGTGTTCTTTGGTGCACATAGAAACTGGCTGGATCACAGCAGTGGGCCTTCGTTATTGGTGCCAGGAAAAAGCAAGCTTCTCCCACTCACCTTCATCTTGATTAGCTAACACACGCCCTTGGTAGAGGCTTGTGAAGGCATGGAAGGGTACTCTGTGCAAATCTCCCTCCAGATGTGTCTCCTAACCACTCAGTCCCCTCCCAGGAAACAGCCCCTGCTTACTAAACCAGGCATCCCCTCCAGGTCCATCCAGAAGGGGCTCATCTTACCCCACCTCTTGCTTCCCATTTGACGTCCGCCACACGGCACACGCCTGCCCACTCCAACAGCCGAGCTTCATCGTAGAGCTGGGTCCTGATGTAGCTACCGAGTTAACGAGCATACTGCTTACTGCTGATCCTTGGCTAAGGCACCAGTGTGTGAGCATGTTGGCCATCGTTCCACAGGTCTGTTTAAATTCTAAAAGAGAGTTGCAAAGTCAAAGAGGAGAGGGCATTTGTCATTGTCACCTGTGTGGACATGTCCTGTGTCCTCCTGCTTAGGGAACAGGTGGCTCTGGATCAGTGGGGCTCTGGTGGCATTTGGCTGGCATCTCTCTTGGGAGTCACTCCAGGGTTTTAGAATGTCTTTGCAGGATGTGTGGGACATTAGCTGGTGGCCCCCATGTCTCTCCACACGCCACGAGCCTTCTGTATTCCTCCCCGAGGCCAGTGTATTATCACTACCCACATTTCAACCTGACCTGGAGCGACCTTGGTCCAGAGGGCAGAGCTGAGGATGCAGTCTGGCCAACCATGATCCTGATCCTAGAGCCACAGTTCCCCACACGAAGGAAGGGAAAGTAAAGAAGGTAGTGCAGAATATACCAGAAGCAGAGCCCTAGCTAGGTGTTCAGGAGGCTCCAGGACAGCCCCTCCCCGACCTGGCAGCTGCAACCCCTGTAGGTCCCTTGCCTCCGTCTGCCATGGGTGGTGGTCACTTGAACCTTTCCCATGGCCAAGCCCCATGAAAGAGGGGTGGGAGAATTCTGGCTTGCTCCAGGTCAAGCCTTGTCTCTACTTCCTGTGGCCCTTTTATTCCCTAAGAAAAGAATAGATATAGTCCCACTACAGCCCAGGAAGCTGAACTCTGACACCCCTCACCCCCAGGCAAGAGACAGCCTCACACCAAGTCACCAGGACAGGGACTAAGGAAGAGCAACTCCAGTCTGAGTCAGCCCAGACTGTCCTTAGCCCTCTTGGACCTAGGCAGGTAGGTAGAAGCCATTGAAATAGACTGTCCAGAAGCCAGCCCATGTGCTTAACCACAACTCCCAACTAGCCCATTCAGGAAGTCCAGGAGCCTGAGATACCTGCCTACTATTGGGGTCTCACTAAGGGGCTGGCTAGTTTTGTGAATCCCCCACAGACTAACTCCCCCCTCCCCGTGCCCCAATAGGGTACCCAGGTATCTTCACCTATCCCCCCACCTTTTACTGAACAACTGCCAGACACTGGGAACAAGGCAGTTATTATCTCTACCTTGAGGGAGCTCCGACCTCGACCTCGGAAGACAAACTCCAAGTCAGTAAACTTGTAAACAAAGGCAGAGGACAATTTCCGAGTCAAAAGAGCAACCAAGGCACACAGGTAGGACTGAGGAGCAAGGGAATGGCCAGGCTTAGTGTCCTAGAAAGGCCTCTGTGACTGTCCCTTCAGAACCTGAGCGGAGACAGGGAGGAGGAAACCTATAGCAGAAGGATCCACATACAGGTGTGTGTGCAAAAGTCTTGAGGCACAGAGAGGACACATCGCTCTCCAGAAAGCACCAAAGAGGCCACAGTGGCAGGACTCAGGGAGAGGCAGGGCCAATCAGGATCAGGCCACAGCAGCAGGCAGAGGAGGGGAGTTCTGAGCTTGGAAAGGGTGAGACCTGACTCTAAAACCATGCCCGGGGGAGCCCTATCGGGGCTGTGGAAAAAAACAAGGTGAGAAGGAGCTCCAAGGACCAGTGGAGCCTGGACCAGTGCAGAGACCCAGGTGCTATGAGCCACAGGGGCCACCACTGAAGATTAGGGTAGGAAGATGGAGGCAGAACCAGCCAGGCTCTGCACAGGAGGCCCGGCGCAGAGGCGTCCCCAGCAATGAGGCCTGGGAGTATTTCCTGGGCCAGCAGGAGCCAGGTGGGGCGGTGGAGAGCCTGGCTCAGTATATAAATATCTTTAATGAATAAATAGAAGTGCTTTTAAGGCTGCCGAGTCCCATCATTTCCACCTGCCATAAAATTTCATTAGGAGCAGGAGCTGCAGGGGACAGCCTGGCTGCCATAAATCCACCCCCCCCCCAGCCCTGCCTCTCTTCTAGGTGACCAGTCTGAGCCCAGTGTTCCACACATGCATGCCCTGTCCTGGACCTAGGGACATTGGTCCTTCCCACATCCAGACAAGCATAGAGCCACAGGAGACAGAGACATGTGGCTTGTCACTGACAGTCTCCTTGTGACACTAGAACTCTGCAGCCTTCCCCTCTAATTCACTTGAACTGAGTTCAGGAGCAGCTGATTTTGAAATAAAGGTGTTCCTGGAACCTCAGAGCTATCGAAGACCTACTTTGGGGCATGGAACTTTCCAAGTGAGGAAATAGAACCCCATCAGAGCAGGTGGCTATGCTAAGGTCACTCCAGATTAGCAGACCCAGCACTGAAGCTGCCATATAATTGCTACACTCTTTAGTACCAGCTAAATATTCACTGGGCCAAGCCCTTGTCAAGTGTCATTTCCCTGATTCATGGCTGACCCATTTAGCGGATGCAAACACTGAGGCCCAGCAATGGTGACCTAGATACACACCTGGGTCTCTAAGAAGCACTTTTCCCTTGTCCTCATGTGTGCTGGGGCTAACGTTGTGTTTTCCCTAGCCTCAGTCATCAGAATGGGAGGCTGAGACAATCTGACACTCTGTAGCCCAGGGTAGCCTCAAATTCACAGCAAATCTCCTGCCTCAGCCTCTCTGGTGCTGGTATCACAATTATGAGTCACCATGCCCAGCTTTAAACTAGGAGTCTACAAAAAGACTAGGATGGGAAAATTCTGAGTGACAGTAAGCACCAGCATAAAGACTATGAGCTGCGGGCCACTGACGGAAGCACACTTCTGAGCCCAGCGATGTCTTACAAGACTCCTCACCAGCTTTACAAATGAAACAATGAACAGAGAAGTCAGGGATCTGCACAAGGTCACACAGCTTCCTTGCAGTGCTGGGTAGGGATCTTCTGGTCTCTCTGTTCCCACTGCCAGTGAGAATGCCCAGCTGGCAACCTGCCTGGATATCCAGTCATCAGTTAGGCCCATTAGGTGACCATCCCCAGCCCTGCCAGGTGTCTTTGCTCCTTGTCTCACCTCTGCCCTCTCGGAGGCAGAGGACAGGTTTCTAGCCTAGCTGCTGCAAGGAGGTGTCATCTGAAGGGCTCCACACAGGGTCTGTCGGTGGTGGCCGCCTAGACAGTGACCACACAGCACAGAACCTGCGATGGCTGACCCTTTCAAATTTCAGCCCTGCCAGTCCCTAACTGTGTGACCCTGAGCAAATCCTTTCACCTCCCTGAGCCTCAGTTTCCCTCATCTGCACTCTGCAGAAATGGTCTGCTTGCTGTGCTCACGGAGGGCAGTGAACTGGCTGGCACACTTAGAGCAGACCCACACACAGTGCTGAGCCATGTTGTACTGTCTCACCACCCCTCATCTGCTGTTTCTTGGTTACCTTCCTCTCCAGACTGCTGGCACCTCGGTTTATACTGTCTAGAAGGACTGAACATACCCACAAGGACAGATCTCTGTTCACTAATCAATAAACCCCCAGTCAGGGTCCCGCAGAAGCAGAGTGTTCAGCAAGACTGCATATAATTCAGTTCCGTGTCCAGGATCACAAGCCTCCGTCGACACCTCTGACCTGACCACGAGCTGGTTCTGGTCTCTCTACAGCCTCTCTACTCCCTGGATCAGAGGCATAGACAGAAGCAAGCATACATACCCTCGAGCAGAGAGCTGGGATCCCAACCCTCCACGCTGTCCTCAGAAGAGGTTACCAGCCGACTTCACTGGGCCAGCAGGCTGTGGAAGGCAGCATGGCCTGGCAGGATCTTCAGTGACACATGTCTGGGTCTTGCTGTGACAGGCTGTGGGGAGGAACAGTGCATGAGGCACTTAGGTACCTTACTGCTGCCTTCCTAGAAGAAGCCAGCAAGGCAGCTAGGGCATGCTATGGAAAAGGAGAGAGAGAGAGTGGCTGAAAGGAAGGGTACCCCAGCTGTGAATCAGCAGAGAAGACCTGGGGGAGACTGTCAGAGCTGAGACTGACATAATGGGGGTATCAGGATTGGGGGCGGGAGGCGGTATCCCCAGCAAGGGAAAACAGTGAGCACAAAGGCCCTGTGGCAGGCACGTGTTTCACACACTCAACAGACAGATGTGTAGTTGAGAATGTGAGGCAGATGTAGAGGTGAGGGGGTGGACTAGGGGGACTTTGTCCCAGGAAGGAGTTGGATCACCTCTAGCCTGCAAAGGGAATGAGAACAATTACACAGGGCTAAAATGGCCACAGGGGATTTGTGTGAGGGGTAAGTACAGCTGGGGTGGTGGGGGGCAGGAGAGACTGAAATGCCACTGTGGTTGGAGCAAGGCCACTCTCATCCTCTGTGTCCCCTTAGCTTTGTTTCGAATGACCCTCAAAATGGTCAGAACAAGAAACACAAGAACACCTGAACTTGGGGCCTGAAACTTGTTCCTGGAATAGCCTGTTATGACTGACAGTCCCTGCTTTTGCCTGACCTGGGACTGAAGGGCAGGTATTGTGTCTTGGGTTGGAGGACAGCATAGGCTTCCTGAGGGGCCACGGGAGGCCCAGGTCAGTGTTCAAAGGTCCCTCTCTGAGCTGGGCCCTCTCAGACCCAGAAGCCTACCGTGGATGAGCAGCTAAAGCTCAGAGAAGAGGTTAGCTGGTGTTCAGTTGGAACTCTGAGCCCAAGAGTGGCCAACAGAATATGTCCTGGCATTCTTTTTCCTGGCATGTTTATAGCAGCAGGCACAGACATGCAGGTGGTGGGCAGTGGTCCCTTCTTCCTGGGCATCAGGTGAGGCTTCTCAGACGAAGCACCGACTCTGTCATGGAAGGCAGTAAGAGCTGATTGAAAACTATTCAGAACCAGGCTGGCACAAAAGCAGCCACGAGAATGCCAGACAGGCAGGGGGCCACTCCAGACTGTAGAGCACAGAGTCCAGGACAGTGGCAGGGAGGATGAAGGCGATAAAAAGTCATCTGAGAGGTGGGTGGAAGCTGTCTGCTGATCAGGGCAGCCAGGATGAAGTTCCTCCATGGTGGTAACTTTCCAGAGGAGTGGTGACCTCAGGATAAAGAGGTAGAGGGCATACTGAAGGCTGTGTAGAGTCAGAAGGTTAGACCCTCTTCAGACATGTCTAACTTTTAAGAGTGATGCATACAGCCCTGTGAATGTGGCCCAACACATCTGTAGATCACATCTTGTCAGCATTCCCTATGAATGGGGCACATGAAGCCCACCCAAAATCTCAGGGCTCCTCTTAGAAGCTCCAGCTTCACTGAACCCAGGAGTTAGCATCTCTTTCGTGGGTCCCCATGGTCAAATTCTACCTGTATTCCGTAGAACAGAGGCACCACGCTCCTTCCCACACACTCCATGAAGTGACTGCTGTGTCCCCAGAAACATAAGCTGTCCTTCATGTCCTCCATCATCCATCTGTCTATCTGTGCATCCTTTCTCTCAACCAGTCTGTTCCTCAGGCCAGCCCCTCACTGTGTGGGGACACGGGAATGATGGAACTGTCCCTTAGCTGCCCTAATAGGAGAGACCATTGTGACAATGATGTTTGTGATTCGGGGGCAACAAGAGCACATGATAGGAAGACAAACTTGGGAAGGGAGACAAAGACAGGAGGGGAGGGCCCACTGCCTGCCCAGCTCCTTGGGATAGTCACCCTACAATGTCGTTATCCCAAACAAAGGACAGTGATACATTATTAGTGTCATTAATATCATTAATTAAATGGCGGTTACAATTTAAAAACATGGCATTAAAAATGCCACCTTGGATTTAAGCTCCGCCTCCAGCACCAGAGTGAGTGATGCACCAGTTCACAGCGCTGTGCTGCACACAGTAGGTGCTCAGCCAACACTTCATCCAAAGCCCCAGCTCTGAAACAGTGAAGTGCAGCCCCTTGTTCTGCAGGTGAGCACCCTGGGGCCTGGAAGGGGAAATGGCGGGCTCCAGGTCACCTGAGAGACTGATGGATTGAAACCAAAATGCCCTGCCTCCAAGCTCCCTTCATCCATAACAACTTATTTTCTCTTCTGGAAAAAAAGCAGCCATCAGGAACAGCTATGTTGTTCCTGATTAAACAAGGCAAATTCTTTCGGAACTGAGGTAGTGCGGCCTGAACACCTAATTACACTGATCGGTAAGAGAACAAAGAGGAGACAGAAATATGACCAAACAGGGTTGAGACAGCATCGGGCCCTCTCATCACTGATCACCACGGGGCTCCTGTCTGGGGACCACTGGGCAGTGTGGGCCTCCTGGCCCCAAATAAGACCCCGCTGTCCCTAACATGGAGACCCTCAGTAGCCAAGCAGGCTCCAAGAGCCTATGGAGAAGTCGTGGGACTAACTGTGGCCATCTGGGTGGGCACAAGGTTGACTTCCGAAAGCCATCCAAGAACTTCATGGTAAGCAGGTGTCATTTAGGCTGACAGCTGGTGGTCAGGCCTTGGCAAGAGTGGACACAGCATGGCTGGTCACACGCTCCGGGAGACTGAGTGTGGACAGGCTCTCTTCTGGCCTGGCGCTCAAGGCTGTTTGTCCAGGAAGTTTGGTCCTTCTCAACAGTAGTCAGAGTTCACCATGAGGTTCTGTGGTGACACGTTGGCAGGACAGCAGGCAGGTGAGGGCAGAGCCCCTGTTGGTCATGTTCCCCTGTCCCCACACTGGGTGTACCAAGGTAGACGCTGCTGAATGGGTGACTTAAGGTTCAAATTGACACAAGTGTGGAGTCTGTGTCTCCCTGGACCCTGGGAGACAAAAAGTCTAGCATAATGGATGGTAATGCCCCCCTCAAGGAACTCATGAAAAAGAAAGAGAAAGGACAGAGGTCCCTTGCCCCGTCCAACAGGGCATTAAACAGGGGTCCGGGGAGATCACCTGAAAGAGAGAATGGGGGAAACAGGCAGATGCAAAGACAATTTCTCTATAGTCTGATCAAATCGTGATTTTTACTTTTTCACAGAGGGGTTATAAACACAAAAATGCAGGATGTGGGGAAGGGGATGACACAGGAGCATAGATGTTCAGGGGGAGTACAGATGTCTTCCAGAACAGGGTATCAGCTGGGTGAAGGTTCAGAGAACAGGTCACTTATGATTCTACCTATGATTCACTTGTCCTTATCTAAGTTGGTACTATCCACCAAGGCTGCCTATCCACAAGGTCTATGACTATCCAGGCTGGTAAATTTATATCAAAGCTGCTTGTTTACAATATCTTATAGCTATCTGTTTCAGTGTTTTTCCACAGAGACCAAGACTTTGTGTTAACAGACATGTATGTCAGGCCTATTGCTGATTTTAGGCCTATGGCTGATTTTAGGCCTTCATTGTATAAACAGGGCTGCCCCTGACAGTCCCTGATCAACTCCTGACAGAAGAAAATAAGCAAGGAGATAAGATAAAGAGCAAATAAGTGTGTGTGAGTGTGTGTGCTTGTGTGTGAGAAAGAGAAAGACTGCACATATGTGAGACTGCATGTATGTGTGTGTGTGTGTATGTGTGTGTGCGTGTGTGCATGTATGTATGTGTGTCATGGCTGGAGGGCTTCCTGGGAGTTCTGGAGGAAGAGATATTGAGCTGCTACCTGTAGGAGCAGCCGTGGGAAGAGCTGGAGGAATGTGGCAGGAAGGGAAGATAGAGTACAAACGGCAGTCAATGATGTGATTGATGAACAATAAGCAGGGAATCAAGCCTCACAGGACCAAGGTCACACAGGGATCCTTGGTCCCCTGCCAGAGCCCATTGTTCCCCAGCTCTGGTTCCTCTCTCTGCTCTGTTCTTTGAGCTCCTGCACCCCCACCCGATGGCTTCCTCCAAGGTGACTGAGTGCTCTCCACTGCTCAAATTACTGCCAAGCCATTAATAATCATTGCCCCTCCCCCTCCCACCTTCTATCACTTGTTTGTCCCTTGACATTGGCTATGGGCCCAAGAAAATGTCTCCACGTCTTCTAAGTCCTCCCATTGACTGCAGGGTGTAAAGTCTCCCCCAAAATCTCAGGGTTCTTCCTCTTTAAAGCCCCAGACTTCAGTGTGTCCTGGAGCTAGCTGTGGCCCAGGGGCACCATGCACCTTTCCACACTCTTGATGCGTTAGACCACAGAGGCAACCTGAGGCTCAGAAACAGAGCAGGAAACAGAGTCCAGGTCATACAAGGAGCTGATGCAGGATCTAAAACAACCTGGGGCTGATGATGGCTCGGTTAGTAGAATGCTCTTCAGGTGTAAAGATTCAGCTTTGGAGTCCCCAGCTACGCAAGCAGGAAGACTCCGGTTTGAAGTTCCCACACCCATGTGCAAAGCAACTGAGCTCAGAGCTGGTGCTGAGAGCAGAAGACAAGAGGTTCCCCAGGGGCACTGGCCAGCCAGCAGAGCCAAATTCCTGAGTTCCAAGTTCAGTGAGAGACCCTTTCTCAAACAATAAAATGTGGTTCCAGCAAGGAAGACACCTGACATCTGGCTCTGGTCTCCACATATGAGTACAATCACACACACATACAGGAAAAGACAAAAACCACAACCTCGGGTCTCACTGGGATGGTGTGAATGTGACTTGGAGCCTAGAGCTCCCAATTCTGGCTACTGTGTCTTAGAAAATACAGTGTGCGTTTGGTTGGCCACGTATTGTGACTTTCCTTTGAGTTTGAAATTAGTTCAAATTTCTGAAACAATTGAAACTGCCAAACTATAAAAACAAAAAGGCATTTTTCCTGCCCCCTCCCACCTAGCATCATAAGCAGTGCCAGGTAGTGATTGGGGGACCCCAGGCAACTCCATGGCCCTGTGAGGTGGGTGAGGTGGGTGAGGTGGGTGGTACTTTCTCTCACTCTGTAACTGGAAGCTGAAGTGCAGAGGTGTCCAGTTGCTTTCTGAGGTCACACTGCCGTGCATGGGCAGGAGACATGCTAGAGTTGGCTTGTCTATGGATAGGTAGAAGCTAGGGACTATGAATGCCTGCTCTAGGTGGCAAGGACACTGAGCAGTGGTCCCATCCACTCCTTATTGCCCTCAGAAGGAGGCGGAGCCTCAGAGCTGCTGCCTGGTCAAGGGCTGATTGATCCTTCACAGTTTCTGGAGCTGGTCCCTTCATCCGTACCACAGGCTGCTGCGTGTTTTCTTGTCTCTGATTGTAAACAAATTTGACTAAAGAGGTAAATTAGAAGTTAATTAGAGAGAACATGATTGATGAGGCTGTTTGCCGTGATTGGGAGGCGTGGAAAGGATGGGGCTCTGTGTGGAGGTAAAGGATGAGAGAGAGAGGGTGAGGGAGAAGGGATGAGGGAGAGAGGATGAGGGAGAAGGGATGAGGGAGAGGTGGGTGAGGGAGAAGGGATGAGGGAGAAGGGATGAGAGAGAAGGGATGATGGAGAGCTAGGGGAAAGGTCACAGGAGATTCTGCAGGGACAGGTACAGTGGGAGTCTACTTAAGATTCTTGTCTTCTAGCCCTCAGGGTTCAAGAAAGGCCCAGACTGAGGCCCCAGGCAGAACACTCCATGAAACCTGGTAACTGGGGCCAGGGTATTCTGACCTCAGGATGCTGCAGCCATCCTGGGAGTGGCCAAACTGTCAACCTGGTGTGTGCCCTGGCTAGAAGACAGTACCAGCAAACTTGTGCATCAGCCCAGGCTCTGAGCAGTATAGCCAGGTTGACCCTGCCCCTCCATTTCTAGACTGGGTTGTAGCTATTTGAAGCTCAGCCAACTCAGAGTCAGAGCCTCTCAGCTCCATCTGTGACTGGTCTTAGGTCTGACCTCTGGGTTCCCCTATCACCACCACTAATCCTGCTTGCACACCTCCAACCATTGGGAACTCACTTCCCGGTAAGCAAGCCAGCTCACCCTACCTATGGGAATGTTTGTCCTTGTCCAAACTTAATCCCTTAAGGCCATCTCTGGGCCTCGGCTCTGCCACTGGCCTTCCTCTTTCACAACCCAGAGTGAGAAAGAGGCTACCTACCAACTTCTTTGTTCTCCCATGGAAAAATGGGGTCCAGAAATCAGATGATGTGGAATAGGGCTTCCCTGAGTCTAGGCCCAGGCCCTCCAGGCCCAGCCCTTGCTATCAGGCCTAACATCCCATGTCTTCATTCAGCAGGGTTTATTGAGGCCCAACTGTGTGCAAAGCTCTGAACAAGAGTGTAAGCCACCTGGGCTCAGAGCCCAGGAGCTGGAAGGCAGGATCTTGAAGTCCAGGGCCGCTGAGGGAACTCAGAGGCTTTGCAAGAGAGCCTGTCCTCCTGGAAGTGGTGCTGCAGGGAGAGGGGACCAGAAGGGGCATGGAACAATCTAGAAGCCACCAGAAGGCCAAGGAGTGGGAGAAGGGGAGTGGAAGATGAGTAGCAGTGGCCTAGGAGGAAGTCCAGGGCATGACATACGTACGTACGTGCGTGCGTGTGTGTGTGTGTGTGTGTGTGTGTGTGTGTGTGTGTGTGTGTATTTGGATTTTATTCTAACTGGTGGGACCTGTCTCCTGTTACAGGAAGAGAACACATTTGAACTTGCAGCTGGATGCAGGGTTCCTCCGCAGTACCAGTGGGTGCTCAAAATGGAGAACTGTGGCAAAGGGGAGCAGGGAGCGAGACACCCAAGATCCAGACTTATCCAGGTACAGTGTGACCTCAGAAATCTCTGCCTTTCCCTGGGCCTTGGTTTCCCCACATGTACAGTGAGGTAGCATGTTAACCACCAGAGGGCCCGCATCTCGGGAATGACCTAGAGGGAGCAAGGGCAGCAGATCAATAGCTGGTGTTCATGGCTTCTTGTTGCTGAGGCTGAACCACATTTCTCGTGTGCATCTCAAGCCTCACAAAGCTAAGACAAGAGTCATTGTCTCCAGTCCAGAAAGGAAGAAATGGAGGGCTCAGAGAGGTAGACAATGGTCTCAGTACTACACACCGGCACTGGGCTGAGGCCACATTCTGATCCATACATGGGACAATGTGTGCCTGATTGGAGTTACACCCCTCAAGGGTGGGCGAGCAGGTGACAGTTTGAGGACGATATGCACTGGGGGACATGCAGTGAATGTAGGTAAATACAGCAAGAGAACCAGTTGTACAAGTCTGGCCAAGCTTCTACTCTCTCCATTCTCAGTTTGTCCATCATGAAAATGGGGATAATCACAGCCCTGTCAGGAGGTGTCAGTTCATCTGAAGCCAAGGGTACAGTCTTGCTTGTTTACTAAGGACCTCCAATCAAGTGTATCTGCTCATCTAAACAGCCGTGAAGGGACAGGGAAAGGGGGCCATCTCCCAGACTGAGGAGAAACTGAGGCAAGAGAGGAGCTACACCAGTGGTATGCCCTGTCACTTACCACAGTGACAGGACCTACGGATGACAGAAAGAAAAAATGAAAATATGAATGTAGCCCTGAAGACTGATCTCCAAGCTTACCCCGGAGCTCTTGGCACTGCATGGGGTAGGATTTGCCAAGTGCTCTCCTCAATGGCAGTGCATGGTCACTGAGGTACACTGTTTGCTTCAGGAAGATCCACCATGGGTCCAGGATCTGCCACCAGACAGGCACTGGGCACCTCCCTGGGCCTCAGTTTTCCCAAATGCAAGATGCTATTTGCATACCAAGTCCTAGGAGGATTAAATGGAATACTACACTTCTATTTGCCATGAAGCCTGCCTGGTGCATTTTGGGCCCTTGGTGAGCCATGGCTGTGGTGATCCAAAAATAACCACCAAGGCAGCTGTGCACCAGAGTTTACTGCATACCAGGTCCCACACCCAGGTCAGGGGGAAGAAATTACCCTGGAAGTGATCTGTTCTTTTACTGGAGAGTGTGGCTGACTGAACAGCGGTTACATCTGGCCTTGAGAATACCATGGGGAATGAGAGGAGCATCATTTTGCCATTACAAAGCCTACAGTTTGGCAGCACCGGTGAGGGGATGAGGTGGTGTCATATGTCAGCTAACTGTACAACCCATGCCTTCATTAAAATAGTGACAGAGGTAGTCTTCTGTGGCTTCTCGGGCTGGGACCCTGCCTGCCTATCTGTGATCCTTTGCAGCAGAAAGTCACAAAAATGAATTGTCCCCAGAGAGGGGAACAATCCTTAATGTGAACAATCTTTAATGGACACTCACAAGGTGATTCATTCCTTTCTGTCTCTGAGACTGAGATTCTGTTTTCTGCTGGCCTCCACCTGAGGGTTCTGGTTACAGGAACCTAGGGCAGTGGACCTTGGCCAACACAGCCAGCTGAGGTGAACAGCCAAACCCAAGGCGTGAGAGTTAAACGTGGTAAGTCCTACATCTGGCACACAGAGCTCAACAGATGAGCCTTCTCTTCCATTCGTGAGTACATGGAGACGCTGGCCTTTTAGTCCTTTCTAGCCCCTGGTCCATCTTACATTGTCCGTTAGAAAAATCAGGGGTCGTGCAAGGCCGTGTCCTACATGAGGCCATCCGAGTTGAGATGTACTGACTTGCTCATGTCAGTGAGTTGCTGTGACGTACCCACTAGGAAAGGTGTAGATGGTTGATTATGTGTTGAAATTACATTTAAAAAATTCTTTATATATTTTAAGATTGACTTTTATTTGTGCACAAGGAGGCCAGAAGAGAGTGGTCAATCCCCTGGAGCTGAACTGGAGGCTCCATCCCCGCCCCCCCCCCCTTGCTTTCCCCTTCTCTTTCTCTCTTCCCCCGGCCCCCCCCCCGCCTTGCTTTCCCCTTCTCTTTCTCTCTTCCTGTTTGCATGCAGAAAGCAGAAGCTATCTGAGATCACACAAGACAGGTCCCACCCCCAAGCCAAGAGAACTGTCTGCAAAAGAAACCTATTTTGGCAGCACCTTGAGTTTGGACTCAAGGCTTGCGGAACTGTGCGGTGTAAGCCACCCCGTCTGTGCTATTTTGTTACGGAACACTAAAACAAAGGATCCTGGGAAGCTTTGCAGGTATCTTTTGGGAAGTCTCAGACTTGGATGTCTTTGGGTAAGCTCCCTGGCTGCACAGGTGACTGTCTGCCTGGTCAGACCATGATATGAAGGAAAGAGCCTGGCATAGTTGGGAGACCTTGACTTCCATCCTGGCTCTGGCTTCCACCTGTGGGGTGTCACACTCATGTCACCTCTCCTCTCTGGGCCTCAGTTTCCCAGTCTATATAAGGTTCAAGTGGAGATATATTTGATTTTAATCTTAGTGACTGTCCTTGTCAGCTAGGAGTCTTCATGGGGCTTCTAGCTGGACAAGGCAGGAGCCATACTGGACAATCTCTCTCCTTCCCTTAAGCCCAGGAATAAACAGGGCCTTCCTAGGTGTCCAGGCACCCTAGGGGAGGCAGAATACACGAATGTAGGCCTACATGAAGGTAGGCTTCATCCTGGTGAAAGGGCTGGGTCTGCCCCCAGGGTGCCATAGAAGCAGAAGACTGCAAGCCTGGAGGCTCATGTGAACTATCTGTGGAAGTGTCCAGCTTTTGTCAGATAAGGAAAGGACAGCAGTCATCAGAGATCATCTGATCATAATGCAACTCCTACCCTGACCTCCAGGAAAGCAAGAGATGGCTCAGCAGTTAAGAGCAGTACAGAGGACTCACGTTCAGTTCTCAGCACCCACATGGGACAGCTTGTAACAGCTCCAGCTCTAAGGGATCCTCCTATACCTTCTTCCAGTCTCCATGGCCACTGCCTGCAGGTACATAAGCCCACAAAGACACATAATTTTAAAATAAAAACAAATCTTAAAAAATAGAAAATCTGCCGGGCGGTGGTGGCGCACACCTTTAATCCCAGCACTTGGGAGGCAGAGGCAGGTGGATTTCTAAGTTCGAGGCCAGCCTGGTCTACAGAGTGAGTTTCAGGACAGCCAGGGCTACACAGAGAAACCCTGTCTCGAAAAAACCAAAAAAAAAAAAAGAAAGAAAGAAAGAAAGAAAGAAAGAAAATCTGCTCAGGTGTGAGCATGAACACCTTTAATCCCAGCACTAGGGCGGCAGAGACAGGTAGATCTCTGTGAGTTCTAGGCCAATCAGAGCTACATAATGAAAATTGGTCTTAGAACAAAACAAAAATTGTTTGGTGAGTGTGATGGTGCATGCCTTTAATCCGTACACTCAGGAGGCAGAGGGAGGTGGATCCCTATGAGTTTGAGGCCAACCTGGTCCATGTAGTGAGTTCCCAGCAAGCCAGTGTTGAAAAAAAAAAATCTAAACCAGTGGTGCTTAGCACTGGCTGTGCGTTGGTGTACTATGGGGCACTAATGTCAGCATTTCTGGTTCTGACCTGGGCATTAATAGTTTATGTGATGTGTACTAGAGGGTCGTGAGGGTTGCTCTAGTGCCTCTAATCAATTATCAGAGATTTCAGATGAATGTGTATGTGTACATAGGGTTGGATGCTTGGTGGAGGGGAAGCTCACACAGAGAGATGATAACCAAGGCAGACCTGGGCCTGGGCCTGGGCCAGCATCTAACAAGAGGCTGTATCATCTTTACAAACCAGAGGCCAGGAAGCCAAGGCTTACTATATTTCACTTTAATAATGATGGAACCTAGTACAGTCAGGGCCACTCCAGTGATGGGCCAGGAGCTTCGATGGCCATTACTGGAACTGTATGTTATTCTCTTTATCCAAATCTTAGGCAGCAATTTAGGAGATTTAATTAAAGGTGGAGAAATGGGGACACCTTGAGTTCCCTGCCTCCTGTTAGAATGAGTGAAATACACAGGCTATAAATGGTGCTGTCGGAGATGCAGCTCTGATGTTTTATTGCCAAGTTTTATTCGCTGATGTAAACGTAATCGCTGGCAACTGGAGTTCTATTAATGCACATATTTCCACACACCCAGGGCCCCGCCTGCCCCGCCCCCACCTCTGGGCTGTTTTACTCACCTCCCAGGTCAGCCCCGGCGTTCTCTTGGGCATGCCGGTGCCAAGTCTGGATTTCCCTGCCGGTTTCATACCCTCCCGTGGCAGATAAGGCTTTAATAGAATTCCATTGCTCCTCTGAGCTCAGTAATGCATTCTAGAAATTAGGCAGCTATATCCTAAAGCCATTGTTCCCCCTTATAAATGGGTTCCCTCAAAGCCAGTGACCGTGGGGTCTTGATAAGCGCCCATGAAGCCTCGCTTCCATGTTATTGGTGTGTGCGAGGTGCGGCTCTGGCTTACATTGCTCATTGTTAGGTCCTGATACATTTAAGTCGTTTCTCCATGAATCAGGCAGCTCAGGTATTTCCCCCCCTCGTGACATTGATAGATGAGTGAGAGGAAGCCATTTAGACGGTGCTCTATAGGGCCCTGGCCCGCACGGTGAATGATTTCCAATGCCTGGTTTAATTTATTTTTAAATGAAATTTGTTATTGATTCTGGATTAAAAGGACAAATCTTACGGCTGTTACCACTGACAGAGCCACAGTGCTCAAGTGACACCTTTCAAGGAGGGAAGGGAGGGGTGGCCTCCCAGAGTCAGGGGGAGGGTGGAGACTCTCCAGTGAGCTCTGCCGACTTGGCAGTGAGAACACAAGGCCCCCCTGCTTGGAGCAACTTTAAGATGAGCTCCTCTCCTAGCTAAAGAATGTGCTCACCTTCCAAGCCTCATTTGTGTAGGGAAAACAGCAGTGATATTTGCCTCACATCATCCACATGACTGCTGGATGCTAGCTTAGTTGCCTCCGGGGACAGGAGACTTACTCTCTCCTGGAGCATTCCAGAGCCCTGTGAGTGATTAGAATGCTCTGCCCTGGTGGATTCCCAGAGACTTTCTGGGGACAGTGTGTGGTTACCCTCTGCCTCGCCCAACGCAGTCATTTCAGGGTCTGTGCTTTGTGTTCAGATCAGGGATGCAGACAAGAGGCAATGACACAAGGAAGGCATATCGCCTGGAGATTCTCCACATCTGGCTCTGCTACTCATACACGCACTTTGCACAAGTAACTCCGTCTCCCTGAGCTTCAATCTCCTTGGCTGTGAGAGGAGGGGGGTATTGGCCTCAGGGGTCATGAGTGTAAATGGTGGAACCCTGTGTAGTCTGGGGCACTCCAGTGATGATAGACCAGGAGCTTCGATGTCCATTATTAAAGCGGTTGGTCATTCTCCTTATCCAAATCTTAGGCAGCAAATTAGAAATTTTAATTAAAGGGGGAGAAATGGAGACATCTCAGGTTCCCCTGCCTTAGGAGTCATGGGTACAATTTGATGTAAACTGTACTGTTGTAGGAGGAGGTAATGGGAGAGCCCAGATGGGAGACAGAGGACTTGGACCTGGTTCAGGAAAGACCTCCCTGGTTTTTACCTTCCTAAGCCGTAATGAGGAGGGTGCTCAGGTATATGCCCGAGAGTCTGGACTCTACCACCTTGCTTTAGGCAACAGGTTCAACCTTTCTGAGCCTCAGTTTCCTGACAGTGATAGGACACATATGGTACCTAGAGGCTGTTCTTGAAGGACCTGAGACTTCTTGTCCCTTTGCTATGCCCTTCCCTCCAGTCTCACTCAGTCTCTGTCTCTCTATCTGCCTCTCTTCATATTTTGAAATGTATTTATTTGTTTTCCATGTGCGTTTGAAGAGGAGACCGCTCGGGTCCGAGCCCCAGTTCTGCCACCGCAGTGTTCTGGAAAGGTCTTGGATAGTTGTTTAAAGAGTCCTGGGTGTCAGCCTCTATACCGCTGGCTGAGCCTGACGGGAGCTGTCTGTGGTGCTGAAAGAACTCTTGACGGGCATGTCCGTGGTGCTGAAATTCTGCTTCTAAAGAGCAACACCTAGCAGGGAGGGAAACTGAATTGATTCTGGTGACAACAGTGTGCTATCTACCATAATATCTTAAAGGGGTACGGGAAGACAGAATAAAGACAGCGAGCACGGTGTGTCACTCCGCTTCTTAGGTCTTTCAAAGTTTAGGTATTGTGCGCTGTGCTGGCGGCTGAATCCCCTGCGGTGCTGCGTGGGGATCTGTCCATGGTTCTGAACCCTCGCATCTAAGCGGGCCCAAAGCGCTGTCCGCGGTACTTAAAGGATGAAACGAAAAGGGTGCTGTCCACAATGCTGAAACTATGCCTGCCAGGGAAAGCGGAGAAGAAACGAGGACAGAAAGAATCCTTCCCCGGGTCAGAGACTTTACTCCAGATCTTCGCAGAACCTCGGAGAAGGCAGTCTGATGAAATGGGCTTCTCTTTAAAATGACCCCCAACCCTCTTTTCCTGTCACAAAAACCTCGGTTAAAGGGTCAGGGAAGGAATCAGGATTGGACTGCAGCTCTTGGGAATGGAAGAGGCTTCATAGTTTACACACACACACACACACACACACACACACTCCATCTAGACCTTTCGTCTAGGGAGAGCCTTACAGTCCAGAAGGGGGCGATCCAGTTCACTGCGTAGAACCCCAACACCTCTAAGCTACGAGCCCCACTAACTGCTGAGTCCCAGAGATGGGAGCCACAATAATAACCACATTGTGTGGGCGCCGCGATGTTCCCCTTCTTTATCCACCTAACTTCAAAGACCCCCCTACTGCTTCTGATGGTGGCGTCTGTCCCCATTTCTCAGACGAAGAACTTGAGGTACAGTCAGGAGAGACTACGCGTGGTCACACAGGAATCCTAAGGCTGCCAGAGCTTAAACCACCAGCTCACCTATGTCTCAGCCCGGGTGCGTCCCCCACTCCCATCCACCTGTCCTGCACCCCGCCTGGCCCTGGCCCCAGCATTACCCATCTAGCAAAGTTGAGCGGCCCCTCCAACGCGCGGGTCTGCTGGTAGTTGGGACGCTTTGACCCTTATTCACAATGACCAGATTTAGGCTTCCAACACCATTGTCTTCCTCCCTGCCCGGGCTCAGGTCCCCGGGTGGCCTTCCACCCCCGGCCCTGCCCCACCCCCGCTTCCGCGCGGAAGGCCAGTTGCGAGTACCGCTTTAAAAATCCCAGCCTGGGCAAAACTTTGATGATAAATCAAGCTGCGGATCCCTCCGCCGCCGCCGGCTCAGGGCGGGGAGCGAGGGGGAGGGCGGGTGCGCGGCGGCGCGGAGTGGCCTTCCGCGCAAGCGAAGAGTCCCGCAGTCGGAGGCGGCGGGCTGGGCGTGCGCTCGCTGCCTGCAGCCGGGGCCGGGCCGGGGCCGGCGGGAGAGGGCGGCGGCGGCGGCGGCGGCGGCGGCGCCGGGCAGGGCACGGCGGGCGCGGGCTCTGCGGGCTGCGGAGCCCCGATGTGAGGCGGCGGCGCCCCCCGGCCGGAGCGCTCAGCATGGGGGCCCCGCTGGCCGCGGCGCTGGGCGCCCTCCACTACCTGGCACTTTTCCTGCAACTCGGCGGCGCCACGCGGCCCGCAGGCCATGCGCCCTGGGACAACCATGTCTCCGGACACGGTGAGTTCGCGTGCCGCCCCCACGGACTTCCCCCCACTGAACCCCACCCCGGCCGCAACCGCTCCAACTTGGCGGTCGTGGTGATCGAACCTGCGCCGACTGATGCCACGACCCAGAGTTCCGGGGCGCCCTCTGCTGGGACTGGGGACCCACCCTGGCTCCTATCCGGGCCAGCTCTACAAGAAGGGGCTCCCAAGAGCACACTCACTCTCACCCCAGCTCTCGGAAGACCCCCTCCACTCGCGTACAAGCTCACGCAAATACACACACCTCCGCGACCATACAGATGTCTCCGGCTGCGGACACACTCAGCCACGCTCACTGCATCCTACACTCACAACTATGCACACCCCCTCCGAGCCTCTCCTAGCTGGTTAAATATACTTGTGCCCACTACGCACACGAATCAGACACTGGCGGGTGGCTCACCCTGCCAGCTGGCACCCGGGCACACACGCTTCGCTTCGCCACAACTCTTGCCTGTCTGCCTGCAGACACGGATACACATGCACGCACGCACTTGTGCACACAGTTTGCCCACTCACTTCTCTCTGCCCGGATGCCTTTCTCCTTTGTGGGTTTAACACTGAAACTGCTCTTTGCGTCCCCTTCATCGGGATCCATCCCTTCCACCGCAGGGAATGGTCCTGAGGGGCCCCAGATGCTGTTGCTTCAGACCTCCTAGCCTGGGTGGCAGCTTCTTTTGCCATGTGGGTGGCATTCCAGGGATGGGAGCAGTGTGAGGATGAAGAGGTAGGACTGAGAGCTGGGATACAGTGGAGTAGTTGAGGTTGCTCCTTCCAGCCAGAGGCTGGGAGTGAAGAGGAATGTAGGGCGTTTGTTTGTCCCTAGGGGGGTGAGCAGGAACCCCCAAATCCTACAGGGCACCCCTATCTTGGGCACTCCATCTCAACCTTGCCCCTAGACGATTGAAATGCTGAACCTCAACTCCAGCAAAGCAGGTGCCCCCAGTACTGCCTGTCTGAGTGTCTAAAGCTCCCTTCCTCCCCACAGGAACCAAGTTGGCAGCAGAGTTGGGTGGTGTGAGGCAGGCAACTGTGGAGGCTCCCTGCCCCTGAGCCATGCTGTGTTATGGGACAGAGATGGATGAAACCAGGGGAGACCCTGCTTCAGTCCATCCCTTCCCTCAGCAGAGGCTACAGCAAAGCATGCTGTGTTCTGTGTGCCCAGGCTGGGGGAGGTTTGAACAAAGGGTTGAGAACAGGATGGTTTCTTTTGATGGGAGTGAGTTGGGGGTGTGTGCTGGAGCCTCGAAACCCAGGCGAGGCCTTTTACAGGTGTGCTGCATGGATGGTGTTGCTCCAGAGGGAGGGGTTTTCAAAGCCATGCTCGGAATCCCTGCTCCTAGGGAAGCCCAGATCCCTGTATCTACGTACACCGGCTACATTGGACAGAAACCTCTCGCAGTTACAAACCTTTGTGTCCATCATGAGTTCTGCTGACCTGGCAGGAGAGGGAGCAAACAGAGAAAGGACTATTTTGTTGCTCTACTTACAGATGAGAAATCAAGGCTCAGAGAGGTGAAGGGAGTTGCCCAAGGTCACACAGAGAGAGAACGGCTGAGCCAAGGCTGGCTCCAGGGTCTGTCAGGCGAAGCAGCACTTTGTCCAGGACATTCATCTCCCTGTCACATTCTTTCTCATTCAGAGGAAACTGGGAATTCCTCCTTTCTCTGCCCTCCTGCCTGCCCATCCAGCTCAGTTCCTGGGCACTGTCAAAACTTATACTATGAGGCCTTTCCGAGAAGGACTTGCCTTTCTGAGTTTGAGATCCCTTGAGGTACGAACATAGAACTCTGAGGCCTATGTTCATTGTCTTTGGGCCACCAGAAACCTCAGAATTTGGGTTATTCTTGAGCAAGCATGCTCTTTCCTTTGTGTGATAGTCTCCTCCTGCCCCCTGGTACCAGCTGTGCTGAGAGGGGGCATAGCCCCACTAATCTTTCCATCCCTACTTTGGACCAATGAATGCCCAGGGGAGGTTCTGGATGCAAAGGGGACAGGACCCATTTCTGGGAATATGATCTCCTGACTGTGTCTCTGGGTAAATGGGTCACCCCTTGGGACCTCCTCTGCACTGTTCCTGAAGAAACAGCCCTGCTGCTCTGCAGGGGCCAGGCTGCCTTCTCGACATTGCCAGGCTCAAAGTCACCAAGTACTGGCTGCTAAGGAGCCCCACAGCTGCCCCTCTGCCAGGCCCAGCACCCTGTCACCACAGGAAGGGTCTGGAGCCACTCACTTAATCACAAAAAGAAACAGTTATTAATGATAGTGAGACACGGCGAATAAGTGGGTCATGTCTAATAAGCCATTTGTGTTCAGGAGGAGAATACCAATTTGATAAAAGCTGTGTGTGCTGAAAAGGCCCCGAAATTGCTGTTTAGCAGATTGGAGCCTGATCGTTTCATTATTTCTGGGCTCCACATGTCCTTAGCTGATTCAGGGAATATGGCCAGGTCAGGATAGTCTGTGGGTTTAGGAGAAAGGGTCGGGGCTCAAAGCAGGGATTCCTGAGGGTGAGCCCAAGAGCCTCAACTGCTTAGCTTGGCGTCAGCTCACGGCTCCAGCTCCACCTGATCCTGCCCAGCCACCAGCTATTGCCTTGCACCTGTCTGTCCCTGGGGTTGTCACACGGAGTGTCTGTGACCAGGCAGGTCAGTGAGAATGTCTGTTTACTCCCCAACGCAATCCCCGACCCCCAACATCTACTCAACCTCCTTCAAAGGAAGCATTGCAAAGGCTCACAGAATGGATGGTGCCGGGCTCTCAGAAGTCACCCGAACCCCAGCACTCAGAGACAGGATGGGGAGACTCACAACTCCTACATGGTAATGGCAGCTGTTCTGGTTTTCCTCTTAAGAAAAGGGCAGCTCACTGCTATGCCCCCAGCAGGGGCGGGAGGGGAGGGAGCTACAGTGTACAGAATGCTGACTGTGTGTTCTAAATGCCCAGACCTCGTGCCACTGTGAACTCATGCAGGCCAGCGTCATTTGTGTGAGACTGGCATTAGATAGATACTCAAGGAAACTGAGTTCTGAGAGAGCCGACCACTCAGCCAAGGTCACTGTGCCTGTACGGAGCCTGGAGGACCACATTCAGAATAAAGTGTGCTGGTGACTCCGGATCTGTCATCTTGAGGCCAGCCTTTGGGCAGATGCAGCCAAATCCTGTAATGAACTTCTTTCTTTGCACAGCCCTAACTCCAGGGGGACTCTCCAGGGAACCGGTAAAACCGGTAAGAGTTCTACCAAGAGGAACCAGAAGCACTGGAAGGTGGCAGGTCTTACTGAAGTCCATATCTAAACTTCCTGTGCTTTTTCTGGGTGGGGACAGGGAGGCAGAAGCTTTGTGAAGAAATTTCTAGGCCCTAGTCTGAGCCCACCAGGATATCTGTGATAATATATATACCCCCAGACCATAGACCTTCCTTTTCTTCCTTCCTTCCTTCCTTCTTTCTTTTCTTTTCTTTTCTTTTCTTTTCTTTTCTTTTCTTTTCTTTTTTTCCAATTTGTTTATTTTGCTGAGGTGTACATGTGGAGATCAGAGGAAACATGCAGAAATTGGTTCTCTCGTGCCACCATATGACTCCTGGGGTTTGAACTCAGTTTGTCAGGCTTGGAGGCAAGCACCTTTACCTGCTGAGCCATCTCATGCTTTCTTCTTTTAATTGTGCTGGGGACCAAGCCCAGGGCCTTGTACTTGCCTGGCAAGAGCTATCACACTGAGCTACACCTCGGTCCCCGCCCTCATCTGCATTTTAATGAGTTCCTGGGCAATTCGTGGCATCTGGAGATATGGAACCCCTGCCTCAAATAGTCACCCCCAACCTGCTAGGGATATAGAGTGGGAATCACCAAGTATGCAGGCTTGCTTTGGCTCCCTACAGAGGAGTGATCTAGACAGAGAGGCCTGGAAAGCCCACTGCCGCATGCAGCCCCCCGACCCAGCCTCGCACCTTCAATTATTAATGTCCCCCTGGTGCAGACAAAGCCCCCTGTTTGGCCTGGCTCTCAGACCCGTGAGTGATTGCTGTTCTGAGGTGCTCTGCATTGCCGGGAAGAAGCAGTGGGGTGCCTTGGAGGAGGGGCTCCTGGCTTTGACATGCATCTCATGCGCTGAAAAACTGTCTCTGGCCTTCCCAGGTTTCTTACCTAACTGTTGGTAGCTCACCATCAATAAACTGGCTGGTTTGGTGGCTAGATTACTGAAGAAAATCAAGTCCTGTCTCCTGAAGGTTCTGATGTTAAAAATGTGTGTTCTTCTTAGTCTCCTACACTGGTGATTATGCCATCAATACTCTCATAAATACTCAGCCTGGGCTGAGGGCTCCCTGCCTCCTATGGGAAATTGGCCCTCAGAAATGGTTTACCTCCAGGCCTTCACACCAGTCGCTTTTGACACTTTGTCCATCAGCAGACTCCTGGGGCCAGTTCTGCCAAACTGCAGCTACAGGTGGCCTCTGGACTCTACTCCTTGTTACACACAGGGACAGCAAGGGTACTGGGGAGTTTCCTTGTGGCCTGCAGCATTACATAGCAAGACATTCTTAAAAGGAAAAGCCACCAAATTTATCTCTCTTTTCTTTTTTTATGGATAGAAGGAATAGAGAGAGGGAGAAAGAGAGGTAACCTGACTTAAGCCCATTTCCAGGTACTCAGCCACTCTCTGAGACTTTAGGGTCTAACTGACAGCTTAGGAGGCTGTGGAAAGAGCATCTGAAGCCAGCTCAGGGAGGTGCAGAGAAGGATGGATGGATGGATGGTAAAGGTCTGAGATACAAATTCTCACACTGGCTCCCTCTGTACTAATATATTTCTAAAACACTAAGATAATTTAAGTATCACAAGTTTGCAGTAAAAATCTTACAAAATTGGATTCTCCTCAAGGCTACTGGTCACAGCCAGGACCGGGTAAGACAGACCTCACTTTGCGGTGGGTAGCCTGGGCCCAGCCCGTGGGTGCTTATGGAATATGTTTGCCAGACAGGTGAGCTTCTTCCCTGATCCGATGGCACATCAGAAAAGAAGCAGAGGGTTAAACCAGAGAAGTCATTCAGACAGTGCCCATCTGTGATATAGGATCAGCACCCACCTGCTGGCTCCCTGTGGTGCCTGGTATCCTGGAGAAGGAAGGAGGGAGGCTGAGCCTACAGCTACTCCTCAAGCCCCCACCCCTACACACACCCACACCCACACACACAGCTGAGTACGTCCCCTCCTCCTCGGAAGTCATCAGTAGGACCTCTGGGGCCTTAGTTCAGTTCTGCTTCACCCCCAACTTCAGTTTCAAGCCCCCCCAGACCCCCCCAGAGCCTCAGCAAACCTGAGTCCTCCCTGAGAGCCAGTCTTAGTCAGAGCCCAGACAAACCTCTTACGTTTTAATAGTTATGCATTTATTTTAATGTGGGCTGGAAAATATAGCCAGCACATCAAAACTGTGATTTCACAGATATGATTGCTTAGGATGAGACTAACCGGGTATTAAAAATAGTGGGTTTGTTTATAGGAAACCATTAACAACATCAGACTACAGGTGGTACCCAGGCCTGGCTGTGGGCATCCAGAATGGGAATGGGCAGCTTTGGGGGCATGCCAGGGCTATACCTTGGTGGGGGAAGCTGCCAAGTGTTAGAAGCTGTTCATTTACTCGACAGATACCAATTGAGCACCTGCCTCATCGCAGGCTATCCGGCTCCTGGAAACTAGTGGTGAAGTGGACAGATAAGGTTGTTGCCATGGGGAGTTGTCGGGTTTGTGGGAAAGACAGACAAATGTACCCAGAAGGAATATTTAAGTAGATTGTGTGAGACTGCTTAGGGAGCAGGGAAGCAGGGCGTGACACAGCTCAGAGAAGGGAACTCACCTCTGGACCACGACAGTGCATAGAGTGGACTTCCCAGCACAAAAAGTGTGCAAGCAGGACCCAGCCATCTCTTAGCTGGGGATGTCATAGACAGGTTTTTCTTTATTTCTGGAAAGTTCCTATCCTGAGTCAGTGGAGGGTGGAGAAGCCTGAACACAGCAAGTGTTCATAAAGTTCTGGCCCATTGCCAGCTAGCCAAGGGCTGATTAGGAGTGGGTGGGAGGGGAGATGGGAAGGCTGTGTCGGGGTGGGGAACAGCAGCGTGATGCCTTTACTCCAGCTCAGAGTGAAACGTTAGCGTCAGAGAGGGGTGAGCAGACACACCAGTGGCTTTGCTCAGCTCTCCTTTGCCTCTGCCTTGCTGGGTGGCTTGCTTGCTTTGCTCCTGGCCTCAGTTTCCCCACCTAGACAATGCTGAGTCTGCTTCTAAATGCTAGGCTTCTAAAATCCCTCCAAAGCCCACGCTATGCCCAGAGTACAAATATGAATAGAGTTGCGGGGCTTGGGGGTGGGTGGACTGAGCGTCCTCACAGTCTGCAGCTCATTCATCCAGACTTTTCTCCACACACTTCCCCGTTTTTCTCTCACCATGTGATCATCACCACAGAGTCAAGGGCAACCCAGTTTCTTCATCAGATCAGGATGCTGAGGGGAGGTCAGATATGACTGACCTGGAGACACACAGCTGTGGCAGGGCACAGCCAGGCTCAGCCTAAACAAAGAGCATGCAGCCAAGTGCCTGCATTTTCAGCTGCTTGCTTGGCTGCCAGCAGAGTGTATAGGCAGTCCCTGGTCCTGAACCTGACAGTGCCCTGGCTCAGTGCCCTGGCTTGCGAGGCTGTCATGGGGGAGGGAATGCCAGGGTACTGGGGGTGCTGTGCTCTGCCTGAAAGAACCCACAGGACACTCCGGAGTCCCAGTCTGCTATTGTTGGGAGAATGCTGGGGTTCTGTAAGTGTGTGTGGTGTTTGTGTGTCTCCACCTGGGGTTGGTTCCCAGCTTAGGTAATGCATGCCTTTGCTTTGCTTCAGTGCATGCCTGCAGCATGTTTGGGTGGCTGTAGCTGAAGAGAGGGCAGACTGCGAGGGAGTCTGGCTATTCTTTAGCTTCCCTGACCGAGGATCCAGCCTGGGACCCTCTGCTCTGTGGCCTTTGCTTCAGGGTCAGCCTCCACTACCTCAGGAGATCAAAGAGGCCTCGGAGAACTAACAGCTTGGGGTCAGCAGTGCCACCTGTCAGGTGCTGTACCTGCCCTCTGCCTGGTCTTCCTCCCTGGGCCCACTTTCCTCTGCTAGTCTGTCTCTCCAAAGCTTCCCTCCTCTTTTCTTCCCTCTCTGCCTTAGTATCTCTGTTCCTTTCTCTGTGTCTGCTTTTCCCATTTTCTCTGTGATGTCCCTTACCTGCCCCCACCTTTCTCTTCTCTGTCTGTATAACACACCACACACACACACACACATACACACGCCACATACCTCATCAATGACAACTCAGAACCACATACATATATTACCTATTTCAAAAACACCCACACAGAGTGGATACTCAATAAATGTCAACCAGATGAGTGAATGAATGAGTGAGTGAATAAATGAATGAATGTTTGAGAATGGATGAATAAGTGAGCAAGGGATTGAATGAATAAGTGAGCAAGGGAATGAATGAATAAGTGAATGAATGAATGAATAAGTGAATAAATGAGCAATTGCTGAGGCTTAGAGGATCTCAACTTGCCCAAACCAGTGGCTCCCCACTTTTCTCAGTGACCGTAATCATCTGAGTCTAAGGAGAACACCCACTGTTGTGTGCATGTGTGCACATGTAGAGGAGACCAGAGAACAACCTTAGATGGTCCTCCTTAGACCCAAACCATCTTGATTTTTTGAGACAGGGTTTCTCCTTGGCCTGAGTCTTATGGATTAGGGCAGGCTGGTTATCCAGCAAGCCCCAAGGATCCACCTATCCCTGCCCCACCCCCCAGCACCATAAATACCAGCACACACCACCACCTCCACCTTTATGACATTGGGGATCAAACTGAAGTCGTTGTGCTTGCAAGACAGGCAGTGAACCGTGTCTCCACACACCCCATTGGAGAGTGGGAAAGCCTGGGTCAGGGCTGCTGCAGTGTGGGGGACCGGAGCTCAGGCAGGTGTGGGAGACTGGAGGAAATGCTACCCACCAGAAGACCAGGAGTACAGTTCGAGGCTCACTGTGTGTGCGCCCGCGCTGTGTGGGATGCTAGCTCAGCATCTGGGGAGGGCGGCAGTGTCATCTGGGGAGGAGGTCGGAACCGGTGTGTATGCACGTCTGCATAAGTGCATGGAGTGTGTTCTCTCCCAGCTCATCCCTGTGCCAGGCTCCTCCCCCATCACAACCCTGTGCACTTCCCTGCCTGCCTCACTCCCGTCCGTCCGTCCTTCCTTCCCTCTAGCTCTCCTCCTGGTCTCCTGTGCTCCAAGCCACAGGTACCCTTGACATCACTCTACTGCTTAGCTTGTAGATGAGAAAACTGAGGCTCTGGGAGGCATGGTGGGCCTGGGCCCCCAGCCTGGATTCCTCAGCATACTCTTGGCCGCCAGGAGTCTCTAGTACCCCCTGTGCTCAGACCTTCAGGCTTGCTTCCTTGCTGAGGTGGGAAGGCAGAAAGCATGCAGCCAGGTGTCTGTTTTGCTTTGTGGGGCTTTAAAAAAATCATTTCCGGCCTTGGAGACAGCAGCAATTACTGCCGGCTCACTGGGGAGCTGTTTGCCGCCTGTCATCGGCCCTGGGAAAGGGTCCCTAATGGAGGCCCTGCGGCCAGAGCTCTTGGTAGTGGAGACAGCACTCAAAACAAAGCCACACTAATGGTCTCTGGGTATGCAGACTCAGAGAGGGAGGGGCAAGCTAATGCCCAGGGAAGGCCCCGGGCAGAGCTAGTCACCCACTGGTTCCTTTATGTGCCTAGACTCCCTGCAGGCAGAGGTCTCCTGTCACTAGCTCAGGCCTGGAGTCCTGCATGCCCCTCCTCTCTCACTCTATTCTCTGCTTTCTGGTGCTGTGCCTCTGGCCCAGGCAGAGGGACCCATAAGTGCAAAAGCCCCCAGGTGGGGCAGAACACCTTCTGTTCTTGATTCTAGAATTGTCCTTGGGTTTAGAGAGGCCAAGCTAAGCTAGTCCTCTCACAAGGAATAGAAGAGTAGAGCTTTGGAGAGACAGGAGCCATACTAAGCCCACCCTATGAGAGGGTGTTAAAGGCAAAGGAGTCGCCAGCCGTGTGCCAAGGGCTCCTTGGAGCTGGTGTGAGCCTCACATGCCCATTTTGCAGTTGAAGAAACAGAGACACAGAGATGAGGCTAGGATTGGACTATGATGAGAGTGTGCAGTGGGAGTTACAGCCCTGGTCTGTCTGTCTTCAGAGTCCTCCCTGGATGGCACCTTGGGGATCCCAAGTGCAGTTGGGCAGGTTGAACAGGGGCTGTGACTTGGCAGACTTGAGGTTCTGGGTAGGGTCTGGGGCACCAGATCAGAGACGTCTTTTCTCTGTCCCTGCCAACTGAGCTACTCAGGAGCCTTGCTCGGGAGCACCCTGGGTGTGTGCTTCTGCAGCTTTAGCTGCCCTCATCTCTGCCTTTCTCCCTTTTCCTGCCCCCGACACTCCAGGGGATCCTTCTGGCCTCCCCACAGCCCTTCTTTCTTCTCTTGGCTGCATCTACACTCTCTCTCCCATGACCTAATTATCTTCTGTCCTTGCTCCTTGCTTTTGCCTATGCCTGAGCTTTGACTGTGGGGCTCTCAGATCTTGGCCCTTGTTCACACCTGTGAGCCCCACTAGCCATCAGGGCAAGGGACCCCTACTGGTTCTTCAGGACTGGCCAGGTTAGAAAGAGGGCCTGTAGCCAGCAGGACTCTGGTCTTCTTGGCTCCCTCCCACTGGCCCTGGCATTCCTCCCTGGGCCTCCCACATCTGCCTGCCTTTCCCTCCCTGTGGCCTGTGTGGGAGGAGGAGGCAGGAATTCCACCGGGGAAGCCTGATCAACTCCCACAGTCCTGCAAGTGCCAGAATATTTTTGCTTTCCTTAAATCTCCCTAGATGTGTAATTCCACTGCCATCTCCCTCTGTGTGCTGGTGGCCTTGGGAAGATCCCTGCCCCCCAGCACTGCCTGCTCAGTGGATGCAGGTATGTCTGAGGGGCCTGGCAAGAAACTGAGCAGGCTCCTGCCTTCTCCATGTCTCAGTTTCCCCATAAGTAAAGAGTAGAGTGAGAAGGGCTGTAATGGCAATCAGGAGAGAATTTTTACTGCATTAAAGGAATAATTGGGTGGAATTGAGTGGTGGCCGGCACGGGCTGTTGGTCCCAGCACTTGGGAAGCAGAGGCAGGCATATCTCTGTGATTTCAAGTCCAGCCTAAAACTTTCATCTACAAAGAAAGTTCCAGGCCAACCCAGTCTACAAAGTGAGAGAGACCCTGTTTCAATAAAAAAAAAAAAAAAACAAGAAACACACGGCCCAATTGATAGAGTGCTTGCCTAGTGTCTAGCAGTGTATCTGAAATCCCAGGTTTTATTTCCAGTACCATGTAATTGAGCATGGTACCCCACATCTGTAATCTCAGTCCTTGGGAAGCAGAGGAAGGGGGAATCACAGCCTCAAGGCTGTTTGTTATCTGAGGCTGCAGAGCAATTTGGACGTTGACCTGGGACACATGTGACACCCTCTCTTGGAAATGAGGAAGGAAGAAAAGAGGAAAGGACTGATTTGTGCCAAAAGGAATGAGGGACAGTGAGGTGGCTCCGTGGGTAAAGATGCCAGGCCTATCCACCTGAGTTCAATCCCACACGCTGGAAGGACAGAACTGACTTCCTAAAGGATCTTCTGACCATATGAATACCGTGATGCAGGCCCCACCTGACTCTTCCTACAAAGTAAAATAGATAAAAATGTAAAAAACAAACTTCCCAAAATGTCATGAGACACTGCCACGCCCCTCAAAGCCACTGTGCTCAGTGAAAGAAGCCAATTGTGGAACACTACATCTGACTACATAGGAATGCCCAGCCCAGGCCGATCCAATGAGGCTGGACAAACATACAGCTGCCGGGGCTGGAGGACGGGGGAATTGCTTGCTGGTTCAGGGCTTCCTTTGGTGTAGTGAGACTGTGTGGGGAATAGACAGCATCGAGGCTTGTAGAATATTGTGGCTCCCCGGCAACTCTTTATCCTTTATTGGGTTGGTTAATTTTAAGTCAATTTCACTTCAGCTGAAAATAACTCAGGCTGCTGAGCATGGTGGCACATGCCTTTGATCCCTGCACTGGGGAAGGAGAAGAAGATAGCTCTCCAAGGTGGAAACAGACCACCCTATTAGATAGTGGCAGTACTATATCTCACAGCAATCTTTTGAGGCAGCTGCTGTCATCATTCCCATTTTATAGATTGAGATACAGAAAACTGAGGCGCAGCATCACTGGGCACCTAGCATACAGTTAAGTATTCATAGGTATTCTCCTCATATTTGTATTGGTTGTGGCAACTGTGACACACACAGAGACACCAGGGTGGGCAGAGACCCCACTGTGTGAACATGCTCATGTCTAACCCTTATCAATGAACAATCCTACCAGAGAGCAGTAGGTGTTGGGGACCTGCTATGACTCACACACCAAGCTGGTTCTTCGCCTTTGTTAATCTATCTCCTCCTCAAAATAAGCCTTTGGTCGGGGCAGTAAGTAGGAGCCGGAGCTCAGAGATAGCCACACCTCCGGCTATAGCTCACACCCCGACCCGGAACTCCTGGGCTCCCCACCTGAGCCCCTTACCTTCCCTCCTGGTTCTCTTCCTGCTGAGGCCAGCACAGCCACACTTATGAGGACAGGGGCCAAGGAGCCTCAGGCTGCTGGGAAGAGTCTGGCCTTGGATCATCAGATAGGACAGGAGACAGCCACTGGGTATCGCTCCTGTGCAGGAGGGAAGCTGACTCCCATGGGGATAAACCCAGCTTGAGGTTCCCCATTTCACTCAAAATTCATGAATTCTGTGTTCTGCTCCCTCCTGTGTCTGTTGGACTTGCACACCTCATTCTTCTGTTCTGGAGGGAAGCCAGCTTTCTGAGTTGGCTTGCCCCTGCTTGGAGCAGAATAGACTAGAGGGGCTCCTGCCTCAGTTGTTTCCTCACTTGTTCTGAGCACCCCAAGTATCACAAAGTGGAGGGGACATAAAGCATTGATGGCAGCGGCAGACAAAGGCTCGGATCTGTGGCACAACACCAGCCTGGCCTCAGAGTTCTAAGTGTGGATTGTGGTACTAAACCAGTGAGATGAAACCAAGCCAGGAAACTAGGGGTACCCATGGGTACCCACACTTCAGAGGAACCTATGTCTTAAACCCTTATTGGATGGAGAAGAATGTCTCTGTGTGGTGCCACTCTGGATTTAGCAACAAACCTCTTGGCTCACCTCCCCTTCCCCCACCTCCCTGTTCCTGGAGCAGACTGGAGGCAGAGGCAGAGGCAGAGGCAGAGGCAGAGGCAGAGGCAGAGGCAGAGGCAGAGGCAGAGGCAGAGGCAGAGGCAGAGGCAGGAGCCCCACAGCAGCCTTGCTGGCTGAGATTCACTGATGACGGCTGCTTTGCCTGGCGTTGATCTTTACAGTCCCCTCTATGAATGGCAAGCAATGCTGATTTCCCATTTATGGCAGTAATAAAAGTCCCTCTTTAAGCTGAATTTATTTAAGTAAAATGAGAAAGATGCTTTGAAAATAAATATTAAGTAAATAATATCACCAACGGTACAGGCACCCTGTGGAGGAATGGAGTCCGTCTTCCAAAGCCGGATGTGGAAATCTGCCTGTAGCAGGCCCTTTGGCTGATCTGAGCGTCCCCTCACCGTGAAGCCTTGTTGGCTTGAAGTCCAAGCTTGTCCCTTCAGCCTCAAGCCTCCTCTGACTCTCCATGCCAATGCATGCCTACCTTTCCTCAGGATTCTCCAGACCCTGTGCCTCTTTCCACAGTTCCCACAGTCTGACGAGCCCGGAGGGGTGGCGGATGCCATGCCTCATGGCTGCTAGAAACAGTACACGCCTTCAACAGCACCCACACTTTGTCTCAGCCTTTGTTCATACAGTGGACCCCGTGTCTGTGTTCTGCTGTGTGCTCCTTGAAGGCTGGGACTTTCTGAGACAGAGCCTTTCTTCTGGGGATCAGGGGTCAGAGTTGGTCTTTCTCAGTCCTGCATCCAGGCAGCCATCTTCCCACTAGAGCTCACTGCACATGCCTTCAGCCGTCTGACAGGATTCCTTCCATCTGCCTCTCACAAGGAGCACAGGGGCAGTCCTCTCACTTTACACACCTCTCCTCCAGGTGCCAGCAATCTATCAGGTTGAGAGAGACCCAGGAAGAAACCTCCCCTGAGGGGACCCTAGGGGCACACACTGTCTCCAGGGAGGAGGAGCTCTGTCCGAGGCTACCAATGTTATCCCTCTACACCTGCCTTTCTTTCAGGGAGTGGCCCGTCTCCTAAGCAGGGGGAGGACTGGTGGGAGGACTGGATCTGTAAATGGATCAGGAGAGCATCTATCCCCATGGGGTTGGGGGCGGGGCACCAGAAAGGGGTGGAGGGGGAGGGAATACAGCTTTGGGTTAGGCCCCAAGCAGCCTCCCTAGAATGGCCCCCAAGTGTAACACTTCCTATACTGAAAAAAGAGGGAGGCCTAGATAAAATGCCAGCTCTGGAGGGGAAATTGCCCAGCCAGCCCTGGTGCTGTGAGCTGACGTTGTGCCTTCCTGCTCTGTGACCTCAGGCTCAGTCACTCACTCCTTTTCTGAGCACCAGGACTCTCAGTGAAATAGACTGATGACTGTCCACCTAACCGGGGCCTGAAGGAAGGGGGGTCTCTTGTACAAAAACTAGGGTGTGGAATGCATTTTCTGCCTTTTATGCAGCAGCAGGGGGCTAGCCCTGATGGCCCTGGGCCCTCTGAACTTTGCTTTCTTGGGCAGCTTGACAAGGCTCAGAGTGGATTCGTGCAGGGGTGTGGCAGGAGCATGGTGGGGTTCACTGAGCACCTGCTGTGTGCCTTGCATCATCCTGGTGGGCTGGGACCAAGCAGGAAACAGCCTGAAACCCTGCTTTCTGGAGCCTGCGCTTCTGTTCGATGATGAATGAAAACAGAGACAAGCCCAAAGACAACAGGCTAGTGAAGAGGTCAGGGAAGCTGGGGGCACATGGAGGGGACCTCAGCGGGAGTGAACACCCCAGGATTGGGAAGTGCAGTGTGGGGGCATGGTCCAGATACAAGCTATGACATGTTCACTTAGTGGCAGCTGCTATGACTTCAGGAAAGCCACTGGGGGCTTCTAAAAATGTAGTAAAATACCCAGAGCATACATTTGTCATACTGATTTTTTTAAATGTATTTATTTTCATTTTATGCAGTGTTTTTGCCTGAATGTGTTTGAATGAGGGTATCAGATCTCCTGGAACAGGAGATATAGACAGTTGGGAGCTGCCATGTGGGTGCTGGAAATTGAACCCAGGTCCTCTGGAAGAGCAGCCACTGCTCTTAACCACTGAGCCATCTCTCCAGCCCCATATTGACTATTTTTAAGTATGTCAGAACTATCTAGAAATTTTCTCAGTGTAGGCAGAGGCTCCGCCCGGACAGCAGCACCTTTCCTACTAAGCACAGCCATGCAAGAGGAGCTAAAGGATGTGGTGTGTGTGTGTGTGTGTGTGTGTGTGTGTGTGTGTGTGTGTGTGGTTTGTGTGTGCATGTGTGTGTGCATGTGTGATCTGGGTTCAAAGCAGCAGGGAGATTGGCTTGGTCGCCCATTCATGGGCAGATGAGTCCCTCAGGTGTGCAAGTGACTTCAGAAAGGAGTGCCTGGGGGTGGGGGGGAAGAGACCACAACTCATAGATGTGTGGTCACTGGGGCCAGAAATGCTCCCTTGTCATGTGACCTCATGAGAGGCTGAAGATGGATTTCTAGGGAGTCAGGGTTGAGAGGCGGGGTTACTGAGCGAACACCTATTTTATATGCTGTCTTGTGCCATTTCTCTCAGCAGTCCCTGCTCTTTTGCAGATAAACAAGCTCAGAGAGGAAAAGGGGCTGGCCCAGGTCAAACAGTGAGGGGCAAGCTGACAGGACTGAAGGCAAAGCTATGTGGGTAGGCCAGGAGCAGGCTAGAAGGGCCTGATGCTGAAAGACAGGACTGGTCTCTCTCAGCTCATTCGTACCTTCCAGAAGCCAAAGCCTGACTCAACCAGACCTCAGCACCAGTCCCTGCAGCCGATGCCCGATAGGGCATAGGGTTAATGAGTGTATTGCTGCCCCAATTAACAGCAGAAAGGCAGCCGATGTCACGCTCAATCAAGCCCCTATTCCTTCTCCTACAGAATCCTAATTTGTGGATGCTGGATTTAATTGTCTTCCCTGAGTTTCCCTGAGAGTCAGCCAGGCAGGCACAGGCCCTGGGGCTGGAGAACACATATACCCTTCCTCCAAAATCTATAATTACAGCCCCCCCCACCCCACCCCCGGGGACACACTGGCCTCCGAAGGTACCTGATCTGGAAAGAACCTGGGGTTGGTTAAAGAGCAGAAAGTTCACAGTTGAGCTCATGTCTGAGATACCCTTGGGAGGCTGAGGGCTGGTGAGGAGAGAGGGGCTTAGGGCTTGGAAGGGGTGCTTAGAGATGATCTGGACCAGGCTCCCACTCTGAAGTCCTCTAAAACTGGGTTCAGTTTAATCAGTGACTCACTCTGTCACCTTGGGCAAGTTGCTTAACCTTTCTTAGCCCCAGCTTCATCTGGGAAAAGGGGGACAATTAAGATGACAGCTGCCCTATAGGGGATACAGGAGCAGCCATCTTGGTTACCCAGCCTGGCCAGATGTAGGTGGAGAGTGTGGTTTCACATGGGTGTGGGCAGCCTCCTTGCTTTTCTCAGCTCCCTTTCTGTAGTCGGGTGGAGAGATGAGTGTTGGAGACGATGTCTGTGCAGCACTGGCTCATGGTGGATGGTAGGATGTGGCCGGCAGACATGTATCCCCCCCCCCAACACACACACACACACTCATGACTCTACAGAGCCCAGCAAGACTCCCACCCTGCCTTTGCTCCCCAAAGCTGGATTGCTTTCCTAAGTTTCACACCTGCCATCAGACTGTACCCAGCTCACCTCCTCTCTGAAGCTCTCCCAGATTGCCTCCTTCTTAAAGCCAGAGCACAGCCTCAGGAAATATACCACAGTCTTCTCTTTGGAGTGGCCTTGGAACTCAGCCCATTTTGCAGACAGACAAACTGGTGCTCAAGATGGGGAGATATTCTGAGGTGAGAGCAGAACAGTTAGATGAGCCAGGCTACAATCTTACCGCCTGGCTCCTGGCCCAGCGTGCTCAGGATTCCCCGCATACACTGGACCCGGAGACTGCTTGGAGTGATGTAGCATACGTGTTTACGTGGCTGACTGTGAACAGGGGACTTGGATGCTCTGTCACATGCACAGAGCCTGCTTCCTTATTTGTCTTTCAGTCACTCTGCCCCTTTACTACGAGGGTGAAACTGAGGGGATCCAGGGAGACCCCACCACACTCTACCTTGAGAGGTCTGATACGTCTCAGGGGACCAGAGCCCCTGTGGGAAGGGGAGCTGGTTGTGGTAGCCACAGTAATGGCCTTGTAGTCTTCCTCTGACAACCCTCTCTACTGTGTACTCAGGATGGTATGTGTATGAGACCAGGGCACACCGCCTCCGGGAAGTCTTCTTGATTGCCTCAGACTGGGCAAGCTGCCTCAGTGGCCTTTCTAGGCCTGTACACTGATGAAACCCCACCTGCATCCCCACCTGCACCCCCACCTGCACCCCACCTGCACCCCTCCAGGGCTGCAGACTGGCCAGCAGGGGCCACTCCCACTTCTTTCTCTTTTTGAGACAAAGTCTCTTGTATCCAAGGCTGGCCTTGAACCCACCAATGATCTTGAGTTCTAATCTCCCTGTTTCCAATTTCTAAATGCTGGAATTGCAATTGCCTAGCACTGTGCCCAGACTATGCGGTTCGAGGGATCGAACTCAGGGCCTCGTGCCTGTTAGGTCAGCACTAAAATGGCTTAGCTTCACTCCCAGCCCAGGGCTGTCCCTTTGTAGAACAAGCTCTACAAGGAAAAGGTAAGGGATGCAGGATTGTGGTGGTAGTCTTTAATCCCAGCACGCGGAAGGCAGAGGCAGGTGGATCTCTGAGTTCAAGACCAGCCTGGTCTACAGAGCAAGTTCCAAGACAACCAGGACCACACAATGACACCTGTTTTAAATAAAAACAACAGGAAACACCTCCTGACCCCAGAGTAGCTGAATGCTGTACAAAGTATGTTATGGGGCAGAGGGTGGGAATTCTTGGGAGTCAGGCTGTCCTGGGTTCAAATTCTGACTCTACTGTAGTATGGGGGAAGGATTGCACCTTGTGGGGGGCCCAGATGCCCCCTCTAAGTCGCAAGGATAGGCAAGGGAATTCATTGCCTGTTAAGACACAGAGGGCACCAAACACTGAGCCTGAGGCTGGCCCAAACTGAGATATGCTCAGATTTCCACTACTTAGAAAAAGGAAAAAAAAAAAAGAAAAGAAAAGAAAAAAATGTAAAATATCCCATTAGTAACTTAATTAAATGTTAAAATAATATTTTTGGTATTGATTTAAGTAAAATCTATTATTAAAATTAATTTAGCTTTTTTAAAAAAAAAAACCTTCTTTCATGAGGAAACCAGAAAATGGAGTATTCCTCTGACTCTCAATGGCATTTCATTCTTCCACTCGTTTTTTCATTGGAAAGAGCCAACCTAGACCAGCATCGAGATTTCAATGGAGAGGTGGCCTGGGGTGAGCCCTGTCCCGGGCTCTCCCACCCCAGGCCATAGGGCAGGGCTATCTCAGAGACTCAAAGACTGGGACCTGGCCTCATTGACTCTAATTGCTGGACCACTCAGACTCTGCTCTGCCCTCTCTGAGCCTAGAGAGAGGAACTGAAAGCCCCGGCCAAGATTGCTGCTGCCCTGGTGAGGAGGTGGGCAAGGGGCTGTGGCCAAGAGAGATTACATGGGGACAGACAGAAGCATGGCCCTTCCTTGGGCCCCCATCACCTTTTCCACTGTCTAGCACTCAGAGCCACCATGTAGATGACCCTCTCCCTCCTGTCTGCCACATGTGGCTGCTGGAGTCACACTTTTGGGAGGAGGGAGGCTCCAGGGTGATGTGTCAGGCCTGATGGAGCCTCTCTTGCCTAGCTCCTGGATCTTAAGTGGACCCTGCTCTGTGGGAGGGATGGCAGTGCCACTCTCTGGTTTCTGAGTCTTAGCAGTGGCATGCTGGGTAGATCACAGGTGAGTCCCCTATTGATCACATTCCTGCCCACCCAGATCTAAGGCCTGGACCCAGAGGACACTTGTTCCAGGGCCATACTGGCTCCTCCTGGTGGCAGGTTCTCTGTGACACCCTTGGATTCTTCTCTGCTTGGCAAGCAAGATGTTGGCCACAAAAGCTTGGCCCAGGATCATTGGGTGTGGACCCTGGAGACCATTTTCTAGCCATTCAGAAGTAGACTTGCCTCCCACTGTGAACAAAGCCCTTTTCTCAGTATTGATGTGATGATTGATGGTAGATAGATAGATAGATAGATAGATAGATAGATAGATAGATAATAGAGAATAGTTAGATGATAGGTAGGTGATTGATTGATAGACAGATGATAGAGAATAGATAGATAGATAGATAGATAGATAGATAGATAGATAGATAGACAGATAAGTCAGAAATGGCTAATTCCTCCTGAAAGAACAGATAACACATTAGCTATGATACTCAGGACAGTACCCTCTACACAAATGGTTACATTTAAATGAATTAAAATAAAATGTAAAATTCAGGTCCCTGATCAACTCAGCAAACTGTCGTTGGTGGTCACTATGTTGGCTTATATACAGACCAGCTTCCCCTGTAAGGACTTTGGCTCCTACCCTAGGTGAGAAGATGCAGGAGCGGAGCAGGCATGGGATGGGTATGCTTTGTTAAAATAACCTCCACATGCTATGTGAAAACAGTTTTCAGGAGAGAGAGAGAGAAAGAGAGAGAGAGAGAGAGAGGAGGGAAGGAGAAGGAGGGAGGGAGAGAGAGAGACAGAGAGACAGACAGAGAGAGAGAGAGAGAGAGAGAGAGAGAGAGAGAGAGAGAGAGAGGCCAGCATGATAATGATGGTTTAGCCTTGTGGCAAGGGACTGGGGTCTGGAGATCCTCTGGGCCAGCACCCATAGAGTTTCCCGAAGACCCAGTTGAGAGCCAAAAGCGGCTTGAGACGTAGCCTGAGCACTGGACACAGGCCCTGAGCTGTGCCAAGGAGGGGCATGTTTTGTTGGTCCTACCCCTGTGGGAGCCTGCCTTTCTCCTGCCCCCCCAGGGACAGACAGGACAGCCCAGCTCTTGGGGTGGCCACACATAAAGGTAGCTCACGGTACCCCACATCCCCGGGGTTCAAACCCTGCTCTTTATCATCAGGCAGGCCTTGTCTATGGACCCAGGCCCAGCTGACCTTTTCACTCTGCACAGAAACAGGGAAGCTTCTTGTTCTTTCATAAGAAGCTTTGTAAACCTTGGCCTGTCAGGCTCTCTCTCAGCCTAGGGATGTTGCAGAACTAAAACTCTGCATGGGGGAAGGGGGTACCTTGTGCAGAGACAGAGAAGCCCCCAGGTGAGTGCAGCTTCAAACCTGTTGTCCTGAGGAGGTGGGTAATGCCCCTTGAATTCAGGATGCCACTTCCCCACTTATGGCCCCCTCTTTCCTGGGACAGGAGGGCTCTCTGGGTCTACGGAGTGTCTCCTCTGAGCTGGGCCTGGGGGACTGCATAGTCCAGAGGCGGGTGCTGACAGACATCACATTCCTGAGGTGACCTGCAGTTGCTAGGCATCTACCATCTTCCTTCTGTCTGAGATAATCTCTCCTGAGAGGAGAAAGGCATACTAATTGCCTCTCAGACAGTTTGTTTGGGGAGAAAGAACCCGAGCATATGGCGGGGAGGGGTGCCAGGCCTGTGAAGTGGGGGTGAAGCATAGTGACCTGGGTAAGGGGTGTTGGGGGAGGATCCTTGCTGGCTCCTGGAACTGGTTGCTCTGCGACTTGGTGTGGGTCCTGCAAGAATGCCAGACAGGGTGGCAGCCTCTCTCCCTTGCCTCTCACACAGCACATCTGGAGCAGCCGAGCTAGTGACCATTGAACAAAGTGTTACTGGGGGCACACAGAAGGGTGACTTGAAACAGAGCTTTGATTGACCAAAGGAGCCAGACAAGAGCTGAGGAATAATCCCAAGGAGGGCCAGACTATTGTCTGGGTGCATGCTCCCCAGGGGAAGCAGAATCCTTATGGCTGGGTTTGACTTAGGAGATGGTGGGGTTGCCACAAACTGGGGCCAGGCTCTCAGGACTGGGCACTGGGTCAGGTGAATGGAGGAATCTGGAAGAATTAAACTTGGCAGCTTCCTTGCCTCCTGGCCTCCTGGCCTCCTGGCCTCCTGGCCTCCTGGCCTCCTGGCCTCCTGGCCTCCTGGCCTCCTGACTCACTTCCAAGTCAGCTGTCCTCCATCACTCTTCTGCCCACATACCCCTCAGCCTCTAGGACAGTGTCTTCCCATTCATAGCTGCCCTGAGGCCAGACTCCTGTTTCTGAGCCCTCATCTGCCTGTTCCCTACCCAGCACTCTTCACAGAGACACCCCATGACATGACAGCACGGACAGGCGAGGATGTGGAGATGGCCTGCTCCTTCCGAGGCAGTGGCTCCCCATCCTACTCACTGGAGATCCAGTGGTGGTACCTGCGCAGCCACCGGGATTGGACTGACAAACAGACATGGGCCTCCAACCAGGTAAGACCTTGGGATGTATGTTTCTCTTGGGGATGCTGCAGGGACCTGCTGACCTCTGCAACACTTGCTCACACTTCCTTCTTCTTGGTCTCAACCAGGAGGGTGATAGGTAGGGCAGGTGATAGCCATAACAATGGCCTTCAAGGTCCTTCCCTAGTGTCAGGGAGCCTGAGGCCAGTGACACGGCACCTCCTTCAGGGTATGGATGAAGTGGGCCTCAGGACACTTCCTATTCCCTCCCAAATGAGTCAAGTACACTTCCATTATGCATTCCGGGTCTTCTTTTAGACACACATGAGACAGTAGCAACCCGCACATATGTCTGTACAGAAGCACATAGATATTTACATATCCACATGAACAGATGTGTGCACACTGTTATGTACACACACACACACACACACACACACACACACACACACACACCCTTGGTACAAGTCCATGGCAAACTCTGTCTTGATTATGGGGGTAACAAGTCCCCAATATGTCAGCCTGCCACATGCAGATGTGGAAGACTCCTGTGGCCAGAGAAAACCTCTAGGAAAGGATTTTTGGGTGTTTGGGGAATGTTTAAGGGTGTTCTTGAGTATTTGGGGGTGGAAACATATACGGCCAATGATGCAACTGCATATGTTACAAACGTATGTTCAGGTATGTGAACTGAAAGTACCAGCATATTCCCACATGGAGAGCAGGCACACACTTGCAGGGTCATGCCATCCACACTCTTCCTTATGGGTATGTGCACATGGACACACCCTCTTGATAGCCAAGCCTCCTCATGAGCCCAGATGCCTGGCTCTGTTGGTGTTAAAAGTTCTTCTTCATCTCCCTTTGGTTGCCCTCTCCTGCATTGCCAGTAAACAGAGTGCTGAAGGAACCAATAAGGCCAGATCTCACAATCTCTCTCTATTTTTCTTAAGATTTACTTATTATTTAAGTTTCATGTGTGTGTATATGCGTCATATGAGTGCAAGTAGCTGGGGAGGCCAGAAGAGGGCGCTGTATCCCTTGGAGCTGGGCATTGGGCACTAAGCTGAGTCTCCTAGAAGAGCAGCAAGTGTTCTTAACTGCTCAGCCATTGCTCCAGCCTTTATATTTTTTATTATCACTTTAAATTTTGACTAGAATGTGTGTAAGTGTCTGTGAACGGGGTTCAGGGCGACATTCCCACAGCTGTACAGACTGTGCACAGATGAGATCCAGCATCTTTGACTATGATCCTGCCTGTCCTCTGTCTCCATGGTGTTTCTCCCCAGCCCCATCCCTCACTAACACCCATCTCTGCTCTCTGTTCCTCTCTCCCCACCCCCAGCTAAAAGCTTCTCAGCAGGAGGACTCTGGGAAGGACGCCACCAAAATAAGTGTGAGTTTTGATAATGACTTTCCTCAAAAGGTCTAATGGAAGATGCAGCTGTAACAAAAAAAAAAAAATCTGACATTTTCTGGGGGGAAGGGGTGGTCTATTTCAGCAGGGAACTTGGATGAGAAGACAGGAAGTGGGAGGTGCCCCAACTTGGTGAGGTTTTTTTGTTTGTTTGTTTGTTTGTTTTTCTGGATCTTTTAGCCAGAGATTTTTTAACTTCGTTGAATGACAGGCAGGAAAAATGACAAGATAGAGAAGACAAATTCTCCCCTGGCGGGCCAAGGCTAGGTGTGCCTCTGTGGTATTCCATGCCTGACTCAGCCCCATTTGTCATTGGGAAGCTACAAGGTCTCAGGAGGCTGAGTGGATCTTTTTGGCCTATCATGACTGATGCTGGAGCATCTCAGGGTCCCTGGGTGTGACTTCCAGGAGCAGGGACTCTAGGACCGCCCAGTCGTAGGCGGCTACTCCTTTGTGACACTGCAGAGGAGGGCCAAGCATTTGTCCATTTTACAGGCTGGACAGCTGAAGCTGGAGAGGACCTGAAGTGTGGCTAATGTTGCTGAGTTTCTTGTCATCTGCCAGAGCCCAGGGAAGCCAGGGACACTGGGAGCTGGAATGTGACAGTTACTATGGGGTTTCGAGTACTTGAGATAGGAACTGTCAAGAAAGGACATACAATGGGAGAAAAATCACGGAGCAGAGAAGACTGTTTTGGGCATGCGCGCTGCCACAGAAGCAGGCTGCATTGCCGGAAAGTTCACCAGCAACACACTCATGGTGTAGGAACCCACGAGTGTTGGGATGATCTTTCCAATTCCCCTTTTGGCTGGGTCTCCCACAGCTTCTCAGGGAATATAGGGAAACCCAGGGCCCTGAGGCCACCAGGACAAGAAAGGGCACTGTGGCCAGGAAACCAGGGAGAAGGCTCCTGCAGCCACTCGAGAGAGACAGCAAGTGAGAGAGACTGGATGGTCACAGCATCCCTGGTACCTTTTGGAAGGGGATGGAAATTACAGCCACTCATAGTTTAAGGCTGCCAACCTTGCTCTCCTTCCCTCAGCCCACGCCATGCTCTTTTCTTGCCTCATCAGCCTCTCGGGCAGAGGTCTGTAAGTACCAGTACAGCCCCTTCGAGGACATCCCTCTGCCTCTACTGTGTCCCATTTCATGAGCTTCTCTGGGCTCTGGCAAAGAAAGAATTATCTAATTGATTGAGAGGATTATAATTCCAGGCTGCTTGCCTCATGAGAGGGGAACGCAATGCTAATTAGTTAAATAAAATAAATGTTCTCCGTGGGAGTGTGAAGTCACCCCCAGCCATCTCCATAATCCTCGTACCAGCTGGGGCTTTGGGTCTGGTACCAGGCCCAGCAGTTTACATAGCCATGAAAGCCACCATTCCCAAATTCACAGGCAGAGCAGACCACACCCAAAGTGTGTGCACAGCCTAGGTTCTTAATATCTTAGGAAATGGTACAAACTTTTCGTTTCAATCTTCAAGGCTCTGTGAGCATTCTGCCATGCCTAAGGCCATCTGTCACCTCCCAACCCTGGACCTTTGCATAGGCCAGGCTCTCTACCTAGAAGTGTATCCCTAGCGAGGCCTGTCTCTCCCTTCATTGCTTAGCTGAGGGAGGTACCCTGGGCCCAGATTTGTTGCTTTATGTCAGTCTCCCCCAGAGACAGTAGGCCCAGAATGAGCCTGGTTCACTGTTGCATTTCTGCAGAGCCTGGCACATAGTAGGTGTCGAGTTAACATTTACTGATTACTATATCTCTTGCACACACTCAGACCAATGTATTGCAAACCTGTGTGTATATGTGGGTATTGCCACAGTGTGGTGACTTGGTTTGTGCACTTGTGTGTCCAGGTGATAGTGGAGGAACTCTCGTGGGGGTCACAGGGACGCAGAGGGGACCCGCCTCATATTCTCACATCATCCAAAGGCCAGATTTACTGGACTAGCTCACAGGCATTAGGACATCTTTGGGCCTTTGGCGAACCACTATGTGAGTTACAGGATGGCAGTGCCAGGGTCTGTGGAATCATGGCTTCAGTTTGTGGGGGACACTTCTGAATCTGTGGAGCCTCCAGAGGTCTAGACTCAGGATCGGCTGTGCCAACAGTAGTTGGGGATCCTGAGGACACCAGGGAGCTGACACTTACTTAGCATGCCAGGAACTGAGTTCTGCATCTGGCTTTGTGCCCTCTCTAGCCCTGTTTCTGAAATAAGATGGCATAAGAAAACACTGGAAACTGGAATGAGCTTGGGTGAGGACCTTCAGATCCCCAGGATGCTATCCTGCAAAGCTTAGGGTACCTGTGTTGCCAGCCATGTTCAAGATCTGGGAGGGTTGCTGTGACCTCCTAAGGCTCTGTGCATTAGAGTTTACATTGATCACTCACTAGTCTTACAGGTAGAGACGGTGCTAACATCCTGACTTAAGAAGTTCCCTCTGGGGTAGGAAACACTGCTCAGTGGGTAAAGGTGTCTGCCCTCAAGCCTGATGACCTGAGTTTGATCCCTGGGACCCACACAGTAGAAGGCGAGAACCAACCCAGACAAGTTATCCTTTGGCCTCCACATATACCTCAAAACAAGCACATAGCCATATATTCACACACTCACAAAAATTAGTTAAAAGAAAAATGTTCCCACTTCCCCGGACCTGTCACAGTAGGCAGGAGATGGTTCCAGAAGGTCACCGTCACTTATGCCCAGTCCCCAGGCCCAAATGGAAAATGACCGGTCATGTATCCACTATTTGCAGGGATAAAGGGAAACAGCGGCCACCACCACAGATGGAGAATGGTTAGTCTCTGAGAGCCTCTGGCCTGAGCTGACACAGGCCTGGAGGCTCCCTGGAGGGCAGGGCTGAGGCCTCCAGGGCACTCAATGCTGTGCTAGCTATGGGTGGGGCTTGCAGCCAGTCAAGGAAGAACGATGAAATGGGGTCCCCGGCCTTTGGAAAGACACTGGAGGAGGCCCTGTTGAGGATTCAGCTAGCAGAGTTAGGGCCTGCCCTAGCTCCTGCAGATGGTGAGGTCTGGATAAAAGGTTAGTATCTCCCATGTTTAGAGGCAGGGGCAGTGGCCATCTAGACTGGATGTTCTTTGTCCGGCAAGGTGACCACAGTAGGACCAATTGGAGATATTCAGACCCATAGCATAGGGTTCCCACTTGGGCTTTGACCCTGCCCAGGGGCTGGTGAAATGGCAGAGTGGAATACAGGCTGGCCCTGGCTAGACCAGCCTACTCCTTCCTCCTTCCCCAGGTACCGCCAAGGTCTTTCCTTGGAGCCACATAGAGGCAAGGGTCACACCGTGGGTATAGATGAACTGGCCTTTCCTCCTGGCCCAGCTGGGAGAACAGAGCCTGGGGTGTGTGGCTCTGGCCAGCAAGAGGCTGGCGGTCAGGGCCAGCCTGGCCAGGCTTTTTCGGCGTGATTAGGTGCTTAATCGCTGAGGCCTGTCGATGCTGGACTGTGATTATGATTTACAGCCAGGCTGCCCTGCCGGTGTGTCATTTGGCCTCTCTAGTCCCAAAGATTCCTGAATGAGGAAGCCCTGCAGTCTCTTCTATCACCCCAAACGACTGAGGCAGAACAGAGAGCCCCTCCAAGGGAGCGGCTGATGATGAGGCTTAGGACGCGGCGACCCTAGGACACAGAGTGCTAGGGGCTAGTGAGTGAGGTGGGAGGAATTTCTGCCCAAACGCCACGCCCCGAATGATGTCAATCTTGCCTAATCACGGAAGCCTTGATTTTCTCCCTCTGGCGCACTGGGGAGGTTCCGGACTAAAGTGAAGTGCTCTGACCACTGACGGCTTCTATTTGGGTCTTTTTCCTTTTTCACACTGGGCTGAGTGAAGGCCAAGTCTGGCTGCAGCCTCGCCTCCATCTGTCTTGGATGGCCAGGGTGCTCTTGTGTGGTCTGTACTGTAGTCTCTGTCCCAACACCCATGACGGAGGCGCCGCCCTTCTGAAGGCCACCACTGTCTGTTGGCCTCTGGGGGGGGTGGTAGAGGGGGCTGACACTCAGGGCAGAGGTCTCTGCCTGCGCCTGGAGGGCGTGGCGTAGTCCTCCCTCCCCAGGAGCGGCTGTTCCCAGCGCTGCGCATTATTACTCCATTAGCGCCTTGTAGGGTTGACAAATGAAGGATAATTAATATCCGTGAGGGAAACAGATGTTGAGGTAATTCGCTCCCGCTGCGCATTTGCAATGGCTTCTCCTAACTCACCAGAGAGCGTGGCGGGACCGTGGGGGTCTTTTTGTGCCCTTGGTCAGGGTGATGGAGTCGACCAGAAAGGACTCCAGCTGAGCCCCACACTAGGGAGGGAGCACCTAATTCTTGGCTCTGTTACCTATTTTCCTATGGGATGTTTGGTCTGTGGCCCACCCCAATGCTTCTTGCTCTACCATAAGCTGGAGCTTTCCTGTTTGGGGGGGGGGTGGGGGGGGATGGGCTCCTCACCAGGAGGCTCTTATGGGGCCTGTGCTGCCAACTCTGGAATCCTCTGTGCCTCTGTCACATTGTTTCCAGGGTGAGTGCATGCAGCCTAGCCTGGGGTCATTCCTAACCCGGCTCCATACTGAGGTTAGCTCCTGTTCAGGCTAAGACTCCTTTTTTGGAGTCTCGGTTTCCCCCTCAGTAAATCGGCCACCTTATTTGTATGCACCATAAGACAAAAGAATAGCATTAGGAATCCACTCCAATTGGAAAAAGGAGTTGGGGTGAGTCCTTCTACTCAAAAGACACTAGCTGCTGTATGTGAGTTATCTATCTCTCTATCTACCCTCGTGTGTCCCCAGCTGTGTGTCTCAACGGAGGCTGGGAAATATGTCTACAGTCCACACCTGCCCTCTCAGGGACCACCATTTTTACCCTGAAGGACTTGGGAGATGGGAACAGCAGGGAACCACTAGGGCCCAAAGCAGAACTGTGGGACTTGGCAGGCACAGAACAGATGATGTCATCTAGAAAGGGACATTAGCGCCCAGGGATGGGGCTGATGGGGTTAGCAGTCTGCTCGTGTGATACCAGGAAGGTTGAGTATTCCCAGATGAACGATGGGCTTTCAGCTCTAAGAAGGGCCCTTACACCCCCAGCATCCTTCCTCCTTAACACTGTCTTTTGTTATTTTTAGTTGTAGACAAGAAGGAATTTACAAAAAGATAGATAGATCAGACTCCCCATACCCACCACCCAGTCTCCCTAACGAGGCATTTGACTCCAAATGCCTCTTCTCTTGTAATGGAAAAAGGTTGCCAACAGAGTTAAATTCACAACAGATTTTATCATGAGAGTGCCAATCTGGAAATTACCTGAAGACCAGCCAACAGGAAACTGTGTAGACAAGAATACTACACAGCAATGAACAGGGCCAGCTGATTGTGTGAGAGAATGTCAGACTTGACAACTCCCCAATCTCCCCCTCCCATACCCCAACGCTCCTCCAAGAGAGCTCTGGAATATGACTAAACTACGATAGTGGGTTGGCCCACAGGCACAGCAGGAATGGGCTGTCTACTGAGCTGGGTGTTCTTGATCCAGGAGAGCAGGGTCCCAACTGTAAAATGAAAATTAAAAACTGGGTCAAGGGTCAGGTGAGGTACTACAGTCTAGTGTTTAGGAGGCTAAGGCAGGAGGGTCCTGACTTAGAGACCAACCTCGACAGCAGAGTGAGATTTTAGCTTTAAAATAATCACATCAATAAAAAGCCAAAACTTTACAAGCATGACACTCCCTCTGCCTCCAGGCAGATGTCTGGCATCCAACTATAGTGCTCGGTTGTCAGTCTGTGTCGCCTCCCCCCACTTTTTTCTTAGATTTTTACTTATTTTTATTTTACGTGTTTGCCTGGAGATATGTCTGTGCACCACACGTGTGCCTGGTGCCCGTGCTAGAGGAGGAAATTGGAGTCACACCACCACACACACACACACACACACACACACACACACACACACACCCGCCGCCCCCCGAACTGAAGTCACAGACAATTGTGAGCAGCCATGTGGGTGCTGAGAACTGAACCCGGGTCCTCTGCAAGAGCAGCCAGTGGGCTTAAGCTCTGAACCTTCTTTCCAGTCCCTAGCTTCCAGCCCCAGTACTGAGTTGGTGAGAAGGTTTAGAAGGTAATGGGCGCTGGCCATGAAGCCAAAAACATGAATTTGATTCTTAGGATCCAGATAGGGGAAGGCCGGGGGACTCTTGCAGATTTTCTCTGACTATACACTCACTGTGAGACATGCCTCCCCACCCCGCAACCCCCAAATCTCCTGAGCTCTAGGAAGCTCTGCTGTGAGGCTGCTTGCTGGCTTCTGTCCTATGCAGGGCTTTTCCGTTAGTTCAAAACAGCAGCACAGCCTGGGAACTTTGCCAGGAGTTTGGTCCCCTGCTTGTCTGTGGAATTCTCAGTTCTGGCTCACCCTTCTTCACTGCTGGGCGGTATTCTACTGGCTGCACGCAACACTCGGTGGCTAGGCATTAGCATTGCTTCTGTTTGTCCGTCTGCCTTTCAACGGCCAGGATGATGACCTTGGGTCCCCTCCCTGGCTGTATCTAGGGTGGGGACCGCCTGGAGGCTTGGCTCGCGACCCCGGTCGGTTCTCAGGTTCTCACGGTGCCTCTGTCGCCCCCAGGTGGTCAAGGTGGTGGGCAGCAACATCTCCCACAAGCTTCGGCTGTCGCGGGTGAAGCCCACGGATGAAGGCACCTACGAATGCCGCGTGATCGACTTCAGCGACGGCAAGGCCCGGCACCACAAGGTCAAAGCCTACCTGCGGGTGCAGCCCGGGGAGAACTCCGTGCTGCAGCTGCCTGATGCGCCCCCCGCCGCACCCGCGCCGCCGCCCAAGCCGGGCCGGGAGCTGCGCAAGCGCTCTCTGCCCGAGGCCTGCAGCCTGTAGCCTGCCCGCCCCGCATGCAGTCCTCCCGACCCTGCAGCGACGGCGGCAGAGGAGTCCCGCGTGTGCTTTGCTTGCTTATCCCCCTCCCGGCTCCGCCTCGTGCACCCCGTCCTCGCGGCCAGCCCCTTGGTGAGGAGCCGGGCCGGGGCCCCACGCTCCTGTTCCTCCACATTCTACCTGGAACCGGCTCCGGATCCCCCAGGGAGGCGGAGCCCCATCAGCCCCACGCGGGAGGCTGCCCCGCCAGGCAGAGTTAGCACCAGCAGGCTCGCTCAGGGCCCCCCGAGGCTCTCCCCGAGCCCCCCTCTGCCGGCAACCCCCCCCCCCCATGCCCAGCTCCTTCTCGGGCCTGTGAAGTCCACCCAAGGGACCCCTTCCACCCATCCCATCCCCATTCCCGATCAGGGGACACTCACCCTGGTGGTTTGTAAATATTTCTATTGGGCCCACCCCGCCCCGGAACTGGCTCAAACCTCTGGCCACCCTCGGTGATGGAGGGGAGGTGGGAGGCCCAGGGCTTTGCCTAGGGGTGAGCGGGCCCTGTGTATATGACCCAACCTGTGAGTACCAGCCAACTCCAATAAAGCGGTTTAAACCAACCCGGACAGTGTCTTGCTGAGGTTGGGAGCTGAACTTCTGTGCGGAGGGATGGCTTCGTAGGTCACAGCGCTAAGGAGCGGTGACCTGGTGCTGAGGGGAGCCTGGCAGCTTTGCAGAGAGCTGGCGCTCCCGCCGCCTGGGGACGGGGGTCTCCAAAAGGCGAGTGAGAGACGCAGCCTCTGTCGACCCCCACTGTGAATACCAGGAACCCGAATTAGTCCTAGATTCTGAGATAATCACACATACAGAAGAACCTGTGTAGCACGTTTGCATGGGTGGATAAACATCTTTGTAGCTGCCACCCCAGCAAACCCATCATCCAATAGCAGACCTCCGCTTTGGCCCTCAGTGTTCTCTAGCATCCCAGGGAACCCAGTGGTGACTCCATGGGAGAGCACTTGCTTAGCATGTGCAAGGAACTCCATTCCCAGCCCTGAAAAAGAAAGGTAAATTAAAATATTTTATTTAAAGTGACAGAGGGTGAAAGCGCTTGCCTCCAAGTCTGATGACCTGAGTTCCATCCCCAGGCCCTACGTGGTTGGAAGGAAAGAATTGATACCCCTGATATCCTCAGGTTGTTCTCTGGCCCCTGCATACATGCTCCCCTCCCCTATAAAGATGCAGATAATAAAAATAAAGTGATGTACATATAGGTATTAAAACTAAAATAAACCTACTAAGTTGGGGTGACGGCACTCTTCTATAACCCCAGCCCTTGGGAGATTCATACACGAAAACACAAAGCTCAAATATGTTCTTGTATATGAGACACAGTCTCTTGTAGCTCAGGATAACCTTGAGCTCCTGATCCTTCTGCCTCAGTTTCTCCAGTACTGGGCTGACAGGGTGTGGCGTGTGTTCCTTCTGAGTGCTTTATCTAAGGCTGCTACTCTGAGTGCCTTCTCTGTGTCTGCTGTTCACTGAGCATGAGAGCCTCAGGGGCCAGGCCAGTGCTCCAGGCTGTCCACGATGGGATCTCATATTCTCCTGGGTCAGTCTCCATGCCCCTACACAGGAGGAAATCAGGAGCAGAAAGAGTACGTAGTTCACCCCAGTTTATACAATAGTTGAACCTTCTTTAGGCTAAAAGTGTGAATGCTTGGCTCCTGCCAAGACTGGATCCTTTCAATCAGCTTCTCCCCCACTCCGCATGCCTTGGGTCATCCCAACTGCCGTGCTGCCACTGAGAATTTACCTGAGCGTGGGTTGACTGGAACCTCTCAAGCCAGGATGGCTAGCAGGTCCCTTGTCTTTGCACTTTGGGGTGTGTTAATAAGCTAGAACTGGGCCCCAAGACTTTTGCATCACCACAGTACCCCCAAGACAGGCCCGGTATCCTCAGCTTTTGAAATGAGAACACAAGTTCAAAGGAGGGCAGCTGAAGGCAGGTAAGCAGGCAGGATAGGTGGATAGATGGACAGTAGGTGTGTGGATAGACAATGGATGGACTGGCAGGTGTATGGATGATGGGTAGATGAATGGGTGGATAGATGATGGATAGATGGATAGATGGATAGATGGGTGGTGGGTAGATGAATGGATGGATGGATGAATAATAAATGAAGGCTGGATGGATGTGCTGATGGATGGATCGGTGGGTGGGTGGTCTGATGTACGTATATACTGATATATGTGTGTGTGGTGGAAGGACTGATGGATGGAAGGCAGATGTATGGCCAGGTGATGGCTGGTGGGTGGATAAATGAATGGATGGATTGAGTCATAACTAACCTCTGTGGAGGCAGTAGGGCTTGTACCTGTTGTAGAATCTGGGTATCCAAAGGCCATCTTGTCTGCCCTGTGGTCATCTGGTCAGTGTCTAGCATTTATTCAATGAATATGATCCATCTCAGAAACGTCCGAAGGCGATGCTGGCTTTGGAAGGCCCAGAGTCCAGGGGAAGAAAAGTGCCTGGACTCAAGTCTTGCCTCTGCCTATCCTTGCTGCCAGGTCTCCAGAAGGACCCCTCCCCTTCCTGAACCTCAGTTTCTCTTTCTGTATAATGGTGATGTGACTGGGGAAGTGGGACCTGAACCACAGTGAGTCGCCATCACGTGCAAGGGGGGCTGTCGTCCAAAGGTCAGATGAGGGATGCTGGGGAGCTTGCTGTGCAGAACCCAGAACACCCACACGGCTAAGGGGAATGGGAAATGAGGCAGTCCCACCAGGAACAGTCTCCACACCTCCCAGCAGGTCCCCTCCCAAGAGAAATGGAAACACATGTCCACACAAAAGCCTGTGAATGAATATTCATGGAAGTATTATTCATGGCAGTCGCCAAACAGAAACAGCCTAAGTGTCCACCAATGCTTCTGGGTGATGAAGACAATGAGGTCTATCCCGGCAGTGAAATATCACTTGAGAATGAAAAAGGACATTTCCCTGCACACCACAGCATACAGGAACCTTGATAACATCATAAGAAAGGTGATAGAAATATTCTAAAATTGGTCGTCATGGCGGTTGTACAACTGTGTGGATTTGCTGAATCACAGAACAGATATTTTAAGTAGATGAATATCTGGTGTGTGTGTATCTCAATAAAGCTGTGAACAGAAATGGAATACTCCTAACTGCAGCACTGTGTCCGTGTGCCAGAACCAGTCGCTCTGCAGGCTCTCGGGAAATTATGGCTCCTATTTACTTATTACTGTGATTCTTTAATGAAAGCTAGAGAGAGTGGGACACAGCTGATGGAAGCTACTGCAGGAAATGGAGATAGTGGGGTTGGGAGACACGGTCCTAAGGTGGTGTCCAGGCCTGTCCTAAAGGTTCAAAACCACCCAACATTCCCTAAGGGTAGTTTCAAGCCATTTCCCCCTTTGTGCCCAACACAGGAATATCCTGTGGGCTGGGGAGATGGCCTAGCTGGTAAATTGCTTGCTGGACAAGCATGAAGACCTGGGTTTGATCCCCAGAACCAACATCTTTAAAGACATAGGCAAGCCGGGTGGTGGTGGCTTTAATCCCAGCACTTGGGAGGCAGAGGCAGGTGGATTTCTGAGTTCGAGGCCAGCCTGGTCTACAGAGTGAGTTCCAGGACAGCCAGGACTCTACAGAGAAACGCTGTCTCGAAAAACCAAAAAAATAAAAAATAAAAAAAATAAAAAAAAAGACATAGGCAAGATCATATATTACACCATGGCTGGAGAGGTGGAGACAGACAGGATCCTAGAACTTCGGGCCAGGCAGCTTGACCTAATCTAGAGAGTCCAGTCCAATGGCAAGACCCTGCCAGCGGAGGAAGAACACTGAGAAGCTAACTTCCACAAGCTAACTTCCATACATATGTGCGTGATACAGATAGTAACCTGGAAATTAAGTATGGTGGTATATTCCTGGATCCCCAGCCACTCTAGCTGCTGAGGCAGGAGGATTGCTTGAACCCAGAATTTTTTTTTTCAAGACAGGATTTCTCTGTGAAGCTCTGTCTTTTCTGGAACTCATTCTGTAGCCCAGGCTGGCCTTGAACTCAGATACCAACCTGCCTCTGCCTCCCAAGTGCTGGGTTTAAAGGCATGAGCCACCACTGCCTAGCATCAGCCTGCTTTGTTATAGAACCCAGGACTACAATCCCAGGGATAGTAAGGGATAGTACACCCACAATGGACTGGGCCCTCCCTCATCAATCACTAATTAAGAAAATACTTTACAGCCCGTAAAACCAGGAATTCAAGGCTGGAAACACATACACACACACACACACACACACACACACACACACACACACACACACACGCATGCACGCGTATACGCACACCACAAAAAGAACCCCTATACAAAAAGTATAGGGTTTGTTCTAAATTCTTGGCCTTCAGACCCCACAAACATCTATAGCTACATAGCAGCCCCAGGTAACCACACATCGGTACAGCTCCCATGCAGTTTGAGCAGTTGTAGGCTATTCCATTGTTGGACAGAGAATGATTTATTCAGAGGGTTCCTAAAGGCTGGTCACTGGGGTCTCCTGCCTTCAGTAACAAGGCCGTGTGGAGCGGTCCACCTGGCAAGCCAGAGCAGAGGCAGAGCACTTCTGTAAGGTGTCTCTATACCTTACACTGCTATAATGTGTGAATGTGTGCCCGACCCCTCTTCCCTATCTCCACTACCTTAGAATCAAAGGCATTGATCTCTGTGGTCTGTGAGTAAGCTGGGATCCCCACCCTTCACCTACACAGCAGCTCTTTGCTGGTGGAACAGCCCGCTGCTCTCCCTCCCTGGGATCTGATAGCTCAGTCTGGGCAGTCTCTCTATTGGCTGGGTCTCACTATTGGCTGGGTCTCACTATTGGCTGGGTCTCACTATTGGCTGGGTCTCCATCCATCATCCTGTTGACTTGTGACATCTCTGTGAAGTGAATTTCAATTTGGTTTTGTTTTTCCTTTTGACATTTTGTTTGACAAGTATTTTTTATTGTTAAGTGGTTTCAGTCTCTCTATTACAGTTATCATTTCTGAGTCATCTTTCATTATATAAACATAAATTTGAAGCTCTGGGAACTTAAATTGTCTTAAGGTATGAGCTTGCTTATTAATCTTTCTAGACTGTCAGCAGCACCTCCATTCCCCACCCCCACTCCCAAACTGGTCCAAGAGGCCATCACCACTAAGAACTATTCCCACATCCATGGCCACTTCCCCCATCTTCTGTCTATTCCTTCATCTCTTCTATGATGGGTCAGTATCACACTGTTTTAATTATTACAGTTTTGTGACACATTTCAATGTAGTGGTGTGTGTGTGTGTGTGTGTGTGTGTGTGTGTGCATGTGTGCGTGTATCTCTCTACATAGCCCTGGCTGGTCTGGAACTCACTATGTAGACCAAGCTAGCTACAAACTCATACTGATATTCATGCCTCTGCCTCCCAAGTTCTGGTATTAAAGGCGTGCACCACTGTGCACCTGGGTCTAGCATAATATTTTGTCTCCAGAACTTAGTGCTTTGCTGCTTTAGAACTAGAATCATCGAGTCAGAAAGTCTTCCCTTTACATGCCCAAGGCTCTGCATTGTATCTTCAGCTCAGACAAAATTCAATTGTTATTTTAGTTGGTGTCTTAGTTACTGTTCTATTCAACTGCTGTGAAGAGACACCATGACCAAAGCCACTTATAAAAAAGAGCATTTAATTAAGGGCTTGCCTACAGTTCCAGATGGTGAGTCCATGACCATCAAGGCAGGGAGCACGGCCGCAGGCAGGCATGTTGTAGAGCAGTAACTTAGAGCTTATATCTTATCCACAAGCAGGAGAAGGGGAGCGGGTAGGCAGAAAATAGAGAGTGGTAGAGGGAGAAACAGAGAGAAAGAGAGAGAGAGAGAGAGAGAGAGAGAGAGAGAGAGAGAGAGAGACTTTTGAAACCTCAAAGCCCACCCCTACTGACACACCTCCTCTAGCAAGGTCACACCTACCATTTCTTCCCAAAACAATTCTACTAACTAGGGACCAAACATTCAAATATACAGGCCTATGGAGGCCATCCTCATTCAAACCACCACCGCTGGGATTAAGTTAAAATCATAAATTAGAGTAGCAAATGCTTACATAGCCATGTCTCTATGTGTCTCAACATTCCCTTCCTGTTTTAGGCCTCTTTCTGAACCTTTCCAAGAAAATGTTTTGCGACTATGAGGCCTAGAGAATGAAAATCTGTGTGCTACTCCTGTGGATTGCCATAGATAGTATTGGACAATTTGTTATCTTCTTTAACACTGAATATATGAGATCAAACAGCCCCTTCTGGCCTTCCCAGGCTCTGAACTCATGTGCATACACATATAATTTGTGAGCCTTTTGTTTTAGATTGATTAAATTTATTTTGTGTCTGAGAGTGTTTTGCCTATATATATATATATGTGCACTGTGTGTGTGTGTGTGTGTGTGCTCGCAGGCGTGCACGCATGAGTATGTGCCAGGAGCCAAGCCCAGGAAATTACCTGCTGTTCTGGAAAGACTAGTCAGTACAAGGTTAAGAAAGGACATTCACAGGTCTCAGGTCCCAGGAACTTAAAGAACGTCTGGCATTTCCTTGGAGTTGGTTATGACAGTGGGATGGTCTAGGGCAATAAGGATATGACAGCAGACTGGTCTTAGACAATAAGGATTCCATAGTAGGATAGCCCTAAGCAATGACCCTCGCCCAAACTTCCTGGTTTGCTGTGTCTTTATAACCTGCCCCCAAAAATTAAAGTTTCAGAGCTTGATCAGAACTTCAGACTTGCTCTCATTCTTTGTGTCTCTTGTCCTTTCATTCATTTGCCCCCTTCCCTAAGGTCTCGTCGAATCCCCGTGGGCCGGGGTAAGCATGTGTGTGTGTGCCTGATGCCTTGGGTGTCAGAAAGAGCATCAAATCCCCTGTAACTGGAGTTTTTGGTTGTGAGCCACCATGTAGAGGCTAGGAAACAAACCCCAGTCTTTGAAAACAAACAAACAACAACAAACCAGCAAGGAAACAAACAAACAAACAAAATACAGCCAGTGTTCTTTACTGCTGAGCCAGACCCTACATATATACATAACTTAAAATAAAAACTCTCAGCCGGGTGGTGGTTGACACACACCTTTAATCCTAGCACTTAGGAGGCAGAGGCAGGCAGATCTCTATGAGTTTGAAGCCAGCTTGGTTTAAAGAGCAAGTTCCAGGACAGCCAGGGCTACACAGAAAAACTGTTTCAAAAAACTAAATACATTTATACATACATACATACATACATACATACATACAATAAAATCCTTCTCAAAAGAGATGCTGAGAAAAGAGAGAATATTTAGGTTTTCTTTTGAGCCTAGCACAGTGGCAAATGCCTGTCCTTCTGGCCACTTGGGAGGCTGAAGCAGGAGGATTGCTTGAGACCAGGAGTTTGAGATCAGCATAGGCAACAACTTCATCCTACAGTACAGATGCTGTCTTTCTGTAGTCTGTGCATAGTTTCTAATGAGTTAGCTTCCACTTTTTCTGCTGTTAGCATTGCAGTAAGATCTTTTGCTATCTTCTAATGTATTGCTGTTTGTCTACATGTGAAGGCTACCAGCTTCTGTCATTTGTGTTTCTTTGGTGCTAGGGCTTGATTCCAAAGTGTTGCGTCTGCAAAACACTTGCTCCATCACTGAGCCACACCCCCAATCTGTTTTCTGTATTGTTTTTCACTTTGTATCCAGCCATTGTATCAAATTTCTAATATTGGCTGTGTTTTCCCACTTGGTGTCCCCACCCACCTCCCAGCCATGTAAATGACAATTGAATTCTTTCCAACCTATATGCTTCTTATTCTTTTTTTCATTTCCAATTGCATTGGCCAGTGTCTTCTGTAAAATGAGAGGGTTTTTTTGGAGGGTAGAGGGGGTGGAGGGGATGGAAGGGGTAGAGGAGGTGGAGGGAATAGCCCTGGCAAGTGTGCAACTCTTCCTCTCAAGTGCTAGGATTTAAGGTCTACACCACCAGGCCTGGCTTTACTGTGCTTTAACTTTAATGTGAATGCCTAATCCCCCCACCCCAGCACTGTCTAATGTCCTGTAACTGTCATAGTCACTGTTCTATTGTCGTGAAGAGACACCATGACCAAGGCAACTCTTACAAAATAAGGCATTTAACTAGAGGCTTGCTTACAGTTCATTATCCCATCATGGCAGGGAGCATGGCTGTACATAGGCACACATGACGCTGGAGAAGTAGCTGAAAGCTACATCCTAATTCACAGGCAACAGAAAGAGAAGAGAGCCTGGGCCTGATGTGGACTTTTAAAATCTCAAAGCAAGCCCAGAACAGTAACACACCTCCTCCAACAAGGCCACACCTCCTCTAACAAAGCCACACCTCCTCCAACAAGGCCACACCTCCTAATCCTTCTAATCCTTTCAAACAGTTCCACTCCTGCAGAATGTTTTAGGAGCCTCAACCTTACTGGCAAAGCTTCTAAACACTTTAATGTTAGTGCTGTCTCAGGCAGGTCCCAGGGACATGCCCCACCCTACCCCCCAATATCCAAAAGGAAAACAATTTCAGAGTTATGCTGAATGGCTTTTGCTAATCATCTCCAAGTACAACTCTGGAAGCCAATAGATAGGCATGGGTTCAAATACAAGCTCTGTCACCTTTGAGGTATGTGATGTTAGGTCCACCTCCTCTCCCTGAACTTCCAAGTTTTCTTAGAGAATTTATGTAGGCACTGAGGTTGGCATCTGGTCCAGTGAGGCTGTTCTCATTGACAAGCATAGGATGGTAACAGGGTAGTGCCTGGGAATTTTCATTGCTACCCTGCCTTTCTGCCCAACTGGGTAGGTGAGTTGTTGGGATATCCCTTGTGCAGAGTGAGGTGTTTGAGCAGACAGACAAACTGAGAGCCTTCATCATTTCTGATAAGTGGGAGAAAAAAGATGGAGCTCAGATGCTTATAAAGGGTAAGTATTACATCTGCACCTGAAACATAGATCAATATTTGAAGAAAACCAATCAGGACGCAAGAGTAAATAAAGTGGGGGAGATGAAGGAATGCCACGGTTGGCAAGGATCCTAGGCTGCACACCATCTGGTGTCTGAGTCCCCTTGACAACATCTCTCCCCCATGTGCTGTGCCATGCTTTCCCCAAAGAGGCCCTTGCTGTCACTACTGAAGCAGACCCTGGAGCCATGTCCGCCCACGCCTCCTCCAGCTGCTCCCACCCTCTCCCTAATCTTACAGGGTTTTTTTTTTTTTTTCTTTTCTTTTCTTGATTTAGTCCTAATTTGGTTTCGTTTTCTACACTCCTTTTAGACCATTTGTCTCAGAAAAAGACTTGTCTAGTCTCAGCACGTAGGTCTTGATTAGGCTTCGGGGAGGGCCGTGTGGGGGTGTGGGTGTCCCTCCAGCAGGAGGGATCGCATCACAGGATTATATTGCCTTGCATACACCAGACAAGCACTTGACCTCTGAGCTGCAATTCCCAGCTCTTTTTCTATTTGAAACATGGTCTTACTAAGTCGGCTCAGTTGGACTTCAACTCCATAGACCAGGCAGGTCTTGAACCTGTGGACACTGACTCAGCTTGCCTACTAGCTGGGACCACAGGCCTGTGACCCCAAGGCCTGGCTCAGTCAGGAGCTCTTACTATGAAGTCCGAGTGCTCTGGGGCTAGAACACAAGGTTTGCACATGAGAGTGGGAAAGCCTCACACTTCTGTTCTCACTAACCTCCTATAAAACTCACCACCTCCTTCTCCCCAGAATAAAAGGAATGCATGTTAGCTGTCACCAGCAAGTCACCAGCTTGTGACTTTGTCACTATGGGAACTGCAGACAGACTTTGTATCATCCTGAAGTGCTTTCTGCAGGTGGTCCGGAACACTGCATACATGTACTGCTGCTTTAAAAACTGTTGTTATCAGGTCAGCTGCTGGACTCCATTATTTATTGTACTGGTAAAGAAGCAGGCCTTATGTCTTGGATGGGAAATGTCCCTCATGGGCTCGTGTGTTTGGGCAGTTGGTCCTCAGCGGGTGGCATCATTTGGGAAGGTTGTGTGAACCTTTAGGAAATAGAGATTTGCTGGATGTACTGGACAGTTTTATGTCAATTCGACACAGGCTAGAGTCACTGGAGAGGAGGGAGCCTCACTTGAGAAAATGCCTTCATCAGATTGGGCTGTAGGCAAGCCTGTAAGGCATTTTCTAAATTAGTGATTGATGTGAAAGGGAGGGCCCAACTCCTTGTGGGCAATGCCATCCCTGGGCTGGTGGTGCTAGGTCCTATAAGAAAGCAGGCTGAGCAAGCCATGAGAAACAAACCAGTAAGCAGTTCCCCCTCCCCCCCACAGCCTCTGCATCAGCTCCTGTCTCCAGGGTTCCATCCCTTAAATAAACCCTTGACACCAAAAAATGAAATAAAGCATACTTATTCCTATACCGTGCTTTAAAAAGATATTTTTAGAAACTGCATTTCAGTTTAATGGGTTTTCTTTTGCCATTTTAAAAAATAATTTAAAAATATTCTGATATATCTGTAGCCTCATCACACTACCAGATGGTCTGCCGTGCATGTGTGTGTTTGTGTGTGTGTGTGTGTGTGTGTGTGTGTGTGTGTGTGTGAGAGAGAGAGAGAGAGAGAGAGAGAGAGAGAGAGAGAGAGAGAGAACACTGGAAAGTTGAGGTTTTTTACTTGGTTTGGTTTTTCGTTTTTTTAACTCTTCAAAGGAAAGCAGAAGAAAACATTCTCCCTTCCTCTGCTTGATGTCTGAGTACTGCAGGCTACAATTTCTCCCTGCATTGAGTATCCCCTAGGAGAGCGGCTGAGCCACTTGACAGGCAGAGATGATTGATGGGAAACCCCTATGTCTTTAAGGGTTTGTGGAGCTGGTGGCTTAGCCAGACACAGAGGCAACTTATCTCTGGACTCATGTTGCCAATAGCAAACCCCTTATAATCAAGGCCATTTAGATTAGCTGTCTATTACATATAGTCAAGAGAACCTTCTGGCCGGGCAGTGGTGGCACACGCCTTTAATCCCAGCACTTGGGAGGCAGAGGCAGGTGGATTTCTGAGTTTGAGGCCAGCCTGGTCTACAGAGTGAGTTCCAGGACAGCCAGGGCTACACAGAGAAACTCTATCTCGAAAAACAAACAAACAAAACAAAACAAAAAAAAACAAAAAAGAGAACCTTCTGGAGTCTACCCTAGGGTTTTGGCTTGACCATCACCACCACCACCACCACCACCTTCTTCTTCTTCTTCTTCTTCTTCTTCTTCTTCTTCTTCTTCTTCTTCTTCTTCTTCTTCTTCTTCTTCTTCTTCTTCTTCTTCTTCTCCTTCTCCTTCTCCTTCTCCTTCTCCTTCTCCTTCTCCTTCTCCTTCTCCTTCTCCTTCCCCTTCCTCCTCCTCCTCTCCCTCCCTCCCCATTCTTCTTGTGTGTTTACTTATTTTACGTATTTACAAATGTTTCCCCCTGTGTATATGCATGTGTACCGCAGGCAACAAGCTTGGCTGGTGTCTGTTGAGGTCAAAAGAAATTATCTTTTTTTTTTTTGGTTTTTTGAGACAGGGTTTCTCTGTGTAGCCCTGGCTATCCTGGAACTCACTCTGTAGACCAGGCTGGCCTCGAACTCAGAAATTCGCCTGCCTCTGCCTCCCACGTCAAAAGAAATTATCAAACCCTCTGGAACTGGAATGTATTCTTCAAGATTGTCTAGAGGCAGCGAACTTACAGAATGAATACAAATGGGATTTATTAGAATGACTTACACACTGTGGTCCAGCTCCTCCAACAATGGCTGTCTACCAACTGACAGTCCAAGCATCTTTGCTGTTCAGTCCACGAAGTTGTTTTCTCAGCTGGTCTTCAGTATGTACCCAAAGAAGTAGGCCTTAATGCCAGGGAAGGAGTGGACTTGCCAGTGAGAGCAAGAGCGAGCAGGAACAGAGGGAAAGTATTCTTCATTCTTGTCCTTTACATAAGCTACCACAGAAGGTGTGGCCCAGATTAAAAATGGCTGTCCTCACTTCATATGATTTAACTAAGAAAAACGTCCCTCACAGGTGTACCCAGCCACTTGGGTTTTAATTAATTCCAGATGTAGTCAAGTTGACAACCAAGAACAGCCATCACGCGGTGTTATGGATGGTTGTGAGCCATGTGGGTGCTGAGAACCAAACCTGGATTCTCTGCAAGAGCGACAGTGCTGTTAGACACTGAGCCATCTCTCCAGCTCCGAACTGCCATCTTGACTGTGACTGTCTCTTTGCCCAGTTGACCCTGGTATATATTCCAAACAGGAAACAGGGTCACTAAGAAAGTCAGCTGAAGGTCTGAGCTTCCTAGTCCTACATGAGTCCTAGACCCATATGCTGGTGTTTGGCATATTCATGGCTTATAGAAAGCCCAGGGACATTCTGATTGGTCAGGGCTCACCCTTGTCTACCTGAGCATACAAACCCCTTCCTCGCACTGTAGGATGTGAGCTTGTTATGTCACCTGCAGTATTTCACTGACATGTCCTGGATTGTCTGCCTCTGTCTTTGGTCTCTCAGCCTGCCATGGCCATGCTGTTTCTCAGACACCACCCCCCCCCCCCACACACACACCCTACTTTCCCAGATCTGAGCCTAACTATAGTAGAGAAAGAGAAGCCAGCCAGCCCTTCTGTCATTTAGATTAGTCTGATCTCTTCTCCAAGGAACTCAGTAGACCTGGTTTGAAACCTTGATCCCTCCCTACCGAGTGTCAAGCTAGGTCACCGGTTCTCAAATTACAGCATGTGTCAGAATCCCGCTAACACTGGTGAACAGTAGCTTGTTAAAATGCAAATTACTGGGCTCCATCCAGCAGGATTGGAGCAGGTCATAAAAATTTGCATTTCTTTAAAAAAAAAAACAAAACCCTGTTGCAGCTGCTGATCCTGGTGCTGGCTGTGGCCACCACCTTTTCAGAATCAGTGGTCTTGGGTCTAGGGTAGTCACACATGTGTGTACACACTCAGCTTCTAAAACAGCAATCACAACTTGAGGTAAGTCAAGTTATGGCCGCCCTCAACTTTGACAGTACGCTCCTACTACCACAGTCTCAAATCACAGACAGCTCTCATACTATTGAAGCGTATCTCAACAAGAATTCTAAATCCCATTTCTGTTCTGTGGCTCCTGAGCTCTCTTCCTGTTGTAAGTGGGAAGCACAAGCAACACTTAGTGCTTACTGCATGCTGAATGTCTCAGTGAAAAAGGCCATGGAATCCACAGATTGCCTTGAAATAGGCAACCGGTTCCCTCTGGAGAGACTGATAGCCAGACAAATAAAAAATAGTAAGATGAAAAGGGCTGGACGGATAGTTCAATGGTAAAGCGCTTGCCCTGCAAGCAGAACCATCTGATTTTGGATCCCAGCACCTAAGGAAAGCTGTATGTGTAGTCTCGGTGCTCATATGGTGAGATGGCAGGCAGGGACAGGAAGCTTGGCATCCAGCTAGCCTGGTCACAGTTGGCAAACAACAAAGAAAGAGGAAGGTAAGAACTCACACTCAAGGTTGTCCGATTTCCACACGTTTGCTATAGCACGTGCATGCCCAAACTCTCAGACTTGTGCATACATGCAGACACACATGCATACATACATAAATCACACACGCTTTATACATTCATCCATGCATTACACATGCAAGCACACACATACAATACATACATACATACTTATATATACATAAACATGTATGTGTGTATGTATGTATGTATGTATGTATGTATGTATCCCTCAAGATGGCTCAGGGGATAAGGGAACTTGCTGCCAAGCTTGATGATCTGAGTTTGAGCCCTCAAACCCACACAGTAGGAGAGAACTGACTCTTGCAAGTTGTCTGATGGCCTCCATATGCATGCTGTGTCTGTGTGGGTAATGGTAGGAAAGACCTTATCAAGGTCATGCAGTTAGTAAATAATTACAGACCTAGAGTTGGGGTCTGGCTCGCAGCATTCTTGCTTAACATCTGCTAGGAGGCTGAGGACAGTCTGCAGACTCTACCTTGACTGCAAGGTCGTTGCACGGTTTTTGCCCCACACCCTGGTTTCTGAGCCTGCTTTCTCCCCTGTCCTTCACCCTGACTGTGCAGGAGGCTTTGCTTGTTCAGCTGCAGACATATCTGGAAGTATTAACTGTGGGCAGGTTTTAATAAAGGCCTTTTTCTAGGCTAAGTCTATATAAATGTTCAATTTAATATGCAAATGCACTGCTGGTGATTTCGGGTGCACTGGGCCTGTGTTGTTCGAGTTGCAGTTATGTTGATTTAGTTCATAGCTCACTGGTTAATAATTTAGTAAGCAACCTTATTTTTTAATCTCCTTGGTCCTCGGATCTCATCCTTCTCCACATTAAAAAAACTCGGGCCTGCATGAAGTTTTGTTTTAATGAACAATTCTTGGATAAGAACCCCACCTAAATGCTGGGGAGCTATTCAGTTCCAGGTCTGCCACTGCTATTATGGGATTGTTGCTTTCATTGTGAATATATTGACCCAAGGTCTGCTTTCTGTTATATAATCTACTTTGCCTGATATTATCATCAGCAGACCAGACTGTTTTGTAATGTTAGTATTTGCCTGCCAATATATATATGTATGTTGGTGACAGCTCTCTTTATATAGCCCTGGCTGTCTTACAACTCCATGTAGACCTTTGCTTATGCCTGTTTTCACCTTGACTCTGTAAGTATGTTGGGTATACTTTATAGGAAATTTTTAGCTAGGTTCTGAGTTCTTAAGAAAACTTGCACCAGGCAGTGGTGATGTATGCCTTTAATCCCAGCACTCAGGAGGCAGAGACGGGTGAATCTTTGAGTTCAAGGCCAACCTGGTCTACAGAGCAAGTTCCAGGCTAGCCAGGGCTACATAGAGAAACCCTGTCTTAAAAGAAATAAGCCACCCCCAAAGGAAAAAAAAATCTTGCTGGATGTGGTGGCATACACCTTCAAACCTCTAATTCCTGCACTTGGGAGGCAGAGGTAGGCAGATCTCTGTAAGTTCAAGGCCAGCCTGGTCTACATAGTAAGTTCTGGGATACCCAGAGCTATATAGTGAGACCCTGTTTTGAAAACAAAAACAAAAGCAAAAGACTTCTTATTATTTGTGTGTATGTGTGTGTGCTGCTATGTTAGTGTGTGCATGTGCACTCGTGTGCCGTCGGAGGCCATAAGGGGCAGTGGATCCTCTGGTTCTGGAGATATAGGCAGTTACGAGCCACTTAGTGTGGGGTCTAGGAACCTAATTTCAGGCCTGTGCAAGAACAGCAAGGTCTCTTAGGCACTAAGCCATCTCTCTAGACACTCATTTTAAAGAAAAATTATTATTATTATTATATTATTATTATCATTATTATTATTTTATGTGCACAGCTGTTTCGCCTCTGTGCCACTTTTGTGGCCTGTTCCCCATGGAGAGCAGTATAGGGTGATAGGGTGTTGGGTCCCCTGAAACCAGAGTTACAAATTGTTGTAAGCCATCATGGAACTAGCCTCTAAAAGAACGGCCAGTGCTCTTCACCCTGAGCCATCTGTCAAGCTTACTTATTTTAATGCTTAACATAGTTGCTGTGATGGTTTGTATATGCTCAGCCCAGGGAGGGGCACTATTAGGAGGTGTGGTCTTGTTGGAGCAGGTGTGTCACTGTGGGTGTGGGCTTTAATACCCTCCTCCTAGCTGCCTGGAAGTCAGTATTCTGCTAGCAGCCTTCAGATGAAGATGTAGAACTCTCAGCTCCTCCAGCCCCTTGCCTGCCTGGATCCTGTCATGCTCCTGCCTTGATGATAATTTACTGAACTTCTGAACCTGTAAGCCAGCTCCAATTAAATGTTGTTCTTACAAGAGTTGAACAACATTTCAACTCTTGGTCATGGTATCTGCTCATAGCAGTAAAACCCTAAGACAGTTAAGTATAAATTTTCCTAACAGCATATTATTCTTTCAGGAGAGACAGTCTCTTGAATATAATGTAACCACTGAATGAGTGCCTCTCCTCTGTGCCCCGCCCCCTTCTTCGTCATTATAGTCTAGAGCAGCGGTTCTCAACCTTCCGAATGCTGTGACCCTTTAATACAGTTCCTTATGTTGTGGTTACCCACAACTGTAACGTTATTTTCATTGCTACTTTATAACTGTAATTCTGCCACTGTTATAAATCATAGTGGAAATATCCACGTTTCCCAATTGTCTTTGGCAACCCTGTAAAAGGGCCATTCAACCACACGACCAAAGGTTGAGAACCAATGGTCTAGAATTTCAGTTTTAACATTTATTATTAAAATATTTTAATGTGTTGCCAGGCACGGTGGCACTCGACTTTAATGTCAACACTTGGGAGGGAGAAGCAGGCAGATCTCTGGGTTCAAAGTTAGCTGGTCTACAGAGCAAGTTCCAGGGGGTACAGAAAAATTCTGTCTCAAAAAAAAAAATTTTTTTTTCTCTATGTGTGTGACAGGGTCTCATGCAACTCAGACTGGCCTTGCTACACAGCTGGGGATGACTTGAAACTCTTCTTTTTGCTTTGTTTGTTTTGTTTGTTTGTTTTGTTTCTTTTTGAGATTTTGAGATAGAGTTTCTCTGTGTATCCCTGGCTGTCCTGGAACTGTCTTTGTAGACCAGGCTGGGCTAGAACTCACAGAGATTCGCCTGCCTCAGCCTCTGGAGTACCAGGATCAAAGGTGTGTGTCATCACCTGGCAACTTCGACTTTTTAATCCTCCTGCCTCCAGCTCTCAGCTGTGAGCCAGCACACCTGGCTTACACTGAGCTGGAGGTGAAGCCAAGAGCTTTGTGCAGGCTAGATCTGTGAGGGAGCGCATGTCTACAGCGTACAGGAGCCTGACCCTAATCCCCAGCCTTACACAATAAATACAAACTAAATTACAGAAGTTAGATTTACTGGTGTATTTGGCTACCTTCTGTAATCTTTTCAGTAAAGCTGCAGATGATGAACTAGTCTACAAACTGAAAATGCCCGTAACTAGTTCTCCTTCTTGAAAGTTCATTTAGTATAGAATGAGCGGCTCTCCACACTGGGCATGCTCAGAATATCACTTTTTTTGTAGGTCGTCCAGTGCTACTCAGGAGAAATCTCCTGAGCCTTATGTGGCGGTGCACACCTGGGATCCCAGCACTTGGGAAACAGAAGCAGAAGAAACTTTGTGACTTCAGGGTCAGTCAGGGCTATGTAGTGAGACCCTGTCTCAAAACCCGAAACATCAACAACAAAACACCTGTCGTCTTTCTTGATACTGCTCTAGAGACTATGTATTTATTCTCTTGTAGTCTTTGAAACTTACCTTCAAATATTTGTGTGTGTGTGTGTGTGTGTGTGTGTGTGTGTGTGTGTGTGTGTGTGGTGTGTGTGTGTGTCCATCTGTCCTTTAGTTTTATCTCTCTGTGACGCTGTCTAGGTGAATTCCCGGGACTTTGAGTTCACTTACTGTTCCTTCGACTGTGTCTAATTGTTGTGAGCTCACCCATCTGAACTTACTTCAACAATCTTGTTCTGTCTTTTAGTTTTGCTCTTTTTCATGTAGTCAGGTAATTACAACTGGTTTATTTAATAACTTCTCTCTTTTTTTTGTTTTTTTGTTTGTTTGTTTGTTTGTTTTGTTTGTTTGTTTGTTTGTTTTTGTTTTTCAAGATAGGGTTTCTCTGTGTAGCCCTGGCTGTCCTGGAATTCACTCTGTAGACCAGGCTGGCCTTGAACTCAGAAATCCGCCTGCCTCTGCCTCCCAAGTGCTGGGATTAAAGGCGTGCGCCACCACCGCCCGGCTAATAACTTCTTTTTATGGGTCACTTCTTTTACCTTTGTTAGGATCTTGAATTTGTTCTAAAGTGACTTTCAGAATGCTTATTATGTATATTTATCACAAGTATGTTTATCATTTGTGTTGAGTTTGTTGGCTTTTCTCTTTTTTAGAGTTATTAGTGTGTGTGCGTTTGTGTGTGTGTGTGTGAGTGTGTGAGTGTGTGTGTGTGAGCATATGTGCTGCAGCACGTACCGAGGTCAAAGACACCCTGCAGGAGTCTTTTCTCTCCTGAGAGTCTCAGGGACTGAACTCTGGTCCTCAGATTTAGCCGCAGGCCCCTTTACCCATGGAGCCACCTTGCTCACCTGGATTTCTCTCAGTGTCAGGTTTTTTTTTTTTTCCTTTAGAATTGTGTTTGCAGCTTGATTCCGAAGAATAGTTCTGTCCATGTTCTTTCTCTGAACTCAGATAAAGCCAGCCCCATAAGATGCCAGGTCCAAGTCCAGCTCAGGGTTCTTAGCCTTTGGTGAGAATGGACATGGCACAGGCCTGGTGACTAAGTCTGGGTGGCTTGCCTCAGGTTGCCATTGTTCCCTCTGGTGACCTACAGTGTGGCTTCCAGGCCTCAAGGCCAATTTTATCCCAGTTTTCTCTGTAGGACTTGGACTCTTGGTCACTGTTCTCTGCCTACAGAGTCACGACCCGGCCTGAGCTCGCAAGTTCCATTAATGTTATGTTTCAGTTTGTTTTTATTCCACAGGAAAAAAATCTTGTTTCTGAGTGTGATTTTTTTTTTAACTTAAAATAAAATTAGTGGGACAGTGATGGTGCACGCCTTTAATCGCAGCATATGGGAGGCAGAAATAGGTAAATCTGTGAGTTCAAGGCCAGCCTGGTCTATAGAGCTAGTTCTAGGACAGCCAGGGCTACACAAAGAAACCCTGTCTTCGATAAAAATTGTCTGTTATTTCAGTATATAAGTGAAGGATATTTTCCCCATTAGTTCATGGATGGGTTTTTTTTTTTCTTATCATAACTACTGAAGTATAACTTAAATTCAGTAAAACCACCAAGTGAAGTGCATCTGCCAATGGATTTTGATGAGTCTATAGTCACATAACCATTGCTTCAATGAAAAGTATTTTTTTTACCCCTTAAAAGTTTGCTTGTTGCCGGGCGGTGGTGGCGCATGCCTTTAATCCCAGCACTTGGGAGGCAGAGGCAGGCGGATTTCTGAGTTCAAGGCCAGCCTGGTCTACCGAGTGAGTTCCAGGACAGCCAGGGCTACACAGAGAAACTCTGTCTCGAAAAAACCAAAAAAAAAAAAAAAAAAAGTTTGCTTGTTCTGCTACAGTCCCCTTTGCCAGCGCTGGCCCAGACATCACTGGTGCCCACCCCCTAGATCACTCAGCATTTTTCAGAAATCCCTGTCAGTGGGATCAGGCAGGACGGCTCTATGTGGCCTCTTTCACTGAGCCCCTGGTGAGGACCACTGCACTTCCTGGCTTTGGAATGGTATTTGGTCACATTAGGATGTGGTCATCAGTTCTTTCTCAGTGAACATTTGAATTGTGTCCTGTATGGGCTCGTGGACCCAAGTCTGTTTTGGACATCCACATGGAAGCCCTCGCATGGATATGTTTCCATTTCCCTTGGGTAAATACTGAACACTAGGGTTCCTGGGCAGTGTGGTATATATATGCCTAACTTCATAGAAACTTCTAGGTTAGTTGGGTGTGGTGGAACTCACCTGTAATCCTAGCATTTGGGAGGTAGGGCGGGAGGATCAGGAGTTCAAGGCCAGCTTTGACTGTGTTGGAGTTTGAGGCCAGCCTGAGCTACATGAGGCCCTGTAGAAACAAAACATAAAAAACAAACAAACAAAACAAAACAAAACAAAAAAACAGCTGAGAGCTGGTTCAAACTTTGGATCTTCTGATTTCATCCAATCGAAGGAAGGAAGTTTGGGAGGCCCTTGCTTGCTCCTTCCCAAATGTCACAACAAAAAGGGAAGAAAAAAGAACTGTGCAGTCCCTTCCCAAAGCAGCTGCTGCTTTTGTACCCCGGCATTCTGAGTGAGGGACATAAGGTATTTTTAAAGGATGAGCTCAGTCCCATCATCACAGCAGGTGACTTTAGAAACACTTGAATGAAATGTCAGGGATGGTGATGAAGGCATTGAGGACAGTCTCCAAGCAACCACTTCCTGCTGCATCCTCACTACCCTCCTTCCTGTCTGCCCCCATCCCAACCCTGACCCCTCAATGCTCAGCTTCTGATGGCCACTCTGTGAAGTCCATGAATAAAAGATGTGCCACTCAGGCATGAACAGCTGAGAGCTGGCTCAAATCTTGGATCTCCTGCATTTCATCCAATCGAAGGAAGTTTGGGGGCCCTTGCTTGCTCCTTCCCAAATGTCACAATAGGCTGTGTTGGGAGCTAGTTGGCATTTCTATCCCATTACTACAGTATCTCCCCTGACTCTTGTCCAAGATGGGTGCTTTGCTCTCCAAGGGGCCTGTTTCAGTCAGCGGGAGGGAGGAAAAGGGAGAGAGAGAAACACACAGTCTCCCTTTAAGTGTATCTGCCTGGTGCTGGGCAGTGGTAGTGTACTCCTTTAATCTCAGCACTTAGAAGGTAGAAGCAGATGATCTCTGAGTTCAAAGCCAGCCTGGTTTACTGAGTGAGTTCCAGGACAGCTAGGGTTACACAGAGAAACCAAAACTTGAAAAACCAAAACAGACAACAAAAACCCACCACCAACAGAAAATGAAACCAAAACCAAAACCAAAATATACCTTCTTGAAGCTCCAGGTCATCTGTGCTTTCTCCCATCGCCACACCTAGCTGCAAGGGAAGCTGAGTGATGATACCTTCATTCGGACAGTTGAGTAAGGGGATGGACACCAGGACTCTTTCATTTAGATGAAGGTTAGGGATAGATGCTTGATTCTGATGTGAACACTGCTGTGCATACTGAGAAAGCCAGGCTGATGAAGAGATCTTCCAGCACCTCCTGCCTTAACCATCAGGGCCCTTGTAGGTGACTCCTAGGAGACTGACTCCTACAGAGCATGCACAAGTGAAGGACTAAATTCAAAGAAGGGGATTGGTGACTGATCCCTGCTAGTTGGGGTGGGGTGGAGCACAAAGACCTGGGTCTACCTCCCTTCCCAGTGTTCACCAAGCTTGATCTCTGTGAAACTTTACAGCCTCAAGGGGTAGGGTGTATGCCAGAGCCATGTGTCCAAAATGTTGCTACATCCCATGTGTATCAATTTAAGTTCAAATCAATAAGATAAAATACTCAGTCCCCACCCTACATGGGAGAGCAAAAGGAGATGACGGTGTCTCATCTCATCAGGCAAGGCTGATGAGACCGGGAGGTCAGAGACACTCTGGTGCTGTGTCTCTCGTGTCAAGGGCATCTCAGTTGGGTTCCTCCTGGAGCAGAATGGGGACAAAAGATTGGAGGAGTGTCCCAGGCAGGGAGCAACCAGCTTCCTTAGCAGGGAGTAACCCAGAAAATGGGGCCATAGGCAGATAGTTTAAACACAATACACAAGTTGGGTTTAGTCCTTCCAGGAACCCTGGAAAGTTGTTCAGAACTTGAAACTCAAAGCTATTCTGCCCAAGGAGGTGGGGATACAGCTTAGAGATACGAGTGTCCTTTGTTGATCTGTTCTCAGTTCCTGCTTAATTCACCAAGGTTCTGGCCCGTTGATGCTCTAGGTGGAAGGCCTCCCTGACTACAGGATGTCTGCAGGCTAAGAAACCAAACAGGAGGGGGTTAGAAAGTGGCTGGTACAGCTACTTGAAGGAGTAAGGCCTGAGGGCTGTGGACAGGCACCTTGTGGTGTGTGTGTTCCAAAGGATGAAGATCAACACCCTCGACACAGCTTTTACATGCACACCACACACACACACACACACACACACACACACTCATGCACATGATCCAATTCACCCTGTTCCTTCTTTTAAAAAAAAAAATTATTCATTCTTTTTGAATTTCACATCATAATCCTCCCCCCAACCCCCCACCCCGTTCCTCCACATCTGCCCTTGCACCCTCCCACCCAAAACAAACAAAAATCCAAATCAAACCAAGCATCTCACCATGGAAACCGTAATGTGTCACGATGTGTCACACATTATACCCATTTGCCTAGCCTTTCTTGTAAATGTGCATGGCAGTGAGTCATTGGTCTGGTTTGAGACTCTGGCTTCTGCTATGGGATCAGCACTGGATCCTCACTGGGACCCCTCTAGGATACTCTGTTGTTGCCCGGTGTCATGGAGATCCTTCAGGTTTGGTTCTGGAGGACCCGCCCCTTTTCACTCTCCAGCAGTTTATAGATGGCTAGTTGATGGCGTGCACCAACTCAAAGCCCTGGATCTGGGCCTGGGTGGTAGCTGAGTTGATTAGCCCGACAGCTTTCCCAAGCTCATGCCATCAGGCCCAGCTCTCCAGCCCCCACACCACCAGGGCCAGCTTTCTCAGGTGAGGGATGGGGCCAGCTCTGCACAGCGTACGGATATCAACATGGCCCCAGGCAGCAGCCAGGCCAGGGATTTCTGCATGGGCCATGGACATCAACACAGATGCACACTGCTGCAGAGCCACAGACCCAGACATGGTCCTGGGAGGTGGCATGGGCCAGGACCTCACCGTGGCCTCAGGTGGCTTTGCAGGTTTCTCACATCAGGTTGTTCCTCACTCTCCTTTTGGCTCCACTTCCACCCCTCCTTGTGCACACACCAGTCTGCTTCTCTTTTCCATCTCTCCACCGCTTACTTGTTCATCTTGTGACTCCGGGGCCTCTGGGTGTCTTCCCTGTGGTCACCCTGTTCCCTGTTACTGCGAGGCCTTTACATAGACTGTTCTGGAAATCTGGAACATTCCACTGCTCCACTGTATTGAGTCATCTATGCAATTTTTAGCTACTGGCTCGATTGTTAGGCTCCTCTGAGGGATGTCCCCATCCCAGCCCAGGACAAGATTAAGTCTTCCCGATGTATACTGCTCCAGTCCTACATTGTGCCATCTCTTTGAGGCTAGTGGATTAGTGCAGTCTTCCCCATCAGAGCTGTGAGGAAGAGATCTTGGTTGTCATGTTCAGTAACACATAGTAGGTGTTCAACAAATGTATATCGACCAGGTGAATCAAAGAATGCATGTGTGAACAGACTCAGGTCTAGCTGAATAAAGGCTCCAGTGGCCAGAGACAGACTCTACCAGCTAAAGAGCCCGGGAAGAGGAGGAGGCTAATTAGCAATTCATTAGAATCCATTTCCAAGTCTATAGTCAATGCTAATGACTTGTTTGTTTAAAACAGGAAGTTCTGTACTCATTAAACCCATTAGTAAGTGAAATGTTTCTGGGGAAGTCTGGCCTCCCACACTGGAGTGTAATATCAAGGCTGTAGCCCCTCTTGCATAGACTTTCCAGAATTCAGCAAAGCAGGTGCTACAGGCGGGGAAACACCTAGCTTGATCCTCAGCTTCCCCAGCCTTCTCCCTCAGAAGGATGTGAAGAATCCTAGCTCAGCAGAGGACACCATGAGGCCAGGATTGCCAGAAAGGAGAGAGGCCATGCTTGGTTGTATATGCTTAGGCCTTAAGTGCTTTGTTTCATTGCTTTGTTTAGTCCTGGCTATCCTGGGACTTACTATGTAGACCAGGCTGGCTTCATATTCATAGCATTCTGCCTGCTGGGCAAGCCTGAGGTTCATGGCAATCTTAACATTTGTCTTTATATCAAAAGAATACTGTCTTCATATAGGGAGATTCCATAGCAAAAGCTAATTGTGCTGTGATTCCTAACTCATACCTGGTGAGGGACTTCAAGGGGCAAAGGGCTCCTTATTCTTCTCATGTTGCCTTAATTGTTTGTTGTTTGTTTTTTCTTCGAGACAGGGTTTCTCTATAGCCCTGACTGTCCTAGAACTCACTTTGTAGACCAGAGAGCCTTGAACTCATAGAGATCCACCTGCCTCTGCCTTCTTAGTGCTGGGATTAAAGATGTGCCCCCCCTCCACCTGACTAATTGTTCATTCTTTGAAAAGAAGTTTTTAATCTACTTATACTCTCTCTCCCCCTTTCTCTCTCTCTCTCTCTCTCTCTCTCTCTCTCTCTCTCTCTCTCTCT
>JANHMN010000002.1:218619336-218661653 GCA_030674055.1 Rhabdomys pumilio
AGAGAGAGAGAGAGAGAGAGAGAGAGAGAGAGAGAGAGAGAGAGAGAAAGAGAGAGAGAGAAGAGAGGAGAGGAGAGATTGGGGCTTTTAACTCTTGCTAGCTGTGCAAACACACACTCAAGGCTCAGCAGTTACATCAGGAGGATGGCTGAGCCAAGGCTGGTCCTTGTGGCTGGAGCCATGACTGTGTTGAGTGTGTCGACTGCATAATCTCTCATGTACATCAGCCTTTTTCTATCTTTCACAACAGGCAGTCTCTTTGCATGTGTCGTTTAAACTTTCTGTAGCAGAACATATTGAAATGTTTTGCCCCGCTGCACAAGACTGCACAAACAGGAGGATAGGAATTTCTTTAAGAATCAGTAAGCAAGGCATAATGGGCACACATCGTCCGTCCAGTCTGCAGAGTAAGGCCCTCCTCTCAGGGCCTTAGCTGTATCACGTGACCTCAGGTAAAGCACTATTAATGTGTCTGCAGTGGGAAAAGCAGCCTTGCTCACAGTGCACACAGCTTCCTATGCTTTCATTTTTCTACACTGCCTGTCATTTTAAATAACCTATTAATTTTCATAAAGGGAAACAGTACATCTGAATAAGATTTAGTAATACTTCCTTCCCGCTCTGCCTCCCCCAGGCTTTCTTCTCTCTCTCCTCTTTTCCTCTTAACACACAGACAGAGACAGACAGAGACAGACATACATACACACCATTTCATGCATTTTGCTTTGGAATTAACATTATCAATTATGTCCTCCAACTATAAGCTGGTATTCTGGCTGTTGGATGCCCGGCATATTGACTGCGTTCCAGCTCCCACCTGCCACCCCTCCACATCTCTTCCCTCTGCCTCATCTTGCTCATCCAACTTCCAATTTATGCTGTCTTGCATGGTGAACGTATCTCTGTAGGATGTCGTTTAGTGCTTTTTAGAACAAGGAAGGATATAAATAAATAAGTGAAAATTCATGTGCTAATATAAGCCAAACTAACCAGGGAGAACGACATCTCTACAGGCTGTAGCTTTTCAAAGGCCTTCCCCAGAGTTCTAGTTTATCCCTGACAGAACTGTACCTAAGCCCCACCTGAAAATGGGTGACTGTGAGCCTGGGCTGGGCAGATGGGCCTATCACCTTGACTCTCATTCAGTTCACAAAGCACGAGCCTAAGCTGGGTTCTATCCATTACTAGCTGTACAATCCCAAGGTATGTCACTGTCTCTGAACTTGGCCAAAACTAAAGGTAACAAGCACCTTACAGGCTACTATGAAGTAAGTGTCCATGAGGGCAATGCCAGCCTTACTGCCTGGCACACAGAGATGCTCAGTGAACACTCGTGGCCTTCCCTTTACCAGTTCATGCAGCTTTAAAGTCTAAAGACTGTCATGTAGTCTATCATCTTCTTATTTTTCAGCACTTTCTTCAAGTTCTGTGTCCAGAGGTCAGAGAAATTAAAGTGATGCAGAAGATGGGGGCAGCCTCTGTGCTTCAGACCTGCATCCTGTGACAGACAGGGGTGTCAGTACCTTGAAGGCTCTGAGCACTGCCAGGGGGTCATCACTTGTGAGTCGGTGCACGAGTGAAGGCCAGGCCCGATGAGCCAGGGGAAGGAGCTGATTCTTGTGGGTCTGTAGAACCTGTACACACAAACCCAGCACATCTAAGACCTGAAAGAAAAGACAGGATTTTAACAGTCAGTAGAGCTTGAAACCAGATGCCTGGGACCAAGACACAGTTCAACAGAGTGAGCCTGAGAAATACATTAAGATAGTAATAGAAACTTGATAGACCTTTTGGTTCCAAAATGAACCTAATTTCCCAGTTTCGGCTACTCCTGTTTACCTAAGTCCAGGCCAGGTATTAGAGGACACCCAGTATACAAGGACAAAATATATATACTTCCTTGCCTTCATAGAATTTAGGGTCAGCTGGGAAAGACCTTAGATATCATTCAATAGAGAAAAAGCTGGCTGCTGTGCCAGCAAAGACTATAAAAGTTGCAATGTAAAGAAACAAACAGAAACCTTTAAAGCACAAACTTGGGAAGGTGTCTCTAAGGAATGGCTTCTAAAAGGAGACACAAATGGTAAGCGAGCAGGCACTAGTTCAGCTCACAGTGAGGGTATCTACAGCTGAATCAAAACAAAGAAAACCCTGAGGCTGGGATGAACCTTAGGGATAAAGTGCTCACTGAGCATGTGCAGTGCTGTGGGTTCCATACATAGCACCAACAAAACAGCAAACCCAAAAAGACCCAGAGTGGGTCCTGCTTAATAAAGAGGGCAACCACAATAGAAGAATGAGATGGAGTTGGACCATAAAGGGCATGTTAAGAATCTTTCATTTTGTGCTAAGTATCCTGGGGCATTTCCAAGTGTCTTAGCAGAGAAATAACCCAACATAGCCACGTTTCTGAAGATCATCCTAGCTGCTGAGTGAAGAAGGCATTTGAAGGGTGTTAGGGAGAAGTGATGAGGCTCCGAGGAGACCACAGCAAAGATGTGTGGTCACATGATATTGGCAGACCCATGAAAAGACTTGAACCTGTTCTGGAAAGGATTTGAACCGTCTGACTTCAACAGTAGTGTGAGACAAGGACAGAGCTGCCCAGAGCCACTGAAGAAGACAGGACGCAGGGAGGTGGAACAGGCTGACAAGCTGGTGGGGTTGAGTCTAGTTGCTGCTATCAGCAGTGGGCAGGAAGCTGAGGGCCAGCCAGTCTTACTGGAGGTTTGGGTTAGCCTAAATGCACAGTGACCTTTTAGTCTACTACTGAATTCTGACAGCCAGCATCAGTTGTAGGTAGTGGTCAGGACAGCAGCAGACACAGGCTTTGCAAGGATGGGTGCCTTCAGACAGTGTAAGGGTGTGTGCCCGTGAGTCAGAAAGGCAGAGTGAAGGTGGCCAATTGAGTCTTACTAGGAGCCTCCCACAACCAGCTGACTCCACAGCAAAGTCAAGGAATAAGAGAGACCATGCCCCTGGAGGAGACAGAGTTGGCAGGTTAAAGAGAAAGCTTAGCAGGACAGAAGAGAGCAAGAGTGTAGCACAAAAGGCTTTGGTTGAACTGGCTGCCTTTGTCACTGTCTGGACAAACTTCATCTTTTTTCGTGGACTCAAAAATGTCCATTTTCTACTTCTGCCAGGAATGTTCTCCTTGCCTTTGTCCCTTTGCAAATAGCTCTTCAACCTTTAGAAATGTTTCTGCCTCAGAGGTCTGCTTGGCTGGGCAGCTAGAATCAGTAAGTAAGCTCTGTCTTATGGCTAGATTACCCCTCTACCATACTGCCTGTTTATTACCTCCATAGCACCACCTAAATTTGGATATGTATGTGTATTGGCCCCTCCCCACAATAGGTAGAGAAATCTGTGTAAACAGGGCTCATATCTGTACCACTGTCTTCTGCATGCCCTCTGCATGACCTGCATAAGGGCTCAATGAGGAGGGAATGAATGAGTGTACATGCCACACGCCAGGCTCTGCTATCTTTAGACAAACAATCTTGGGAGGGTGACTTCCTTGTCCTCATTTTCCCCATGCAGATGTGAAGGCTCACTCAAGGCCCTGCTGCTAAAGGGCAGAAACATCACGTTAACTCAGGTATGTGAGTCTAACTCCTACACTCATGGGCTTTTAAAAGGTTTGTTTGTTTGTTTCTTTCTTTCTTTACTATTGGTGTGTGTGTGTGTGTGTGGTGTCTGTGTAACACAGTATGTGTGCCACATTACTGTAGAGATCTTGGGAATTGGTTCTAATGTGTGGCTAGCCCAATTGATACTCATTCATTCACTCATCTTTGAGACAGGGTTTCTCTGTGTAGTATTAGCGGTCCTAGAAGTTGCTTTGTAAATGGTAAAGTTAGCCTAGAACTTATGTAGCTCCACCTGCCTCTGCCTCCCAAGTGCTGACACTAAAGGCATGTGCCACCACACCTGGCACCAACTGATACTGTTAATGAGTGTCTATATAGCTGTCTCAAAGATAAAGATTATTCAGAAGGCTCCAAAATAGTGCCTAGACACTAAAATTGAATCCTCACAAGTCACAAGTACCCAGCTCTTGTGGAATGTGGAATGGGCAGATGTCTCATGAAGACTGAAAAAGCTCTGTAACACAGACTCCAACACTGGCCATAACATGCAGATCATGGTTCCCTGCCTGTACCCCATCATTTAACAAGGCCACTGATGCAGAGCAATAAGATAGTTGTTTTCCCTCCTGTTTGAGGTCAGAAGAGGCCATGCTTTTCTTTGGCTTCAGAACTTTTCTGGAGTGATTATGCAGTTCCCCCTCCCCTTTGTCCTTTTACGGAGTCCCCGTGTGGCTCAGTCCTTGTGATAGGGGATTGCCTGGGAACTTCTGACATATGAGGAAGTCAAATTGCAGAAAGTGTTAGGTTTTTTTCCCTATGATGAAAATAGAAATAGAAATAAGGGCCAGGCTTAGAACAACCACTTTAAGTTACTAGAAGCTGCATCTTGCATTAAGTCAGCACAGAGATGATAGCCTTTCGAAGCACATGTTATTCTTTGCCTTGGCGACTCAGTGAACCCACCAGGCTCCACGGTTTTCAAGTTAGGGGACTCAGCTCCCTCTTGGCATTTGAGCTGACAGAGAAAGATGTTACAACTGTCATCTCACAAAAAAAACCCTCCTCTTGATGCTTCTTAGAAACATGGACCATGGACCAGGAAATGAGGAAATCTGCTTGCTTGTGCACTCACCACTGACCATACACATCTCAGACAGACTGCTCTACAGGAAGAGAAGGGCCACACACTGACCTTCAGGCGGATTTTCAGATTTGTATCTGATGACAAGTGGATGCAGCGCTCCATCACATCCTTGGCTATCTGGATGTGTACTGGCAGTGGTGGCTCCACATCTGGAAGGGCGTCATTCTCATCCACTTTGGGAGGGGCTGACTGCTCCTCTGAAAGAACCGAATTGGTGAGAATGCTTTATAGAAAGGTGTTCCCCACAGCATGATTGCCAGCTTCAGACTCCAGAATAGGACTTAAAAGGAAAACTGTCCAGAGAAGAACTGTAAGGAATTTAGGCTAAGTTACACAAGTCAAGACGTTCGCCAGGTGTGGTGGCACATACCTATAATCCCAAGAGGCTAAGAGGCAGGTGGATATCAGAATCTAAGGTCAGTCAAGGCTACTTGGTAAGTGGCACCCATCTCCCTGCCTGCCAGATACAACACAGGCTGTATGATATGAATTTCTGCATGGGAGGAAGAATAACAAAGTATTGGGAGGGACAGGAAACAGGATAATAGACTACTTAAAACTCTTTTTGGGGCACAGTTCTAATTTGAAGCCCCAGGCTGGGCAGTGCCTGGTGTGCCCTTTTCTCTGTCTTCTTCTTTCTTTTGATTCATCCTTTGACCATAGAGAGCCAAAGCTTATCATTTCTACTAGGATCTTTGGATGGTCAACACCAACACTTCCTTATCTTTATTTGAGAGCTGACATTATACAGCAACCTGGTGCAATACACAGATATGGGGCTTGGACCAGGGAGACTCTACAACCTGGTCCTTATGCTTGCACAGCACGCATTTTACTGACTGAATTATCTTACCAGCCCAAGAACCAGAGATCTTAGTCACAGAAGAACAAATTTATTGACAGATTTGAATTTTGGGTCAGAATGACAACTTTGATCATGATAGACCCAGTCACCCCTCTTCAGAGCTGTAGGTTTGGGTAAGGTTAGAGTGTGGTTCATAGAAAATTTTGGGCTGGCTCAGCAAAGAAACAGAAGACAAAGCCTGGTAGGCTACAGAGCAAGCACTCTGTCCACGGGAGTCATACCAGCTCTACTTTACATGAGCCTCATTGGACCTGTGCTTCCCGCTGCTCACAAGGGCATCTATTGCATCCACTGTGGTGAGCTCTGCTCTCCTGTTATCCCGAACAGTATATTTTCCTGTTATCCTGGATGGATGTGTTGGCTCCAACTTACTAGAACCAGAGCACAGATGGGAAAATAAAAAAGAAAAAAAGAAATCTGCTCACTTCCAACCTAACAAACTAATTTGGGACTCAGTTCGATTTAGGGTAGTGCTGGGACTACCAAGCTCATTATGACTTGGCATTTTATATTTGCAGAGGCGATTCTAATAATTTATTAATCCTTCCGTGACCTGAAGCTCCAGATTGAGTTTGTGAATAAAACAAGAGGCCAGAGCTGATACTGGCTTGAACTCTCTTTTTCCCTCCTCTCATATAAATAGGTAAGAAAAACACTGCAATCTTTCTCTACCAATATAGATGAAGCTTATGAATAGACAATGGACCTGTGGGGGATAATAGGAAGAAGCATGAAGAAATACGTCCAACTTGGGCAGTAATCAAAGGCATGCAAAGTACAATAATAAGCCATTTTTAACTTGTCAACATAAAAAAAAGTGAAACAAGTAATTTTTGCATCCTTGCCATTGCTGGGAAGGCGTAGACTGACCTGGCTGTCTGGAAGGCATAGACTGACTTGGCTGTCTGGAAGGCGGAGACTGACCTGGCTGTCTGGAAGGCGGAGACTGACCTGGCTGTCTGGAAGGCGGAGACTGATCTGGCTGTCTGGAAGGTGTAGACTGACCTGGCTGTCTGGAAGGCGACCTGCTCAGCATCAGATGTTCTTATCATGGACCGAGAAACCCCATTGTAGGATTTATAGAGATGTATGCAGGTGGAAAAGCTCACACAGAAGCATCCCTTGCCACACTGTTCATCACAGCAAGGCTAGAGGCAAACTCAACTTCACATGGGAGATGGACGCTTGGTAGCTGCCACTCCAACACTGATTATAAAAACCTGGAGTGTCCTTTTAATGAGATCCAGAAAGGTTGTGGTCCATTTAGACTCTGGTGCAGTGGGCACATGGCACAACCTGGTGGTAGTAAGTCCTAGGTCCAGTTCTCATTAGCACAAAACAAAAACTATTTGCAACCATGTAAAAGAAAAGCAACTATGTAAAAAACTTCATTTAAAAAAGAAAGGAAGGGAAACTGGAAACAGTTTAGTTTACACACACCTATGTGTGCACAGCATGAGTTTTGGGGCAACTTTTCTTCTCTTTCACTTTCTGCAATGATTTTGTTGTTTCCACAATGATCTGTTTCAAGAAGAACCACTGAAAGCAAAATAAATAGCAATTACCTTCTTCAGCTTCAAGGTCAGAAACATTCCCCTCTGCCACATCCTTCTCTTGGAGGTAGCTCAGCACAAACTGCTCGATGTCCCCAGCCGTGGTGCTAGCCTCACGAGCTGCTGGTCTTTGCCTCCCCTCCTCTTCTAAGCTGCACTGTTGGAGGTGCCCAGCAGAATCCGAGTCTGGGAACCAAAGTGCTGAAAGAAAACATTATCACGATGACCCTGGTCAGTGGTGACAGACACTCCCACTTTATAAGGAGATTAAGCTCTGGCAAGACTGGCATGGCTCTGAATGATCCAGACACTGGCTACTTCCTGGAACCTGGCCCCACCACTCCAGTCAGGTGCCTGACAACTTGCTGTTTTTCAGTGGCTTTAGTAGGTGAGGCATTTTCCTGCCTCAGAACTCTTACATACATCGATACACATAGCTCTCGAATGGCCAGAACATGCTGTTTGCATCTGGCTAATTCCAAATCACTTCACAATTTACAACAACCAGAATGTTCCCAGTAAAGCCATCCCTTGCACAGCACAGCGCTCTTCCCCATGTATTTTGCACTGTATTTGTTTTGTGTACTGTTTGGCATGTGAATCTTCACCATGGAACTCCTCACCCTGATATGTCCATAGCACAGGGTGGGACCTCAAACACTGCAGAATGAAAACCCATAAAACTGGAGAAGAAACACAAATGACGTAACTCTGAGGACAAGATATACTCCTTATTAGAAGACTTCTCTCTTCTCACTTGGGACTCTAACAGAAAATGCTCCAGTGCCTCTGACATGTCACCACAGAATAAACTTTAAGCCATTCCAGTGGTTTTCAGTTGTGCCCTGAGGGGCTGTAGGCCTCTGCAGAGATCATGATGGGAAAACCAGGAGGCAGCAGGTCAGGGTCAATGTGCAGTGTCCACCAGGGGCTACATTCCTTATTTGACTACGGCAGTTCTAATCTCAGCCATTCTTGGATACTGAGGCCCTTCAAAGTCTTTAATTAATCAAGATTCTGAATACTTAAAGAATAAATCAACCACACCTCCAATCTTACAGCTGCTGGTCAATGCCCTCCCTTCTGCAGAGGACAGGACAAAGACCTGCCACTTTTAGCACCTGCTAATCTCCTTTTCATTAAGGAGCCATTGCCCAGAACCAGAATAGCAAAAGGGAGGTGACAGGTTCAGGCACTGGAGATTCTCATGGAGCAGATGCTTGAGAGGCCAGTGTCCTGGCCACTAAGTGGAAGTTCTTACACAGAGTAAAGCATCCTTTTAAAATTTAATTTAATTTAATTTTGAAGACAAGGCAGAGATCATCTGCCTCTACCTCCCGAGTGTGGAGTATAGAACTGTGCTAAGTGTGCCATGTCTTTAGTGTCCCACTCCCAGAAATAAATTACACTGTAAGGCGCTGGTCCCAATAGCTGAAGTCCAGACACAGCACTTCTGTTGCTGCAGGTCCCCATTGCAGACTATTTCTACATTCAAAGCTGGTGTCAGACTGGAAAATGTCTTTGCTCACAAATAGGTTTTAAGCATATGAAAAGAAGCTCAACCTCATTCTTCATGCAAATTACAACTATAATAAGGTGCTATTTTTCTCCTATTGGATTAGCCAAGATCAAAAGCTCAGTAATAAGAAAGTATGGGTGAAGGTGTGGCAAAATTGGCACTTTTACGTTGCTGAAGGAGCTTAAATTGGTACAACCTCTTAGGAGAACAATTTGATACTTTCAATCAAAAATTTAAATGTAAGACTCTTGAACAAGTATTTCTTTTAGGAATTTATACTACTGATATACTGGAGGTAAAAGACAGTGCAGCAAATGTAATTTGCAGCAAGGGCTGAGAAAGAACTAAAATGCCACCTAAGAAAGGGCTGGTTAGACTTAGTGCTGTGACACAGTGGGCTGTGATGCAGCCCTGTGTGCATGGGGTAACCCCCGACCCCCAGTGCAGACTGTGACAGGAAGACTTCCTGGTTCACCCCTGCTGGGAGTGGTTCTGCTCTCACTGGGGCGCCTGTTGCTTTTTAGTCAGTGCATAGAAAGCGTGCATGTTCAGAAACTCAATGCCCTAAAACATGTACCTGGTTCTTTCATGACTTTTCAGAAGTTCTTTGAAAGCAACTTCCATTCTTATCTTAAAAGAAAGGCCATCTGTTAGGCAATTTGATGACAAGCTGAGATGCATCAAGTGCTGCTGCAATCTGTGAGTGAGCATTAATTTATGCCTTACTATTCAAAATGCAATTACATATTGAGTTGTTTCAAAAATTGTGGAAAATCCATCTTCAATTTTGTTTTACACCCCCACCCCAATACACAATGTCCTAGATACCTCAACTGTCTGTATTTTCTTTCCTGTAATGTGGACCCTACCCTTCTACTTCAATTTTAGAAAGTACTATATAGGATGTTTTGACGTTCCTCCTTCAGATTACTAAAGACATCAGAAATCTAACAAAATTAAATTCCAAAATCCAAATGTGCTACCTCCTGAAAAAGACACATTTCCTATGCTTTAAATTTTTTTATATTATTTTTATGTATGAGTGTTTTGCTTGTGTGTATGTCTGTGCACCATTTGTGTTCCGGGTGCTTGCATTAGTAAGAGGAAGGCATCAGATACCCTGGGACTGGAGTTACAGATGTTTGTGACTCACCGTGTGGATGCTGGGAGTTGAACTTGGTCTTCTGCAAGAGTAAAAGTGCTCTTAGCCACTGAAAAATCCCTCCAGCTTCCTAAACCTTTTTGTAAAATGTTTAAAATTTAAGGTGAAATATAATCTAGTTCCCCAATGTGGCAGAGATGGGTCATCTGGGCCACAGAAGCTGGTCCCAGTCTGTAATGTCTAAGTAGTTAGCTGCCTTAGTCGGAGGTCCAAGCCAGTCTAGACTTGTGTGGGTTTTGTTCATGGCTTCGCCAGTGACTATTAGCACAGACAGGAGTAATGGTTAGGACCTGAAATGCCCCCCAAAGGCCATGTCCCTTAGCTAGTGGTGCTGTTACTGTAAGAGCTGGGACCTGGGTGGAAGAAGTAATGACTGTAGGTCTATCCAGAAGTCTCGAGTGCCATGACATGAACAGCTTTTCTCCACCATGGCCCTTGATCAAAATGCATCTATCTTACCACAGGTCTAAAAAGCAACAGAACAGGCTGACTCTGGACTAAACTTCTGAAACCACAAGCCAGATAAACCTGCCCTCCTTTAGGGTATTTTAGCCTCGGCTACTTTGTCATGGTCTTTCAGTGACTACAGACCAGATCAAACTTCTTCTCTTGGCCTATGTGCCCAGTAGGATCGTCCTATATCCTGTTTAAGCCTGTATTAAACTCTACACTTTCTCCAGACACTTCATCACACATGTGAATAGTATTCACACCACTCTGTTGATGAATAGTATTCACACCACTCTGTTGATAGCATCCTTAGATCATGTCCAGCCTGGCAGCCTCCTCCGCCTTCAGGACACAGCCTTAATGGTACTTCCCAGACAGGCTCTCCCTGACGGTGGAGCTTAGAGTAGCCTATCCCTGTTTCTCCCTTACATAACGTTTTCATTTCCTTCAAAGTGCTTATCAGTGGCTTCCTGAGTTTTCGTAATGCTTTCATTACTTGTTTATCATCTCTCTCAGTAGCAGGAAAGCACCAACTTTGTTTATCTTGTTCACTGCTGTATTCTCACTACTTAGTGTAGCATCTGACATATAGCAGGCATTCTTTATGAGTGAAGCAAGCATTCACGCTGCCTGTGAGTGTTCATGAATGAACGAGTGAACACTGCAAAATGTCACCTCAGAGCAAAACACAGTCCTTGTTCCAAATGCTTCTCTTGAGAAAGTTTCTCACATGATCTTGTCCTTTTAACCTGATAGAATGAGGTCAAGGATCTTTCTTCTGCCTCAGGGGCTATTAACAGCACTGGAGATATGTTCTTTGGATAAAGGCACCAGAATATAGCTCAATGTTTTTCATTCAATGATTAACTGTCCAGCTGAGGGATTTATTTATTGATTAGACATGGTCTTGCTATATAGCTCAGGCTCGCCTTGAATTCATGATCCTCCTGCTTGAGTTTTCCTGGCAGCTGGGATTATAGGTATGATCCTACCAACTCTGGCTTTTTTTTTCATGGTATAAATTGTGCCATATTAATGATGGCACAACAAAATAGAGAAGAGACAATTAAATCAACTTGTACAATTAAAAGGTTAAAAGGAAGGGCTGGAGAGATGGCTTAGTAGGTAAGAACACTGCCTACTCTTCCAAAGGACATGGGTTAGCACAACATGGTAGCTTACAGATACCTGTAACTCCAGTTCCAGGGGTTCTGACGCCCTCTTCTGGACTCTGAGGACACTGCATGTATGTGATGCACATTCCCGCTCTCACAAACAAACAAACAAACAACCCCCAAACAGATCTTAAAAAAAAAAAAAAGTTAAGAATGGTCATAGTGACACATTTAATCCCAGCACTCGGGAGGCAGAGATAGCACAGCAGTTAAGAACACTGGCTGTTCCTCTAGAAGGCCCAGGTCTAATTCTAGGCACTCACATGGTGTCTCACAAGCTAACTTCAGTGCTAGGAGATATAGCGCCCCCTCCTGGCCTCTTCAGTTACCAAGTACACACGAGTAGGCATAAATACACATGCAGGCAGAACACTTACATATATAAAATACAAATAAATGTTTTTTAAAGTTTTTAGATTACTGCTGTCCAGTATGGTCCACATGGCTATAAAAACCAAATAGAATTAAAATTTCAATTCCCTACTGGATGTAATGGTTCACACCTGTAATTTCAGCACTAGGGAGGCTGAGGCAGGAGGAATGCTGCAAGTTCCAAGTTTAGGCTATATACTGAGTTCCAGGGCAGCCTGAGTTGCAGAGCGAAACCCTGTCTTTAAAAAAGACACCAAACCAAAATATTCAATTCCTCAGTAGTTTTAGCCACACACGGCTACTGGCTATTTTGTACTGGGCAGAAGAGACAGAACATTACTATCACTAGAAAATTCTATCATCGGGCTAGGGATGGAGCTCAGAGGTAGAATATCTGCTTAGCACATGTAGGTCCTGAGTTCAATTCCCAAAGCCAACCACTACCCAAAGAAAGAAAAAAAGAGAAAAGAAAAAAAAAAAAAAAAAAAAAAAGAAAGGAAAGGAAAGGAAAGGAAAGGAAAGGAAAGGAAAGGAAAGGAAAGGAAAAGAAAGGTTCTGTGGTGGAGCACTTTCTGAAGCTCCTGGTGGTCTCCACTAGCACAGATGCTGCCAGCTCTAAGCAGCACCAGTAGCAGCATAGTATAGTGAAAAGAATAAACTTGCCACAAATCCAACTTTATCCCCTATTACTAATGTGACCCTGGCTAAGCAGGTTGTCATTGAGCCTTGGTTTTTATTTGTAAAATAAAAAATGCTAGCCTATATGGTTTATATCCCTGCTATAGAGCAGGGCTCAATAAACGGTAGAGATATTCAAAGTATAAAAAATAAACAGTGGAGCCCAACAATCCCCTGTGGGGTTGGAGAGACAACCTTTCTAATGTGCTCCATGGTACATTCATGAACATGGAATAAAACAAGAATGGGAAACCAGGATCCTGGCTATCTCAATTGGCATCAAAAAGGGCTTTCAACGTACCTAATGCTGTCAGCAGAGCATACAGAACACTGACAAAGGAAGCAGCTCTCTTATCATAAAATTGGTCCAGGGTGGCCAAGACATCTTGAACCACATCTGCTACCAAAGGAAGTAGGCTAGCATCTGAGTTCCGAAGCATGACTTCTAGGACTTTTGGGGTATGAGGGTGCAGAGTGAGGTGACGCAAATTTAAAGAGATTCCATTCACCAAATAGTCTGAATTTTGATTGATCAGGTGCTGTACAGAGTTGTAGCCACAAGCATGACAAATATCTACCATGGTGCTAGTAGCTACTTGACTAATGAGCAAGGTTTGGTCTCCAGCCTTCTCCAGTACCGGATAGAGAGCTGACATCAAAAGCAAACGGAAGTCTTTTCCTAATGCATAAGCAAACTGGCCAATCCCTTCCAACTGAATGCATATCTGCCAGATGTTACTGTTCATGGAGCAGACAGTGGGACTCGGCTTTGACAGGGTTGGAAAAGATACAACTTGGCAGGTGTGGATGCCAGATGTGACAGCCTGGAGGCCTTGCTGCTTCATCATCACCTCCTCCCCCTCCTCAGCTTCAATACAGGTAATCAAGTACCAGTTTTCTTGGCTTGTGTATTCCTCTAGTATAGATTTCACAATCTCTCTCAATTCTTCTGGGCCTGTGCTTGTACATTTGTTATGAATATCTTCTACATCCAGTCCAGCAGCCCCTATAACCAGTTCATTAAGGATCATGGCAGCTTGCTTCCGATAAACTACGGATGTATGGTACAGCTCCATAAAGTGATCCACAAGCAAATACAGGTCTCCATAATAACCCAGGAGCTGACAGATCTTCCGAAGGAGCAGGAAGACCCTCTCGTCTGTGAAGCATCGGAAGTATCTCCTCTGGACCCTGCTCCATGGCTGTGCAGCTGAGGCCTCTGCAGAAGTACTCAGGCTGTCAGAGTTCCAGCGCCGCTCTTCCACCATCTTGACATCAGCCACCTCTAGCTCCAGTACTTGGATGAGGGCCCTAGAAAGGCGCTGCACATGGGCCACAGAATTGAGAATCACATGTACTTTGGGGCCCAACAGTTTCAGATACCCGAGTAACAGGGAAAGGGTAGAGAATTTGCCCTGATCATCTTGTGTGTTCATCAGGCGGGGAAGAGACGTGGCCAGTGAATGCAGGCTTTCTGACAAGATGTCAGCCAAAGCTCTGTTGCCTACTACTACTTTCTGATCCGCAAGACACCTCAGCACTGTATTACACTGGGCCTGAACTTCAGGACTTTCATCATTCACTAGGCCAACTAACACCTTCAAGAGGGGACCCGTGGATTCAACCAGGGACTGAGTGCACTTCAAAAGCAGGACCTCCACAAACTCTACCAGTTCCAGCCTCACCTTCCAGTGTGGGTGAACAGAGACACAGTCAATTATCTTTTTAATAAGGATGGTTAACTTGTCACCAGTGCTTTTTACCCAGTCTGCTTCTCTGTGAATCATCAGGGCTGCTACTCTGTGCTCAACTGCAGGCTTTGCTCGGGCCTTTGGGATCCTTGTGAGCTGTTCATCAGCCATGATGAAGCCCACTGTTTTGTAAAAGACCTTCAGGGAAGACACAACAATGCTGTGACCCTGTTTAAAGTCTCCTGTGATGACTCTGGTCAGTGTAGTTGAAATTCCAGGTAAGAAAGATGCCAACAAATCCCCCAGCTGCTGCTGCTCCAGTTCATCCAAGGGCCTTGGATGGTCCTGACAATCACACTGAAGGAGGAGAACCTGTAGACACTGTAAGGCAGCTATTTTAATCTGTTTTGACTTCTCCTGCTCTGCCAAGCCCAACAGTAAAGACACAGCAAATCCTAAACGAGGCAGAGTGGAGGGCTCATAAAAAGTCAGAATGATGTCCCTGTAAGCTGAGTGCATTAAGGTGCTAAGTCCCTGGATCACAGCCAATTTCAATTCCTCTGACAAAGCTGCGGGTTTCTGGGAGTTGGGAGAGTACAGACAGGCTGAAAGTTCCGAGAAGAGCTCCTGGAGAAGCTCCTGCTCTCTCACACATGTTGAAGAGAGGACAAAGGTGAGGCATTCCACCACACTCTGCACCAGACGTTCTCTTTTGGGCCCTGGGGTCTTCAGGGCAAATCGCAAGGGGAAGAGAATGTACTGCTGCAGTTCCTGAAGGGCAGTGTCACTTATGGCTTGTAACTGTGTCTGCAGATGCTCCACATTCTCCACTGTCTGGGTCTTTGTGAGCTGAACACAGACTGGACGTAAGACGCCAAAAGCCTCCTCAGGAGTGTCAAACACCGCCATTGTACAACTGCCTTCCCCTCACCGAGGAAACATCCTGCAGGCTAGAGGAGAGAAGCTTCTCAGTAAAAAGGGTCAAGCTCAAAGCAAATACAAAGTGAAGGTCCATCCATCCAACATTTATGGGGCCCGAGTGCTAGGCACTGCAAAGGGAACAAGGAAACTGCAAAGAGCTGGCTCCTATTATTGGAGTAGCCCCAGCTTAGTGAGGGACATAAGCATATGCTACAGTCTCTCCGGATTAGGAAAGACCTAAATTTAGGTTCTAAGTGAGCAGGGACGAGTCATATCCCAGGGAAAGCCAGAATTGAGTTTCACAATAGCATGTCTGACCAATGATCTGGGTTCTAATTCCTGGGCTGCTGACAGAGGCATATACAGAGTAAAACAAGCTGTCTTAGTAAGTCAGTGTAAGTTTTCATGAGTATACAGACCTGCAGACAATGTTTCTGGCACCTGAGAAGGCTTTCTCACATTCTTTACAATAGATTCCTCTTTCCTCTACCTCTCTGTCTCTGTCTCTCTGTCTCCCCCCCCCCCCCCCCCCAGATTCCTTTTGCTTGGTCTTGTCACTGAGAGATTTTAAGTGAGGTTGGGAGGCTACAATCATCTTTATGTGGATGGTAATATGAGGGAAGGATCAGAGCTGGGTGAGGCTGACAGCAACACAAAAGAAGAAGGGCGTGCCCAGAGAGAAGGAAATCAGGAGTGTATACTGCCACAGACATCATGGGGGAAGAGATTTCAGCGGCACAGAAAGCCAGATGCAATGCAGGAACTCGAAGGAGACAGGTTTAGAGGTAATGAAGAGGCTGAACAGCTTGACACCTGAAAGTTTTTCTTTGCTGTGAGGAGAGATTCAAATTCAGAGACTAATGATGAACAAAAAAGAGAATAAACAGAGCTTGAAGAAGAAATAAAAGTCTCAAACATTCCATTTGGGAAAACAGAGCAGCATGCTGGGAGGACACAAACCTGTGGCCCAAGGGTACAAAGGATTGAGCCGAGGCTGGAGTCTGTAAATGTATAACACTGTGAATTGCTGGCACCGATGAAGTGACCACCTCTCACTGGATTAGGATCATCCAGTCTGGTAGGTGGGCTTACACTTTTCTCCTTGGCTGTTCATCTCTATCTGCATGAGTGAGTACTTCTAACTCCAGTGGCCACCAAGACTCGGCCATTTCAGAGCTATGCTGGATGGCACCTGAGAACCAGGTAGGGCTCCTGCACACAATCAGACAGATACTTGGAGTCTCGTACCTGGAGTTCCACAGACCCTGTGAGGAAGGGGATTTCTAGCATCTGTGGCTCTCATGATGCCAAAGAAAGGATTCTAAGCTTCATCTAGATCAGGAAAATGCCAAATGTGGATGCCACAAGCTTGGCTGAAGACCAATGACACTCCCCTGGGTACTGGCTTACACACTATCTGTGGCATCTCCTGCCTGAGATACTCAACGCTGGATTAACGAGTAGGAAAGGAAGCTAACTGCAGTCAGAGACGGGAAACACATTTCAGACTCTTGAAGGTGGTGAAGCTTACCTGTAGTAGAATGACTACTAGAGGCGAATGAGAATTTAAAGAAAAGGACCAGTTAAAAAGTTCAAGCACACAAGAAAAGATATTTCTTACCACTAAAACTATGATTTTCCATACCCTAAAAGTCTACTTGATGAAATAATAATGACTAGAAAATGGCTAATTCCTGAGACCCAGTGAGTGGCCTGGAAGATCAAGCAGAACTAGCTTAAACCTGAGCAAGGGGCTCTGCAGGTAAGGCGCTTGCTGTGCAATGCACCAACCTCAGTTCAACCTTCTCCGAGAACGACAGGAGGAAAGCCAGGTGTGATGGCATGCATGTGGGGTAGAGAAAGGATCGGGACTGGCTGACCAGTCAGTCTAGCCTAATTGGCGAGCTCTAGGTCCTCATGAGAGCTTCTGTCTCAACAAACTAAACTTGTGCACCCACATGCATGAGCACCTCTCCCCTCATACATAGAACCATAGACACAGACATAAAATAAACAAACAAACAAACAAACAATCACAATAGAGACCTGAGGAAAAAGGGATGAAAAAATAAAACAATGGCGTTTTTTTCCTTTTAGTGCTGAAAATTTTCTTCAAATAAAACACTCAAGTGGATATCTAGCATATAACACATAAGACTCAGAAAAGGCTGAGGCTGGGGCAATGGCCTGGGGGCTCTATATCTCTTTTAATTCACCTTAGGAATTTCAGAAAAATAACTAGGGGGGTGGGAATCCCTCAGGGTAGCAGATCCCAAGCTCAGACTGTGTATGGACACAGGCCTAATGAAACGGAAGGAATGGCATGCTCAGAATGGCTTCCTGTGTCATTTATGACCCTCACTCAAGCTAGAAGCCTTGAGAGCTCTGCTTACTTTCATTTACCTTTCAATCTCATCATTCCTTCAATTTCACTATTTCCACTCTATCAATGCTTTCCCAAGGCAACTTCATGTTGGGTCAACTATAACAGCCCCACCTCACCCTCGCACCCCTGTCCTGTGCACTGACCCTTCTTGAATCCACACTTCAACTGACTTCTCCCTTTTCCTACCACCTCTAGCATATACCTCGAGTTAGTACTGAGAGGCTACAGTGGAGCATGTGTGTCTTTCTACTTTAGATCAGGGTTCTGGGAGGATAAGGGCAATCCCATAATCCCATACCTAGAAGTAATTAAAGGCCTTGGCAGACACTCAACATCTCTACAGAGCCTTATAAATCCTGCTCTCAAGTAAGGTACAGTAGGGTATGACGGACCAACAGTCTTACTGATGGCTGAAAGTCAAATTACAAATTAAGTGTGTGTGTCCGTCTGTCCTCAAATTGGCAAACCTGCCTCAGCCTCTGAGGTATTTGGATTAGAGGAGTCATTTCTTAAAGCATTCCACACCTGAGGGAACAAAGAAGACAAGTGGATTACTAGTGCAGAGGAGGAGATACTCAAAGTCAGTGGAGCTACAGCTCCCGGCCTGCACAGGTTAGGGTTGTCACTGGAGAGAAGAGAAAACACAATGGCCTAGAGACAAATCTAATCTAGAGAAACATCAAAATACAAGATCCTGGAAAGGCTGTTGCTGAGACAGAAACCAAGAGATATTTTGATGTTCTTTAAAGCTAGAGTGACAAAACTGGAGGTTTGCTCTCAAACTTTAGATACGTGATTGGTAACTCAGTTGAGTCCCTCTTTAAGTTCAGTCTTGGCTCCTGTGTGTAATGGGTCTCTGAGAAGACAATACTATATGGACCCACTAATAGACTTTTTATATACTCTCTCATATGTAAGACACCCTGGAACACGTGAAGAAGAAAGACCATATAACTGACAATCCACAGGAAAGACAAGAAAAGCAGACCCACAGATAACCGAAACAGCCGAGGCTTAAAAAAACAAGATTAGCCAGGCAGTGGTGGCACATACCTTTAGTCCCAGCACTTGGGAGACAGAGGCAGATTAGCCTGGTTTACATTGTGAGTTCCAGGGCAATCAGGGCTACTCAGAGAAACCCTGTCTTGGAAAAACCAAAAATAAAAAAATGATAAAATAAAAAAGATTGACAGTAAAGAAGCAAAAGAACACTCCTTTTCTTTAACCCATTTTTAATTAAAAAAGATAGGTAGGTAGGTAGATGGATGGACAGACTATGAGTAGGTCAGTGGAGAACCTGGGAGAGCTGGCTCTCTCCTACCTCTCAGGGCAAGCACCTTTACCCACAAAGCCATCTTGCTATACCTATTTTTCTTGAGGTGCTCTCTGTTTATCTGAAGATATGACTTACCTATTGCTGCCTTCTTTTTAATAAGTGATTTAAAAATATTAAAGCAAAGTCAATAAAAGCTAAACTGAACTCATTTAATTATACTTAAAAGTTGATTGAACAGTTATAATAATCCCAGGATTATTATACTCTTCTTTATTTTAGGTAGCCTTGGCCCGCCCCCGCCCCCAAGGTTTCTCTATATAGCCTTGACTATCTTGAAACTCACTTTTAGACTAGGCTGGCCTCAAACTCAGAGATCCACTTGCTTTTGCTTCCCTAATGCTGAGATTAAAGGCCACCACCACCTGGCTAGGTAGACTTTAAAAATTCTTTTTTTCTTTTTGATTTTTCAAGATAGGGTTTCTCTGTATAGCCCCTGGCTGTCCTGAAACTCACTCTGCAGATCAGGCTGGCCTTGAACTCAGAAATCTGCCTGCCTCTGCCTCCCAAGTGCTGGGATTAAAGGCATGCACCATTATGCTTGGCTAAAATACTAATGTTTTCACTAAAAATAATTAACTGCTGGTAAATCCTTATAGGACTGCAAACCTAGCACTTGGAACAATGAAGTAGGAACAATTATGAGTTGAGCCTGGGTCACACAGTGAGACCTTATAACCAACTTTACCTTAACCATATGAAACAGAACCAAAACTTGAAAATCTTTCTTTTTTGAGTGAATGTCCCCCCTCCCTTCAAATAGACACATAGAGCTAAGAAATACAGTATCTATCATTAAGAACACACCATAAGGTTTAGCAGCAAATGAATTTAGCAGCAGGTAGGATTGATGTGGAAGACAAATCAATAAAAACTTCCAAGCTCAAGCCAAAAAAGAATCATAAGTCAGGTGACAAAGGAACCTGGGAGATACTGAAAGCTTTCATGTGCGAGTAAGGCCCAGAAGGAACAGCATTAAACAAAGCACGACAGAAAGGTCCAAAACAAAGCAGGCAACACACAGATCAAGACAGCAGTGAATCCCAAGTTTACTAGAGCAAGAACTTATAAAATGGAATATAGTTGTTCTGCTGCAAACCAAAGGGAAAGAAACAAACTTTTTCTTGCAGTGGCATGGAGCTTCTTCTGGCTTCTTATCTTCCTCTTGCTTCTGCCTTAGTGCTGGAGTTACAGGTTACAGTTACCACCATGCCTAGCCAACATGGAAAATATTAAAAGCAGTAGAATAAGACTGACAGATGGCTTTTCAACAGCATGACCCAAACCAGAAGTGATTAGGGCAATCTCTTTAATGGGCCAGCTAACAACTAACAAATGAAGACATGCCTTGGGATATATCTTGGTGGCAGAGTGTCTGCCTATCAGGCTGAAGGCCCTGGGTTTTAGAGTAAAATCTGAGGGTTCACTGCTGTCAGGATGCACTACAGGAAAAAGCAGAGTGGGGAAATGAACCTAGACAGAAGCATGGGAAGTAGGGAGAATGAAGGAACTGGAGCTGGTCATCGTAAACAATGTTAAATGGCGCCAGTCATCATCTTGCAGTTTACATGGTATGAAACTAAAATGGGGACGTAATTCAGTGTTCTCGGAGTCTACAAGTGCCAGAAGTGGCAGATAATTTGTGTCAGATACATTGTATTGAGATGTCAAACACATGTCAAAATCTAGAGGATGTACTCTTTTATTTTTTTTTTAAAAAAGATTTATTTATTTTATGTATTTGAGGACACTGTAGCTATCTTCAGACACACCAGAAGAGGGCATCGAATTCCATTACAGATGGTTGTGAGCCACCATGTGGTTGCTGGGAATTGAACTCAGGACCTCTGGAAGAGCAACCAGTGCTCCTAACCGCTGAGCCATCTCTCCAGCCCCGAGGATGTACTCTTAAAGGAATTAAATACCCTCCTTACAAGGGCAGTAGAAATAGGATAATATTTCTGATTAATCTGAAAGAAGGTGAAAATGGTCATTCGGTGGTGGCACATGCCTATAATCCCAGCATGCAGGAGGCAGAGGCAGAGGCAGGCAGGTTTCTGTGAGTTTGAGACAGCCTGGTCTACAGAGTGAGATCCAGGACAGCCAGGGCTATACAGTAAAATCTTGTCTTGGAATAAGAAAAATGGGGATTGGAGGTGAAAATGAAAAAATAAAACCAACAATGAGCCACATAGAAAACAAACAGTAAGATGGCAGACATGGCCTGACTAAAGCACATTAATTCAGAGCTTCTTACAGCAATGTTACTGACATTTTAGCTGGGTGATAATTTGCTAATGGAGGGCTGCCCTGAGAATTGCTGGGTACTTAGCAGTTTTCTTGGCCTTTTGATTTTAGATGCTATTAACATTCTCACTGCTTTGACAACTAAAAATGTCTCCAGGTACTGCCAACTGTCCTGTGGAGGCCAAAAATCACTCTGGGATAAGAACCACTGAGAAAGTCCACATGATCCCAATTAAAACCCCAGCAGGACTTTTCTGGAAAGTTAAGTCAGTCATGGTGGTACATGCCTAAACCTCAGTACTAGGGAGGCTGAGACAAAGTATTCTGAGTTTGAGGCTACCTTTGATTATATTCTAAGATTCTGCCTCAAAACAATTAAACAAGCACACACCAACAAACAAGAAAGGAACGTGCTTCTAAATGATTATGGGATAGTAAAAGACATAGACTATTAAAGACAACTCAGAAGAATGAAACTGGAGAACTCACCTTATCTGATTTTAAGAAAAATGTACCTGGAATAGTATACTCACTGCATACTGGCATAAAGAAAGACATATGTACTTCTGGAAATGAATAAGGTCTAGAGTTAGTATCTTATATAGAACTCAGACCAACGCTGTACATACTTGGCAAAAGTGATTGTGAAATGCAGTGGAAAAGACCAGGTTTCTCCATGTAGCCCTGGTTGTCATGAACTTGCTTTGTAGACTAGACTAGCCTCAAACTCAAGAGATTGGCCTGTCTCTGCCTCCCTAGTACTTAAGAGTGTTGAGGTGCCATCACACCTGCTCAAGAATGACCTTTTCTACTAAAGATGCCACATCACTTGGCACTCCATATGAAAAAAAAAAAATAGTCATTTTAATTATCCAAGGGAGTGTCCTGTAAGATCCCAATAGGTTCCTAAGACCAAGAATACATTAAACTCCAGATATACTCTTCTTTTTCCTACAAATATTTACTCTGAAAAGGTTTAATTAATAAAGCAGGCCAAAACCAAAAAACCCCGATTAACAACAGCAATAATAAAACTGTGTGAATGCAGTCTACAGTAAGTGGGTAAGTCTATGAATGTGCCCTCTAGTAAGGACCACATTTGTGATCGCCAACTTAACACACCTAGAATCGGCTGGGAAGAAAGTCTCAGTGAGGGGTGTTTGGATGAACTTGGCCTGTAGTAATGTCTGTGGAGGACTGTCTTGATTGTCCTAAGTGATGTGGGAAGCCAGCCTACAGGTGGGTAGGTAGCATTATTCCCTGGTTTGGAGCCCTAGATGTTTTAAGAGTAAAGACAGCTAGCTGAGCACTAAGCATGCAGGCATTCATTTCTACTTGTTCTTGACTGTGGATGTGATGTGACTAGTTGCTTCAAGTTCCTGCCACTGTGACTTCTCTGCAGTGATGGGCTGTAACCAGCAACTGTGAGCAAAAATATACTCTTTCTTCCCTAAAGTGCTTTTTTTCTCAGGGTATTTTATCATAGCAACAGAAATGAAACTAAGAATATTTTTGAACCATGAAAGTCTGAACTGTAGATTATGGAGATTTCTTTCTCTCATACTATATTTAAATGTAGAATACAAAGCGAAGAAAAATCCCTAAAGAAAACAAAGAACAATACTTCTGTGACTTTGAAGTGGGCAAACATTCCTCAGGGTCTTACGATGTAGCCTGAAGGGCCTTAGCTTTCCTGCTTTAGCTTTTAGGGCACTAGAATTCTAGGGGTAACACCCAGTCGGCAAACATCACTTAAACAGTACCTGAAAGTCTAGTATAGTGCCTCACATTTATAATCCCAGTAGCTGGGAGACTGAGGCAGGAGATCTGTCCCAAGCTCAATGCCACCATGGACCCTACAGTGAGTTTAAGGCTAGCCTGGGCTACAGAGTTAAGACTATCATAAAACAAAACAAAACAAAACAATTCCCCAAACACCAGAATATTAAAACAAGGATACATTAAAAAAAAAAAAAACCTTGATGTGTTAACTATTACAAATAAGAAATATTCATTGAAATATACTACTAAAAGCTGGGAGGATGGAGAGATGGCATAGCAGTTGAGTAGTTATTGCTTTTACAAAGGACCTGGGTTTGGGTTCCCATATGTTGGCTCACAAGTACCTGTAACTCCAGTTCTAGGAAACTCCATTCCTTCTTCTGGCCTCTTGGGACATGTGTGGTGCACATATATACATGCATCTATTTATGCACTTAGACACACAAAATAAAAAATAATAAAAACTGGGTAGAGTGGTATACACCTTTAATCCCAGTAGTCAGGAGACAGAGGAAGATTTTCTAAGTTTGGAGGCCAGCCTGGTCTACAAAGCAAGTTCCAAGGCAGCTGGAACTACGTAGTGAGACACTGTCTTAAATAACCATAACCACCACCATTACTGTGTATAAACCAGGGGAAAAAAAGGAAAGGAAACTAGTAGATGCTGGCAAGGATATGAAGCAACACAAGCACTCAGGAAAGCTCTCTGGCACTAGCTACTTCTGCAGGGAAGCAGGTGTGCTCCATGAGCTAGCCACCCCACACTGATAACACACCCAGCAGAAACACCTATCAAAAGATGTGTTCAGCTGAAGGCCTAAAATCAGCCATAAGCCTAAAATCAGCAATAGGCCTGACATACATGCCTGCTAACACAAAGTCTTGGGTCTCTGTGGAAGAACACTGAAACAGATGGCTATAAACTATTGTAAACAGGTAGCTTTTGTGGAAATCTACCAGCCTGAGTAGTCATAGACCCTGTAAATAGGCAGCCTTGGCGGATAGTACCAACTTAGATAAGGACAAATGAATCATAGGCAGAGTCATAGTGACCTGTCCCCTGAACTTCTACCCAGCTGATACCCTGTTCTGAAAGATATCTGTACTCCCCCTGAACACCTATGCTCCTGTGTCATCCCCTTCCCCACATCCTGCATTTTTGTGTTTATAACCCGTGTTAAAAGGTAAAAATTATGATTTGATGATGATAATGATGATAATAATAATAATAATAGATGTGTTCAGGATGATACCACCCACTGTCAACCTGGAATGGAAGCCACCAAATGTATACCTATGGATAAATGGTGTTATCATCTCTCAATGGACTGCCATCCAGATTAAGGTTTACCACAGCCAGACATCTAAAGAATGGGCTAAGGATGAGAAATATAAAGATTTTTTTTTTTTAAAAGGAAGATAGTATAACACATTGCTACTTTGATATGACTATAAAAGGCAATCATATAGCTTTATGGGGTGGCCATGAAATCGTGCTTGTGTGACAATATGTCAATTACAGAAGAAACTGTTTATAAAGATTTAGAGCCTTAGAGTCCTGGATCCTACTCCTTTAAACTACAGCTCTGATTATTTAACATGGGGCTGCTGCAGTTTACAGTTTACTTAACAGAACAGGGGTATCTGGCCCAAAGTGACACTGGGATGGACAGACAAGCCAACAACTGGGAGTTCAGACAGTAGCGGAATAAACAGAAGCAGGAGTGGACAGCCATGTCTGCTAGCCATCTAAAGCCTTCTTAGTTTAATGCACCCTTTGTGGTCTTAGAAGTGCTACTGCAGAGGTAGCAGATGAGACCTGCCAGTGGAGAGCATGAATGAATCATGTCCTCCCTCTGCAAGCTTTCCTGCTTCATCTCAGAGATGTGTCAAACCAAAGGTGCACTTTGTACAGGAAGCACAGTTGTCTTTTACAGACACTTTCTGTTCTTTTTTTTTTTTTTTTTTTTGAGGCAGTGTCTCTCTACATAGCCTTGGTTGCCCTGGAACTCACTCTGTAGACAAGGCTGATGTTGAACTCAGACATCCACCTGCCTCTGCCTTTCAGTGCTAGGATTAAAGGTGTGTGCCATGTCCAGCTTCTTTACTGACACATGAAAGAGAAGAAGGCAGATCTCACAAGGAATTCACCATATTATACAAGCAAACAATGAAAAGAAAGAAAGGCTGCTAAAGGAGCTTGGAAGTCGAATGCCAACAGAGCCGTGCTCACGAGGAGAGGACTTATGCTGAGGAAGGAAGACCACACCTAAAATCCTGTCACAAGAACAGGCCAGATGGAAGGAGAGACATAGTGGTGTGTGCCAGGCTTCACACTGTGGTGATACTGATGAGATCACATGTCAGGCTTTCCACTTACTGTCCCTGAAAAAGTCCGTAGCATACTCCCTCCTGGCCTCTTCCAGATGCAACTTCAGAGTGAGACCTTCTCAACAACACTCTCTGAGACTACAACTCACCTTATTCCTCCTCACCTTGGTCCTCCCAATCTCCTTTCTCCATCTTTGGTTTTCTTCCACAGCACTTAGTACCACTTGTGGGGCCAGATCACCTACCTGTTTATTTTACTTTTGGATTCTACCCAGGATCTCCTCCCTTCACACAAATGTGGGTTCTAAAAAGCATAATCTTGCTGGGCGGTGGAGGCACACACTTTTAATCTCAGCACTTGGGAGGCAGAGGCAGGCAGATTTCTGAATTTGAGGCCAGCCTGGTCTACAGAGTGAGTTCCAGGACAGCCACATACAGAAAACCCCTCTCAAAAAAAAACAAAAAAAAAAAAAAAAAAAAAGCATAATCTTTGCCTAGCTAGTTTCTTGCTTCTGGCACTGTGTATTTTTATGTTGCTAACAGTCATGACCCAAAGTCTGGTTTCTCACTTGATGGGACTCTGATTAAGCTATGTTCAACTAGATTATGGATTAAAAACTAACACATTCTTTTCTAGGAGTTTTCCCTCCAGGCAGTTGATCTTATTCACAATGGGACGACACAGTCATAGCGTTTTTTTGAGATAACCAATTTTAGATTGTGGCTGTTCCTTAGGCCACTTTTAGATGTTAAGTCCAAAGAGGGCTTTTACGATGTGGGTTTTAGTCCAGGTTCTCCCAGTACTTGGCTATGTGGTTTCCATAAGTTTTAGCTTCCCTCAAAAGAATTAAATTTGATATATAAAGTAGTCTGCAAAATTTCCAACCTCTAACCATTGCTGTTGGAAAGGAAGACTAGGTTTAGACTATAAGACATGTAAGAGGCCGGGCGGTGGTGGCGCACGCCTTTAGTCTCAGCACTTGGGAGGCAGAGGCAGGCGGATTTCTGAGTTCGAGGCCAGCCTGGTCTACAGAGTGAGTTCCAGGACAGCCAGGGCTACACAGAGAAACCCTGACTCGAAAAAACAAAAAAAAAAACAAAAAAAAACAAAAAAAACCCAAAAAACCCAAAAAAACAAAAAAAAAAACAAAACAAAAAAAGACATGTAAGAAGTTCCAATACAAATTCCTAAAGACAAAGAAAATTAATATTTTTTATAAAGACCTACTGGGTCTCGAGAGAGGCCTCACTGCTGCCCCTGCAGAGGATCTGGATGCAATTCTCAGCACTTACATAGTGGCTCACAACACCTAGGACTCCAGTTTCAGGGATCTGATGACTTCTGACCTCCACAGGCACTGAGCATGCACATGGTACAGAGACATACATACAGGCAAGCACTCATATGAATAAAGAAATAATGTCTAAAAAAATAATCACCCTACGTCAGGCACTGTACTAGGCACCTGTGTGTTGAACTTGTTAGTGTGGATGTATACATGTTTGTACACAAGAACTCATGAATGTGGAGGTCGACAGCAGATGCCCTGTCTCAACTATGCTCCACTTTTATTTTGTGAAATAGGGTGTCTCACTGTATCTGACGCTCATCAACTCTGCTAGACTGATCAGTCAATGACTTGGAGACATATCCCTGTCTCTATCCCTTGGTCTCCTCCCCCAACTCCAATATAGGCTTAAGAAAGTGTGATTTTTGCCTTGCTTGTTTCTTCCTCCTGGCACCAAGTGGTTATTTTATGCTGCCAGTGGTCATATTCCAAGGTAGGTGGTAATCTGGTTTGACAGGTGGTGCTAAGTGCTATGGAAAAAAAGAAATTACCCCTAGTGATAGGATCACAGGTCATACCACTGTTCCTGGATTTTCATGTGGGTGATGGGGATTGGAACTCAGATCCTTATACTTTAGTAGCAGGTACCTTACTTACTTAGCCATTTCCCCAGCCCCCATGATAGGTCTGTTTAAGACAAGGTCTAACTATGTAGTCATAGCAGGCCTAGAACTCACTAAGTAGATCAGGCTGGCTTCAAACTCACAGAAACCCACCTGCCTCTGCAGGGGAGGCACAAATACTGGGATAAAATGTATGCACCTTTGTATGTGGCCATGCTAGATATTTTATGCCCATAAATTCCTCATCCACAAACTGAGGAGCCCAAGCTTCAGAAAGAGAAATAAGGCCCACACAACAGGTATCAGACAAAGGATTTGTCTCAAGCCTGGCTCCAAAGAACATACCAATATTCTTTGTATTATACCAGGGGTTCCCAGTCTGACTGCTCATCAGAATTAAGGGGCTACAGTTAAGTTCAGTTTCCTAGGGCTCCATACTAGATCTACTGCAATCTATTCTGAGGGGCCCAGAATGCTTAGGATCTAAGGCTTTAAATGCAAGGTCAGCTAGGAAAAGGAAGGAACAATCCAACATGTAGTCTATGCAGAGTCTCCTTCTGAAAAACAGGAATTCTGCAATGAAAAAGGTTCAACATTCCATTAACAGTCATGTTCAGGTATTTGGAGGAATGCTGCCTTGGGTTCAAATGACAGCTTATTTGTCTGTCTCTGCACTAAAGGCCATATTCATTCAGAATTGCAGCTTTGCCTAATGTCCCCTCACTCAATAAGTGAGCAAAAGAAGTTAGATATCAAACTCTCAGCACACTGAAGTACTGTTGCATCCTGTTTTGGCCTTCTTCCTAGCTAGAACTGGTAAGTTACAAACCTATAAGGTACAATAACCATTGAAAAGGCTACACACATGGATATAAAAACATTGTAAGTAACTCAAATGAAATTCTAAAAGTTGTTCAAGCAACCTATGGGAAGGCTGAAAAAATATAACAGAAATAAAAACAGAACCAAGAGGCAGACTTGAGTTCTAACATGTCAATAATTATGTTAAATATAAAGAGCTCAAAATACTAATTAAAAGGCAGAGAAGGCCAGAATGGATTTTAAATTGTGATCTAATTGTAATGCTGTTTACAAGAAACTCACTTCATATAACTTATTGTTACAGGTAGGATGAGAGCCAAAGGATGGAGGAGATATTACCATGCAAATGTTAATTAAAGGAATAGGAGCTCTATTAGATACAGACTTCAGATCAAGGTTGCCTGAGATAGAGAGGAACATTATATAACAAACAGTTAAGCAGTAAATCTACTAAGAAATAGCACTTCCAAATTACATGCATAAGACAACAGCTGACAAATGTGATAAAAATAAGAAAGCTACAAAGCAGGCATAAGAACAAGTGGAGGGATCATCACTCCTCAGTCAGCAACTAATAAATAACCAGGAAAAATCAACAAGGACAATGAAGAAGTTACACATCAACAAGGACTGAGGGAGTCACCCCTCGCCCCCAAGATCAATGCTAGGTCTACAACACTCTTCCCACAGCAGCAGAATATACCTTAAAGAGCCCACAGAACAATACTAAGATAGGTCATAGGACTAGAGAAATGGTTTTAGTGTTAAAAGCACTTGTTACTCTTGCAGAGGACCTAGGTTCAGTTCCCAGTGCCCACATGGTGATTGCAAATTATCTGTAATTCCAGTTTCAAGGGATTCAGCATTCTACTCTGACCTCTGTGGACACCAGGCACATGTATGCACATACATGCATGCAGACAAAACACTCACATGCATAAAAGTTGAATGGGTGCTTGAGACAAATCCTTCGTCAAATATCTGTTCTCTGTGTGGTCCTCACTTCACCTTCCTAAGGCTTAGACTCCTCATTTTGTGGATGAGGAATTTATGGAGTTCAGTGCTGGGAACTGAACTCAGGTCCTCTGCAAGAGCAGTGCATCCTCTTAGCTACATAGCCATCTCTCCAGCCTCCAACCTCAGCACATTTAAAAGAACTGAAACCATACAGAGGACGTTCTCCAAGCATTAACAGAATTAAGTCTGAGATCACCAGGAAGGTGTTTGGAAAAGCCTCACAAACATGACAAGCAAACAACACATGGATCAAAGAAGGCATGGGAAGAGAAACAAATAAAACCAAGGAAATGGATGAAACACGCATATAGCATTTCCCCTGGGAGGTGACATATGCTTGTAACTCAGCACTCAAGACAGTGCAGCAACAGGGAGTGGTGGTAGACACTTTTAACCAAAGTCCTCAAGAGGCAGGTCTCTGAGTCCCAGACCTGCCAGGCTTGCAGACCAGTGGTAAAGCACTAGCTTAGCATGCACAAAGGTTCAAATTCAAGCTCTCTCTCTCTCGGTCTCTCTCTGTCTCTCTGTCTCTCTCTCTCTCTTTCTCTCTCTCTCTCTGAAACCAGAGAGTGCATGTGTGGGTGGGAGTGGGGTAGGGAGAGAGAGAGGACCCAGTTAACAAAAATGAAAACACCTATAACCATCAAGAAGCAGATTATTTATTTATTTATTTATTTATTTATTTATTTATTTATTTACTTATTTTGTGGGAGCTGGGAATTGAACTCAGGACTTCACACATGATAGGTAAATACTCTACCACTGAACTATATATTCCCACCCCAGAAGTAAATTTATAATACTGTTACGTATTAGAAAAAGGAAACAGTTGCAAACAAATCAAAACTCATTTCCCAAGATTCTAGGGGAAAAAGGGTAAACTAACCCTCAACAAGCAGAAGGAAGAAAATAACAAGAATCCAAAGCAAAGACTAATGAAAAGAAAACAAAGTCAATAAACAAAAACTGGTTCTTTGAAAAGATCAACAAAACAAACTTGTATCAAGACCAAAAGGGAAGAGAGAGAACAAGAGAGAGGAACATCACATATCAACAACAGATTAAACTGAATAGTAGGGCAGGTTTTGTAGACATCACAAGGACAACACAAGAACACCACAAATAACCTTTCAAATTAATCTGAAAACTCAGACAGTGTTTGTCTGATTTTTGTTACTACATTAAAATCCCAGAAGACAGAGAACTCCCCACTGCAGCTCCATTCTTGACGAGATGTGACTTTGCAGTGACTGCTGCTTCCAGATCACCCATGCTCCTTACCAGAGCCTGAAGGGTGGCTTTCACCAGTACTGTTTACAAAAAGACCTTCTGGAGCCATCGCTGCAACTCATGCAGGTTTGCACACTGTGGGTCCTGTGCTGCCTATGCTTAGACAAATGAATCCAGCTATCACTGGAGGTGTTTCTATCCTTGGATCTCCGTATCCTGTGCTCTCTCTCACTGTGGGCTTTCTAGTGTGGACAGATACATCTCTGTATGACCTTCATATTGACAAAGAATTATGTGCAGAGCTATGGTAGGCAGGAATTCACGAGACGAGCACAGTACTGGAATGCATTTACCTTATCCACGGGTACTTACAGGATAAATTTACCATTACTTCTGTGCTAGCAGAGCTCTGAACATGGATTTGGAACTCTTATCCACCATCTAGTGGATTCCAGTAATCTCTCCACCGTTTTTTTTTCTTCCATCCCTTTCTGGTTTTTGCCCCTGGAGTCCAAGATTTTATTACAGTTACTATGAAGAATCCCAGGGGAGATTTACAGATCCCTGAACTTACAAAAGTGAAATGGAGTATTATAAACAATTAGACTCTGAATCTTTAAGTAATTACTTGAAGAAATACTGTAATACTGTAGGAGGAAACAACTCATTGGGGCATTATTATTAAACACGTTCACAGAAGAATACATGAGTATGGGTCCAGCTGAGCCAGTAGAAGGAAGGTTGCATAAAAACACTTTAATTAAAAAAAAAAAAAAGGCAGCCGGGCAGTGGTGGCGCACGCCTTTAATCCCAGCACTTGGGAGGCAGAGGCAGGCGGATTTCTGAGTTCTGAGTTCAGGCCAGCCTGGTCTACAGAGTGAGTTCCAGGACAGCCAGGGCTACACAGAGAAACCCTGTCTCAAAAAAAAACCAAAAAAAAAATACCAAAAAAAAAAAAAAAAAAAAAAAAAAGACACCTGTATTTCAGTTTCTAATAAAAGGCTATACAACTAAAGCACATTCCTAGGCAGACTACCTAACCCTGGAGGTACAAGGTCTAGGGGATGTGCTAGGTGATGATGGTCTTCTTGCTAGCAGAGTCCCTGAAGTGGCACAGGAGTCACACAAGAGACAGAGAGTGCACGTGTACACTTGTTTGGTATTCTCCTTATCATAAAGCTACTTCGATCAAGGGAGCTCCACTTTAACTCTCTTCCCCAAAGCCATACCTCTAATTGCCGAAGTGCACATTTGCTTAATGCCCCACAACTGAGAATAAGTTTTAGCACATGAAGCATCAGAGAACCCTCAACCCACATCCAAACCACAGCAGGGACAAATTGGCTTAAGTAAAATAACTTATTAGGAAAGATTACTGGACAAGCTTTGCAACTTTTGTGGAATACATGTTTGTTATTTGAAATATCATAAAAAAAGAGAAAAATAATTCACTGGCAAATTCTAGCCAACATTTAGAGATGAATGAACACAAATTCTGCACAATATAGAAAGAGAAGATGAAGAAACACCTTCCATTTTTTAAAGTCAGTAGGATGCTGATACCCAAACCAAAGACAACACAAAACAATACCAAAGCTAAACACTAAGGTCAGGACCAGGCTTGCTGGCACAAACATTTAATCTCAGCACTTGGAAGCAGAGGCAGGCAGATAGATCTCTGTGAGTCTGAGGCCAGCTTCACAAAAGCCTCTGAAAAGTTGTCTTCTGACCTCAACATGAGCATCCACACATGCACATGTGCACACAGATAGCCATGCACACACAAAGTAAACAAACATAAGCAAAAACACTTTAAGGAGTTGAAGTGGGGAGGGTTGCTGAAGATATGGCTCAGTAGGTAGAGGTGCTTACCACCAAGCCTGGCGACCTGAGTTCTATCCCCAGGATCCACGTGGTAGAAAGGAGAGAACCAACTTCTGCAAGTTGTCCTCTGACATTCATAGGAGTGCTAGGGATACATGTGTGAACTCACACACAAAATTAATTAATATAAACAGCAACAACAAGACTAATTTCCTTCATGTCTACAGACACCCAAGTCCTAAACTAAATAATAGGACATATACATTAGCAGTACACAAGAAGTTACAGATTACAACAAAGTGAAGTTACTTCAGAGATTCAAGGCTGGCTCCATATTTGAATACCAGCCACTAGAATTAATGTTGAAAGGGTGAAGAGGCTAAGTTATATGACCACATCACCTCCATCTTCCAGACCTCTCTACTGTGACATGTCCTGAGCCTCAGCCTCTCTCTGCACCTTTTCTCTTACGACTCCAAGTTCTGTAGCTCAGAACTTGCCCATGAGCTCCAGACTGATAAATTCAATTACCTATGTACCTGTATAGATGGCCTTCTGTACCTGTGAACCCAAACCACCAATTCAACCAAGCACAGACCAAAATTATTTGGTTAAAAAAAAAAAAAAAAAAAAAAAACCCAAAACCCTGTGATTGTGCAGAACATGTAGTGTTACTTATTTCTTAAAAAGTAGTTACAGTGCTTACGTATCATTTACATACATAGTATATTATACTATATATAAACTAGACATAATGTGGCACCTGTGTATGGTGAGTGCATGTGTTCCAGAACCAATTCCCCAGACATTGAGTGTGACTGGTGACTATTCCTAGATAAGCATTTTCAATCAAACATGTCCACCCTGCCATTTTCATTGCTCAAACCCATCTGTCTGTCTGTTTGTCCTCAGTAAACAGAAACTCCATTCTCCTAGTTGCTTAGGTCAGTACTCCTAGGGTCAACCCTTGTCTTCTTTCATATCTAAACCCAGTCTATCAGCGAATCCTGTTATCTCTTCCTTTAAAGTATCTCCATATTCTATCCTTTTCCTGCTTCCTCCACTGGCACAATTCTGGTCTGCAGCATCCTTTTACCTGGGTTATTACAACAACTGACAACCTGATCTTCCAGTCTTTCTTGTACCACACCCGTCTCCTACATAACAGTCTTGCTTATGTAAGCAAAGCCTGCATGCAAATGTCACAACAGTACAGTGCAATGAGAATAAGCGCTCTGCCCTCACTTGCTGCTGCCCGTTCAGGGAACACTAAACCCTTACTTGTGCCTATCCGTTCCCATGTGGCACAGTCCCTCCATACCCTTCTGGCTTTATGTCTAACTACTCTTCTGGTTTCTATCACTCTGGTATACCGTCTTCTCAAGTCCTCAAAATTGCAAACAAGGGTGTGAAGTTGTTTTCTCACTACCAAGAAAGACGGCTTATGGCTTGTTTATCCTCTCAGAAGAGCATATATAACATACTCCTGTGTGAGCAACTTACACTTTCTCAAGTCCATGCATTCTCTACCCACTTGGTTTCATGGATTTTAATGCAAATCATTTTTTGATTCTTTTTTTTTAAACTTGTATGCCTATTTTTCCTTTTCTATGGAAGGCAAGCTCCCAAGGACAGGGACAGTTTGTCTGTTTGCCCAGAACAGTGCTTCAGACACAGATGCTCAGAAATTATTCACCGAATAAAAGAGCCTTTGGCTAATCAGTGAAGAATTTGGGATCAGGCGACTTGACTGATTCAGACCTTGAGTAAATTCTAGTTTTGCCATTTCCTCACTATGCCTGAGCAGCTCTGGATAGGTTACTCACTCACATTTCATGTGTTCTCATTATCAAATGGTGATGGCAACCACCATGCCAGAGCACTGTTAAGGATTGAAATTTAGACATAGTAACATGCTGAATACATAGACTCAGTACAAGGGTACTCAGAACATGACAGTTACTCAGTACTCACTGTTTAGATGAGGTCTCTAAAGCCCTATCGGTTTTGTTGTTGTTGTTGTTTTTCGTTTGTTTGGTTTTTGTTTTTTTAAAGGCACGATTTTAAAAGCTGGTCTGGAACTTATTACACAGACCAGGCTTGCCTGGAACTCTCATAGACCCACCCGCCTCTGCCTCCCAAGTGCTGGAATTAAAGGTGTGCTCCACCACACCTAACATCATTATGAGGTGTTGACTTGTGCGCGAATTCACTTAATCAGCTATGAACTCAGCTTTGATCCCAGATGCTGGGACACACTAACATAACACTCTCTTCATTCAGATCTTAGCTATGTGAGCTTGAAACTTATGTGATCACCACACCTCTGTAACCCTCTGTTTCCTTAATTGTTATACTGTGAGAAGATAATACCTGCCGCATAGCTTTGAAAAGTGTCAAGCATACAGAAACTTCTCACTACACTACCTATTATCATGATGTACTCCAGGCGAAGGTCAAAGCACGTATTTTAGGGACAGAGAAGTTAAGAAAATCAGGCATCAACTATAGGAATGTCTTCTAGGCTGGGAGGGCCCACATCTAAGAAGTTCAACAACAATGGTAGGGAAGCTGTAGGTATGTGTGTTGGGGGGGGTGTACGAACGGAGGATGTCAGGTGTCCTGCTCAACCACTCTCCAGCTTATTCTTTTGAGACTGAGTCTTTCACTGAACCTGGAGTTAAGCAAGCATATAGCAAGCTCCAGCGATCTTCCTGTCTCAGCCCCAGAGCACTGGAGTTACAGACCTGGCCCACCAACTTGGACTTTTGAATGATGGGAACTCAGATCCTCATTCTTGTATGGCAAGCACTTGGAGCCATAACACCCCTAGAAAAAAAAGGGGTTTTCAGTCGAGGTCAGTAGACGGCGCAGTTCCACTAGGTGTGAAAAGGGGCATCACTTCTGAAGACTGAACAGGAACCAAGGTGGGGAGGCTTGCAAAGGGTTCGTGACTTTAAATGAGCTAGAGGAGCGTGGGGGAGGGGGACCAAGCACGGAGGGAGGTGTGGCCTAGGCCAGCCATTAGAGCGACGCGGCCCTTCCCACACCCAGGTCCCGCGCTTTCTGCTTCAGTGTCCCCTAAGGATTCGCTTCTGGACGCTCTTAAACTCCTGAGCTCCCTCACACTCCCACCACTCTTACCTCGTCTTCCAGTCTTTCCCTCACTCTCCCGCCTCCTGCACCCTAGACGGAAGTGACGAATAAGTAGTGCGCCACGCCGCGCCAGAAAGGTTCTGCCGGAGCGGGAAAAAGGGTTCCGGTGAGGCTCACTGCGCCGGCGCGCGGGCGCGAGCAGTTAAAGCACTTTTCGGTGTTCGAGGACCTAGATTTGTTCCCTCGGCCTGCCGGGTTCGAAGTCCCCTCAGCAAGAACCAAGGAGACTACCTCTTCCTAAAGATTGTTTTCCTCCGGCTCCGAAGCCTCTCGGCGTTCCGTCTGTGGCCCTTGCCCTTTGACCCCGTGGCGGCGGGGTGAGAGGTCGGGTGGCCATCTTGTGGCGGCGGCGCGGGCGGCTGTTACTGCGGAGACCTGTCCCCTCCCCCCACCTGGTACCCCTAGCTGTCTGTCAGTCGGCAGAGAGCCCTGCAGCCTGTCAGCGGAGGCCTGGGCCGAGTGCAGTCGCTTCCCCGGTCTCATCCGGCGGCCCAGGCTGTTTCTCAGCCCCCCCACCATGTCCTCCTTCTCGGAGTCGGCGCTGGAAAAGAAGCTCTCAGAGCTGAGCAACTCTCAGCAGAGTGTGCAGACCCTATCCCTGTGGCTCATCCACCACCGCAAGCACGCAGGACCCATCGTCTCCGTGTGGCACCGCGAGCTCCGCAAAGGTGATCACCCCCACCCCTGGGCTCTCTCCCATGGGTGTGTTCTCTCATCCACTTTCCCACACCCCTCTAGCTTCTTAATTAAGCCTTGCTTTGCAGGCCTGGGTCTCTGAGGTTCTGAGATTGGAAACAGTGTTATTTTATTTCTTGGAGAGGGAAACTGAGGCCCAGTAAGGTATGGGATATTCTTCTGAGGTTCCATGGGCGCAAATGCCCAGACTTGAAGTTATTAAGCTGCTTTCCTCTTCAGGCTCCCACCTCACACCTTACGACAGTTGTTTTTGTTTTAAATCGTGGCTGTGCTTGGAGCTGGGATCCCTGTGTTTGGCATTTGGGATGAGATCTATCGGTCTCTGGTCAGACTGCTTGAAACCTTGTGCAAGCATGTTATAGCTAAGTGATACTGGGAACATTTCTTTATATCCCTGTGCCTGTGTATTCTAATCTGTAAAACGGACACAAACTTACCTGTACTTACAAAGCCTTGACTCCATGTTAGTTAATATCCATAGACTTCAGAACAGGCCGGTAAATTGGGTAGCCTTCTGCACTTACCACTAAATTCAGACTCTGACATTCACTGAGCGCTACCTGTTTCTTGCCAGGCCCTGTGTTGAATGCAGATTGTTTCTGGCCACTGTCTAGAAGTTAAGCCTGTCTTTGTCACTTATCCCAACAGCATAACCTCTGTGTCCTTTATTCCTTATATAGAAAATGGAGATGATGGTAGTTTATGTTACTATAACTTTATCATGTGCTGCTATCTTTATGCAGGTTGCTTTTGTTTTTGTTTTAGGACAGAATCTTACTCTTTATATTTAGCCTTTACTGGCCTGGGACTCTCTATGTAGACCAGGCTGGCCTTGAACTCAGATCCATCTGCTTCTATCTCCCAAATGCTGGGATTAGCGGCTTGTGCCACTATACTGGGTGATTCTTTTGTTTTGTTTTGTTTTTTTAATTTTTGGGACCTTTTGAAATAGGAATTTTACAGATGGGGAAAACACAGAGCTCATTCAAACAAAACCAAAGCAGATTCTGGGAAGAAGCCAGGACAATCCAGTAAGCATTTTAATGTGCTGTGGGCACAGTGCAGGTTTTCAGTAGAAGTGGTAGGTTAAGACTGCTGAATGCCCAGTGTACACTTCGGTCTTTGCCTGCAGGTTGCTCCATCCTGGTATGGAGCGGCAGCAGGTACAGTGCTAACTCACACTGTGCTGGGTTCCTTAGCAGAAGACTGAAGGGTTGAAGCTTAGTGGTAAGTAATTTCATGAGTGTGTAGACAAGAAAACTAAAGTGGAGAGTGGAATAGTCAGTCTTCGAACTGGTTAGCCTCAAGCTCCAGGGTTTTCAGGAGACTGGACTCTGAGTCCTTGCAGAGCCTCCCACTTATGATCTGCTCTACTAAAATAGGAATCCCTTTAGCCCTCTGGGGCAGCTAGGTAGAGCATAGCTACAGCATCTGTAGCGACATGAGAAAACTGTTGGTAACCATTGCTGAATTCCCTTAGACAGAGCCTCTTGATCATCATGAAATCGTCAGCCCATCTCAGGCTTCTGTTGTGAAGCTTTCCTTCTCAATTCCTCACCTTACCTTTGAGTTTCTGGAAAATACCCATTTTGATGGGCCTTACACAGCAAGTACGCTGGTATTCTTATCCCCATTTCATGGAAGATAAAGATCCAGCAAGAGCAGTGGCTTGTTCAGGGGTCTAAACTGGAGCCTGGGCCCAGGGAGGACTGCTACCAAGCCTTAATGCTTTTTCAAGTACCTAGTGCCGTAGTGATCTTAATCTGAGGCACTTTGCTCCATTGTATCCTCTCCTGTCCCATCCCACCACTTGACTTCACTTCATTTTAGTTATGTCTCCTTCTCTAGGTTTGTTTTGATCAGGGTCCTCTAATGCACTTAGAATTGTGTCTATCACGCAGTTAACAATTAGTTTAGTAGTTTAGTTATACCTCTGATAATGTTTTCATGTTTGATTAAAGAACGGACCTAAACTGGGCGGTGGTGGCGCACGCCTTTAATCCCAGCACTTGGGAGGCAGAGGCAGGCGGATTTCTGAGTTCGAGGCCAGCCTGGTCTACAGAGTGAGTTCCAGGGCAGCCAAGGCTATACAGAGAAACCCTGTCTCGAAAAACCAAAAAAAAAAAAAAAAAAAGAACGGACCTAAATGGCCTTGGTTTAACTATCTGTGGCAATTTCAGAGCTGTGTCTCTGTTTTACACAAGGCAGCACATATTTCTCTACTGGTGAAATGAGCCAATCCAAGCCGGATTAGATTGTATTAAAGGCAGGTTTATTGGGAGGCTGCTCTAGGGCAATTTGGTTTTGGACCTGGGACAAGGGACTGAGGTGCATATTTTACATATCAAAACAGACCTGGCCTCCAGGTTCTCCCAGCATCCCTCAGTCTCTACCTGGCTTAACCTATCCCCAACTCTGAACTTTGCAGCCCAGTATCTGGGCTGCCCTTCCCCTAAAGGCTCTTCCCTATTGATCCAGACATTTTGGTCTCTCCTCTTCTGTCTGCTTGAGCACCCTTTCTCCACCCCACCCTCTGCACTCATAGTGACTTCCTTGGCCTTCCTTGGGGCCAGTGAATTTGTCCACTGGAGAACAGCTACCCAATAAACTAGCCTTTAATATATTCTAGTCTGGCTTAAATTGGCTCATTTCACCAGCAGAGAAATAACCTATCTGCAGTCACTGTCTACATGTGGCTATTGGACATTTAAAATGGTGACAAAGGAATAAATATAATTGAAGATTCAGCTCCTCAGTTTTATTAGCTCAATTAAGTTCTGGCTGGCCACCATGGTTGATAGCTCCCAGATTGAATCTTGCAGAACTAGAATTCTTCGTGTATTTATCCAGCTTCCCTTTTATTTCCCTTAAAATAAAAAAGGGTTTTGTACTCTGACACTGAAACTGACTTTCCCTTTTTAATCTAGCCTACCCTGAGTAAGTATGTATGTATGTATGTATGTATGTATGTATGTATGTATTTTGGTATTAGACCCCGCCCTCTACACACACATACATATCTTTTTTTGTTTGTTTGTTTTTTGAGACAGGGTTTCTCTGTATAGCTCTGGCTGTCCTGGAACTCTGTAGACCAGGCTGGCCTCGAACTCAGAAATCCGCCTGCCTCTGCCTCCCAAGTGCTGGGATTAAAGGCGTGAGCCACCACTGCCTGACCTACCCTGAGTTTTTAAAAATGGCCATCTGTGCCTAGGAAGAAGTTTTCCTTGTCTTAGACATTACCCCTTTGAGTTATCACTAAAGTACTTTAAAAAATTATTTCCTCTCATTTAGGAATCATTTCTGTTTTTAATGTGTTATTTTCTTTCCATTTTCTAGGAATTAGTAATTAGTCCTTTAGAATGTAAGTAAAACTTCTTTACAGTATGGAATAGTTGGGTATTACAGTGCTGTTTGCTCGCTCTATCGATCTGTCTATTTTGAGGCAGGGTCTTACTATGTAGCCTTGGCTGTTCTGGGTCTTGACCATACTGGCTTAAAACTCCCAGGGGCCTACCTGTCTTAGCCTCCCAAATGCTAGGATTAAAGGTGTGTGTGTGTGTGGCTAAAATGAATTATTTTTAATGTTTGTTTGTTACTGTGGCCACAATGTAGGTAAATAGTTTCTTTTTCCAGAATAGTTTCTAGTCTTTCTCTACACATCAACATTTTTTGATTAGCCAGTCTTTTAAACTTTACTCAACAAGAAGATGGGAAGATATGTTTTGTCATCTTGTCACCCAGAGTTACAGTAGTGGGAGGTGTATGCTGTTGGTTGGCTGTGTCACAGTGCCTGTACACACAGGGTACTTGTACTTCTCTTTTAGGGTGCCCAATGTGATTTAGGCCAAAAGAAGGCATTGGATCCCTTGGAACTGTAGTTAATGGGTAATTGTGAGCTGCCATGTAGGTGCTGGGAACCAAATTTTGGTCCTCTGGAAAAGCAGCCAGTCTGCTCTTTTTCTGAGATAGGGTCTCACTATGTAGCCCTGGCTGGCTGGGAACCGACAGAGATGCTCTGCCTTCCTCTGCCTCCCAAGTGCTGTGATCAAAGGCATATATCAAGCCCAGCTGTAGGAGTGAGGGTCTTTTTTTTTTTTTTTTTTTTTTTTTAAATCAAATAATAGATTGCTATTATTTCTTTAAAAATTCTGAAAGAAAAATCTATACTAACCCTGAGTCATACACGCTGAGTTTTGGGTTATGTAATTAGGTGCCTATGAGAACTAAGATCTTTTAATATGTTTAAGTAGAGTGCTATATTCCTCTTTTCTATTTTCACTCTTCATTTTATTTTAATTCATATGACATTTTAATTGCATCATTTTTAAAATTAGTTCCTTTATTTTTTGAGATTATAATATAATGATTTCCCTCTTTTCTTTTCTCAAACCTTCCATATACCCCTTCTTGCTCTCTTTCAAATTCATTCCCTCTTTTTTTATTAATTGTTGTTATATACCTCTATGTATATACATATATATTTCTAAGTATAACCTGAGCAATCTCTGTAATGTTACTTGTATGTGTTTTTTCGGGGCTGACCAGGCTGACCATTTGGTATTGGATAAATTGGTGTGTTCTTCACTGGGGAAACTATTTCTCCTACTCTCAGCATTTGTTAGTTGCCTGTAGTTCTTTGTGTAGGGTTGAGGACTCATGGACTTTCCTCTGTCCATGTTAGTATATCTGTTTTGTCCTTCAGCTCGTCATGTTGGTGAGACTGTGAGTATAGTTTCCAACTCAAATCTTTCCACTCTTTCCTGATCCCTGAGCCTTGGTGCAAGGGTTATTTTATAGATGTATTCATTGAGACTGGACTCTACAGCTACGTTTTGATTGGTTGTGGTTTTGTGTAATGAACTCCATCTATTATAAAGAAGAGGTTTTTTTTTGACAAGGGTGAGGACTGCACTTATCAGGCCCTAGAGAAAGATGTGCACCCATAGGAGTGTTCTTAACTGCTGCATTGTCTCTCCAGGCCTTTGCTGTAATGTAGTATAACAGTAAGACACTGTATCAACTATTGATACTTTTTTCTTGACATTTTTTTTTTTTTTTGAGACAGTCTCAATATGTAGCTCTGACTGCCTTTGAGCTTGCTAGCACTAGGTAGACCAGGCTGGCCTCAGACTCATAGAGATCTACCTGTACTGCCTTCCCAGTATTGGGATCAGAGGCATACACCACTATGCCTGGCTTTGTTTTGCTTTTTAATAATCACTAAGTATAGGTTTCTCACAGTCTTCTCAGTTACTTATCTAAATTAGATTATTACTAGATGGCTAATGAATATAGTTCAATATCTCTCTGTCTAAATGTGCTGCCTGTCACATTAAGACTCTATCTCAAAACAAAACCAAACCAAAAACTATAATGTGTTTTAAAAACTCTGTTTTTAATTAATTTGGCTTTTTCTATAGCTTTAAAATATCAAGTCTTCTGCCTGCTGTGCTTTTCAAAAGTGTTTTTTTTTTTTTTTCTTTTTTTGAGAGCAGTGGAGCAAGGACTAGGTACACAGTTGTGTAAGAGTTGGCATAAATAACGCTAGAGTTTTCTATATAGTGCTGAAGAAAACTTAGTGTTTTGAAACATTTTATATTCATATTTGTTTCTTTTTAAAGAAAACTGGGACCAAAAATGATAGTGATATAACTTTAGGGTTGAGAACTTATGTGCATAGAAGCCAGAAAATTTAGTAATGTTTCCCCAAGCAACTGTAATTCAGATGTATTACATGAAGCTTTTATGGTTTAATATATGATACCATATAGAGTAATAGAAAACAGTTTATTTTGTATGTGTAACAAAGAAGAATTATGGGTTTTGTAGGAGCTGTAATTTTATATATTCTGATTTGAGATTTGTATAAATTTTCAACAGTAATACAGTATTTCTTCATGTTTGTGTTTGAGATAAACATTCATTGGTATAGCTAGAGAATCTTCTGGACTGTAAAATCAGTGTCACTGTCTGACTATGGTTCTTGGCATCTCAAAGAAAAACTGAGAGCATCAGTTATACTCTTATCCTTCACAGTTGAATCCTAACTCTTGTGTTCGCTCTAGACTGTTTGGGAATGAAGTAGATTTCCTCATAATACAGTAAATGCTCACCTTGGTTTAGCATTAAGGTTGACAGCTTATCTTTTTGAACTTCCTTTATTTTTGATGCCAATTAATTACCCTGGTTAAAGTAACAGAAATAAAGCTAATGTGGTGTTTTTTTCCCCAAAATTGTATTCCCAGATGTGCAAGTTAGACTTCAAAGGGCTCCTTTATTTTATTACATTGTTTTATTCAGACACCTACTTGACTCTCTGAGGTACACTCACATTAGTGTTCTTTTTATGTGCAGGGACAGAGAGAGAGAATGTGAGAATGTGTCTGCATTTGCTTGCTGTGTGTAGGTCCGTGTGTGTGTGTGTGTGTGTGTGTGTGTGTGTGTGTGTGTGTGTGTGTGTG
>JANHMN010000002.1:218661663-218825298 GCA_030674055.1 Rhabdomys pumilio
GTGTGTGTGTGTGTGTGTGTGTGTGTGTGTGTGTGTGTGTGTGTGTGGAGTTGGTGTTTAGTCGCTATCCACCTTATATAACAGGGTAGGACCTCTCGTGGAAGCCCAGAGCTCACCAATTTAGAGGAGCTAGCCGCCAGCTTGCTCCAGAGAACCCACCTCTACCTTGCATTTTACTTGAGTGCCAAGGACCCAAATTTCAGTCTTCATGTTTGTATGACAAGTACCTACCTGCTAAGCCATCTTCTCATACCTAATGTTCTTTAGAAATACCTTAATGATCACTAATTAGAATTGTTTTTGCTGTAAGTTAAATTGTCCTTTCTTTTTTTTTTTTCCCCAGCCAAATCAAATAGAAAACTTACTTTTCTATACTTAGCAAATGATGTCATCCAAAACAGTAAAAGGAAAGGACCTGAGTTCACAAGAGAATTTGAATCTGTCCTTGTGGATGCTTTTTCTCACGTTGCCAGGTATGTTTTCTATGGGGGTGCTTACAGTTTTCACCTTCTTGTTCTGTTGTTTTCATGATATCCTTTGCAAATGGACAATGTTGTACTTTACAGAGTGTTGTTCACACCAAATTATGCTTTTATGTTTCCTTGGCACTTAACTATCATCTCAGACATGTAAACATTTTGAAACAGTAAAGAGACTCACTCTGATTTCAGAAACACATCTTTCTCCTTTGAATTCACCCACTGGATTTCTTTCTCAGTATATTTTCTATGGCTGAGCTGTCTCATTAGTTTATGATCAGCTAGGAGTATGAAGGGGCACTTTAGTACTGTCTTTTCAATAGCAGAACTTGGTTACTGAGACTTTTCCACTCGATTTCTAGTTTGCTAAAAATAGTAGTCATTACTGTCACTACAAAAATAGTCACATAATGTGTGGAAAGGTAGATGCTTGAGTCACATTGTTGTAAATCTGCAACTCGACCTGCAGAGTGCTGCACAGTGGAGCACACACCTGCAGAGTGCTGCACTGCGGAGCACACACCTGCAGAGTGCTGCACTGCGGAGCACACAGGCAGCTGGGGAGAAAACTGACTCCTGCTAAACTCCCATAGCACTTGGGCTCGTTTGCCCAGCTTGTTGTAGGTGTAAGTTAGGTTCCCAGGAGGAGAATTTAGGTGTTTGTTTGTTTGTTTGGGTAGACTGTTATGTTCATAAGGATGCACAAAAATACACAGATCTTTGTAAAAGAAACCATAAAGAGTGGAAACAAGACTAGTGTATTAAAAATATTCTAGAGTCTAAGAAGGCGTGGGTGAAAGGTCTTATGTGGGAATTGAAGTCAGTATTCCTTGGAGGATTTGAAATGTTTAAAGAAATAAAATTAGTAGTCCAAAATGTTAAAAAAAAACACATTGAGCTTTCTGAGACTGGAGATTTTTGCTTGTACCTGTGGTACTGGCTTCTGATGAACACGGTTACTGAAGTAGCAGAATATATTAGGAATTTGAAGAAAATTACTGAATCTTCTAACAGCTGGTGAGCAGAGAGGAGCCATCTGAAATTGGAGTCTGGGATTTGTTTTGATAAGGGTTAGGTGGGTGCCTCAGACACTGCTCTGTCTCATGTGCCATGGGAGTAGCCTTGGGTGTGTAAGTTAAGTTTTTGAGCCCGAGTTTTCCATCTAGTTAAAAGGCAGGGAACTTCTTAGAGACCTGTTTTGTGTTTTACTCATCCATTTTCATGTCCTACACTCCAGGCAGAGAAGGACTGCCTTTTCCTAGATCTCAGCCCATGCACCTTATAGTGCTTGCATACAGCCTCCAGGTCAAGGAGTGTACTCATATAGTCTCTCATAGAATGCTCCAAGACATAGCAGCATTGCATCTGTCCTGGTGCTGAGTAGGAGTTAGTAAATATTCTTTGATTCAATTAGGATAATTGTGACTAACTGGGGAAGAGATCTAGTTTAAGGTACTATCCCTGTCCTATAGAGATAATAAACTAACACTTCTATAATCATCACTGTTCTAAGTTAGAAAAGGATAAGTAGACTAGATTTAGAGGCTTGCCTAGCATGTGGGCACGTCTTAAAACTATACAGGCACAGTAACACACTCCTGCGATTACAGCACTCAGAGGCAACCCCAGGCTATGTAATGAATCTGCGTCACAAAGAAAACAAAGAAATGTAAACAGGAGACGTTGGGAAAACATCTGGCACATTTTACCTGGTGTTTCCTGTCCCAGTTCCTTTCTGTATCCCAGTCTGTTTAAGGTCCAGTTTGGACCATGTTTCTAGGTGACTTCTCTTTGCCCTATCATTAGAACAGAAAGTACAACAGCTACTTTAATACTTTTGTACCTCATCATCCAAAAGCAATTTAGTAAGTGTTCTTGGTGTGCCTTTACTGTGACCAGATAGTGAACAAAGGTAGCTGATCCATTAATTCCCCAATTGATTAGCAATATTTCTATGATCCTTTTCTACTTTCATCCCCAAGCAAAAAAATCATTGAATTCAGAGAAAGCAGAGTGTTCACAGGGTAGATTTGATTTGAGTAGTGTTTACATGACTAGACTATGAACACGGTATGCTTACGAGTACCGTGTTTTCTTTAAGGTTTGGAAGTAGTTACACATTCATTATTCAACATGTATCTGTTCTATGCCACACACTAATCCAGAGCTTGGGGAACAGCAAGGAAGAAGGCAGATAAGAGCTGTGAAGAAAACAGAGCACTGTGAAACGATATGGACACAGTGAAGTAGAATAGTGTTCTGGGGTGGGCTCTTCTCCAGGCATCATGGGTAAGGAGGTAACAGTCAGGAACCTAAGATAGAAATAATCATGACATCTTAAGAGGAACACAAAGTAAGATGTGGCCCCAAATGAGATCAGAGAGAGAGTTCCATATTCCCTGGGAGTCTATTCTGATAGGATGTCAGTAAAATTCCCATAGACATTGTAAAACACTCAGGTAAGATGACAGAAAACAAAAACAAAAACCTAACCATATAACTAGGATTTTCCCCCTCTTAATTCATTTGTTAATTCTGCTACCATTGACAGTGCATGAAAAGTTTAACCATTTGTAAAATCATGAGTAAGCACTTTTGGTAAAAATTGTACCTAAAAAAAAAAGTTTACTATGTTAACAGATGTATCTCTTTTTAGTCAACTATTCTAATGTATGATAATGTGATATATATCTTTTTATTATATTAAGAGAACATTTTTATTTTTATTTATTTGTTTTGTTTGTTTGTGTTTTTTGGAGACAGGGTTTCTTTGTGTAGCCCTGGCTATTCTGGAATTCACTCTGTAGACCAGGCTGGCTTCTAACTCACAGAGATCTCCCTGCTTTTTGCCTCCCAAGTACTGGAACTAAAGGTGTGCACCACCACCACCCGGCAAATTAATATTTTTTAAAGGGTTCTCTATTAGGTTGACTCAGTGGATAAAGACCAGGCTAGCTGAATCAGCAATTTCTGGGTACAATTGAGAGACCCTGTTTCAATATGTAAGTGGAGAACAACACGCACATGTACATGCATGCACACATGAATTGCAAACCTTAGATGTGAAAGGCTCATGTAGAGAATGGGTTGTGAAGGGCAGGGAAGCCCGAGTTCAGGAGTGTCGCTGTGGTGTTGGCTAAGGTGAGATCGGTTAAGACCTGCAGTGAGAAGGTTCTCTCCATTGATTGAATGCTTATTTTGTAGTCGGAGTCTTCTCCCTTGTAAAATATACGTGATTCCTTGAAATGGAATGGGAGCTGGTATTGAGGGAAGAGAGAAATTTTTGGTGTAGTAGATGGCTGACCTGAACTGAAGCCTGGGGAGAAGATTTGATGGAGGAAATGATTTTTGATTTGTTTTTGCCATGTCAAGTTTGAGATGGCTGGTTAGATGTTCCAAGGGGTAATTATGGGTGGACATATGGGTAAACTAGTTTAAAGTTCATAGAAACTTTAATTTTTGTTATTTCATGTTTATAGGCATTATGTCTGCATGTGTGCTTACTATGACCACATGTGTGCCTAGTATCTACAGAGACCACACAGGGCATCACATCCCCTGCAACTGGAGTTACAGGCAGTTCTGAGATGCCATGTGGATTCTCAGAATCAAATCTGGGTCCTTTGAAACAGCAGCAAGTACTGTTAATTGCTGAGCTATTTCTCTGGGGCCCCTCCCCCCTTAATTTCTTTTAAAAAAAAAAACCCTAAAATTTGTGTGTATACACACTCATGTGTATGTACATGTGCTACAGCAAACACATAGAGGTAGGAAGACAATTTCCAGAAGTCAGTTCACACCTTGCACCATGTTGGTCCCAGGGATTGAACTCAGGTTGTCTGGCTTGATGGCCTTAATTTCTGATTCTAGACTTCATTTCTTGAGAGGTAAATCAGGAGTCATTGCCAAATACATGATAATTCCTTGTTATTTGTGGGTCTTCATACTTCTCCCAGGTGGGTAACTTCCTAGGAGGTCTCATAGCTGTTAGGATTTATTGCACCCAGGGATATAGAACAATCAGCAAAGGAGAAAGGTGCATGCGTAAATTGTGACAGGAGGTGGGAAGAGACTCAGCACCCAGAGCCTTCTCTAAGATTTGTTGAGGGCACTTCTGCCACTGTTCCTGCAAAGTAAGTAGGCATTCACTTAGAGCCGTGCTGTTCACACAGGTGAGACACCCATATCATTAGGGAGTTGAGTAGTGTCCTGAACCCACTCCTGCCCTCACCTGCCTCTCCAGGTTCACTCCTGTCATAGCTTTCTATCACTGTGGAGGAATGCCAGAGAGAAACAAGGGATTAAGGATCTATCTGAGCTCATGGTTGTAAAGGTTTTAGTTCATGCTGCCAGCTCCTCTTCTTTTGGGCTGCAGGGAGGCAGAGCATCACAGCAGGGAGTGTGTGATGGAGCCCTCTTAATAGCAAATATTTTAAAGATACTTTTCCATGCAGACGGTTCTCATATACATATTATTTATTTTTTGTTTTGAAGACAGGTTTTCATGTAACCCAGGCTGGCCTTAAAAGAATTTGTGTGGTCAGGAATGGCTTTGAGTGGGTTCTCCAGCCTTCCCCTGGAGTTCTGGGAGTACAGGCATGCACTACCATGCCCAGTTTATGCAGTGCTGGGAGTCACACTCAGGGCTTTGTACATGCTCGCCAAGCACACTGCCAAGTGACCTACATTCCCAGCCTCGAGAATTGTCAGTGTAGAATGGGATCCATGGGGCCTGGAAAGGTAGCGCCCCTACTCTTGTCACTTGCTTTCCTGTTCTAGCCACATCTGATTTTAGATGCCACAGTGACATCCACTTCACCAAAACCAATTAGGTTAGTTAATTTGTGACTTGAATTACTTTGATTTGGAAAAGTTGGAAGTCAAGTATATTTATATAAAATTTTAAAAATTTATTTCAAAAAAGATTGCTTCAGCCAATATGGTGTTTGTGTGGGGAAAAACAAGCCCCATTCTGTGGGGAAGTTTCATTCAGGTGGGAAGAGTCAACAGATGTTCTGTGCAGCAAGTGAGAGATGGGTTGTGTGAAACCAGATGAAGGCAGAGCAAGAAGTGCCAGTCTGTGAGGCTGGAGAAGAGGGAAGGACAGGGCCACCTGATGCACAGCTGACTTAGGCTCTAGGCCTGATGACCAGTGAGGCCAGGTCAGAAAGTCTTGAGGGTTTGTAAGGACTTTGTTCTGAGAAGAGTGGAAAGAAACAAGAGATGGCCTTCCGAGGCGACTAGAATTACATTATTCAAGCTGGAAGTAGACAGTAGGCGGGTAGGGCTGGGAGCTGGAGAGATGTAATGAGGCTATCAGAGAAGCCAGTGGAAATGGCTGCCCCTTGGACCAGGTTGTTGGCAGAGGAGAGGGTGGGAGTAACTCATTTCTGCATACACTATGAAGAACGAATTAGTGTCTTAGCATAAACCCAAGTGCTTGCTTATAGCTGAGCTCTTTAAGATGTAGCAGAAGGGTTTCCATTTCCCTAGGACTTACCTCTGAGTTGAAAAAAAATTAACTTATACATTTCCTGGCTTAGTACTTTGATCTCAGTTTAGTGGACTTGCTACTAGTAATTTATAAGTAGGACCAGGCTGAGTGTTAGCATAAACTTCACAGAAGTCAGTGCTGAGGGTGGATAGAGTTTCTGTCTGTTGAATTTGTTATTCTTGCTGTTGTTAGTAAAGATATTTGACTTCAACCCTAAGATGTAGAGGTCTTTTCCCCTCCTCTTTTTGACATACTCGTATATATCTGAGCCTGGCCTCCAACTCACTGAAATGGAGGATATGTGACCTTGACTTTCTGATACTCTTGCCTTCACTTCCCCAGTGCTGGGGTGCAGTGTTGGGGATTGAACCCAGAGCTAGGCAAACGTTTTTTTCCAAGTGAGCTACAGCTCAGGTCTCTCTTTTTTGAAAGTTATTTTTTAATTAATTTATTTATTTGGGAAGAGGCGTGGCCTACTTGTAGGGGTCATTGAAGACTTTGCGGGAATTAGTTCTATTCTTTTGCTATGTGGTCCAGGTATGGAAATCAGGTTGTCAGGCTTGGAGGCAAGCTTATTTACTTGTTGAGCAATCTTGTGAGTCTCAAGGTGTCCCTTCTTAAGGTGCTCAGTGTTATGATGTTGGCTTTTATTCAGTCTCACTAAACAGACAATGCCTGGGAGCACACAGGTGGCAGGGGCCTCTCTTCAGAAAGTCTTGTCCTGCTCATCTGCTGCCCTCTCAGGTATTACATACCAGAAAAAGATTACCTGACTTTTTCTTTCAGATAAAAACGACAAAGGACTGCATTATTTCCAGAGCTTTTCAAGATTATCCATTAGATACATGAGTGTTAACACAGAACTCAGACTACGGCCAGTGTTAAGGTCATTATAAAGTTGTTATGGTTGAGACACTTGGCACATACATATTGTATGCACGTATTTATGCATGTAGAGGTGTGGAATATTAATGTGGTGAATCTAAACACTTGTGCTTTTAAAATCTTAAAGGTTTGACTAATTTAATGTCTAGGACTGTATTTAAATTGATGTCTTCTAAAAGGCCAAGTGGTCAAAATCAATATGGTCAGTTTGTTTGGTTTGTTTTGTTTCATTTTCTGGCTGTTAAAACCAGTCATAGAGGCTTTCCCCTATTCCTTCCACCTTGCAAAGGGGGAAAAGATTCCTTGGGTTGTTGGATGCCTCTTCCTGCTCACCACAGGAGGAGTGTAGTTTCCCTCAAGACTGAGCATCCAAGTAGCACAGAGTGTACCACATTTTTGTTTTAAGTGTGTAAATCATTTTGGCAGTTGTTAATGATGTTCTTGTTTTAAAGTAAATCTGTCCTAGTTAAAAATAAAAAATTTAAGATTATACATATATATATGTATATATGTATCTATCTTTTCATCTTTTCTGGGCAGAGAGGCAGACGAAGGCTGTAAAAAACCTTTAGAAAGATTGCTGAACATCTGGCAAGAACGAAGTGTCTATGGCGGCGAGTTCATACAGCAGCTGAAGCTGTCTATGGAGGACTCCAAGAGCCCTCCTCCCAAAGGTAGAAACATCACCACATGTTTACAGCTCTTGGTCTTTGCTCCTCCCAGCACCCCCCCCCCCCCCCCCCGTGAAAAGCTGCAGTGGGGGCTGTGATTCACTACTGTGGCTGCTGTAGCCCACCAGCCGCTTTATGACTTCCGAGGGATGCTCCTGAGCAACGGTGAGAACCTGTGCGGTGGTCGAAGCAGGCTCATGACGTCATGCTCGCACTCCCTCACTTTCTGTGTGTTCTTCATGGCTCTCCTTGTTCTTTAAGGAACTGTCCTTGTATAGGGAAAGGAACGACCAAGTCTTTTAGAATTGTGGTTGACTAAAGAGTACCTTGTCCTGGCCCTGACATTAACCACAGTAGGGCCTTGGATAACTCCCTTGCCCTTTTATAACTCAGCTTTATTAATAATAAATCTGGTTTTATATACTTTGATAGCTATCAGATTATTGTCTATATTGATTTTTCATCTTTACTGAACCCAGGTTTATCTTTGTGAAGTAGTATATATGTGAATTTTAAAGTTCTTAAGTTAAGACTTCATATTATTTATTTCTTTAAAGAATAAGTTCAGATATTTGGTTTTCAGTGTCTGGTTAGCCATGGGTTACTCGTAGCTGGCATGAAATGCTTCTAAGCTGTCACCCTATTCTGACTCTGCTTATATGTACCGCTAAGGAGCAAGTCTGAGAACTGAGTACTAACCATCTTGAGGTGCCTTTCTGATTTGAACTAGCCCACTTTGAGATTGTTCTTTCAACCCATCCCCTAGTGATGCTCTTGGTTCTTTGGTCAGGCTGAGTTTTTGAGTGTCACATGTAGATGCTTTGCTAGTCCTTTTTCTCTACACATGTACATGTCTTCACAACCTGTCCTTTCCACTTATGGCAATACATTCTTAAAGAATGCCAGTCTGGCTCCCAAGCCTTCCTTGCTGTGGGCCATGTAGCCATCCCCTCCTGCTCTCGGGTACTGTGTACACACTTCTGCTGGCTGACCTCCCAGGACTAGCACAGGGGACCATAACATGCCTCAACCATTTATTTGTACTCTTCCCAGTCTTTTCCAGGTCTAAAGTTACATCTCCTTCCCAGTAAACTGGAAGAGGCTTTCTAAGAAAGTGCTTTTGAGGCTTTGGGCCGTTGTTTTACTTAAAACTGCTAAAAAATGCTTCTGAGAAGCAAGCTGTTTCCTGCTTTTGGTTACACTAGTGACAGCATTGTAGCCTTTGGGAATTTCACTCTATAGTTTTGAGAAAATATACAGCATTTTTGCCTGTCCCCTGCACGTCATTGAGTAATTCCTGGGGAAAGCAAGGGATCTCTTGTCTTAAAGGAAGCTTAAGACCTATGTTGGAATGTCCGTTCAGGCATTACTTACTACACATGTGTGTTGGGCTGTGCTAGGTGCTTTGGAAAAGAGCACAGAGGAGTGAAAAACAATTGTGCTCCCCAGGGAGCTGTCACAGATGTGACAGCATTGAAAATGGCTCTTTTGGGGTTTGAATTTTGATTGCAGGCTAGTAGTGACAAGTACCGGTGTCATTTGTCTAAAGATTGTTTTTCTTCCCCTTCATCTTTTAGTCACACTCAGTAGGCTCCCTGGGTATTCTGGTCTTGGCAGCTCACTCTTGTCTTCCCAGGGCCTGGATGATCAAAATCGTTTATACAGTTCTTGTAAATACCCATGACTTCCCAAAAGGTTCGTTTACAAATCTGAGTCGTTCTTTTATATTGTAGTATTGACTCATCGGTAATTCATTAGCTTCACTTAACTTGCACTTTGCCTTTGTAATAAAAGATTTTTTTTGAACTTTAAAAAATATTTCTATTTGTTTAATTTTATAAATTAAATTTGTAGTTCTGTATACATGAACTGGAGTTACAGATGGTTGTGAGCTGTGATGGGGATGATAGGAGCGGATCCCGGGTCCTCAGCAAGGGCAGCTAGTGCTTCTCCACCTCCCATCCCGCTCCCTCCCTCCTGGTCTCAATGGGACAGCCACTTCTCTTAACCACTGAGTACCTCTTCAGTTCTACAACACTGGCAGGTTTATTTTGCTCCTATGTTCATATTCTGGCGGAGTCCTTTCGCATGGCACTGTTCGGCTGTAGTGGCTAAGTGTGTGCAGGTTATACCACATGCCACATTAAGCAGCTACTGTGCACACAGTTCTGTGAGGTTCATATGTAGACCATATGCTAGTGGGTTTTCCACTTAACCATATATCAGTCTTAGCTCTTCAGAACTGTAAAAATGACCATGTAAATGGAAACTGCAGAAGAACTTAATCCATGTAGAAAGTCAAAGTTCTGTGCAGTTTTGTTTTTGTTTTTGTTTTTGTTTTTTTGTCAGCTAAAATGCTGCCTACAAGTGTATACTGAACAGAAAAAAGAGTAAAACTGATGGTTGCTTTTACTATGCACTCCTGAAGTTCTAGGGCTCAGAAACAAAAGCAAGAGGATTGCTAGTTTGAGACTAGCCTGAACCAGCTTGAGCTGCAGAGCAAAGGCCCTCTCTCCATAAACCTTATCTAGGATGAAGCTGAATAATAGGGTCAGCCTGGAAGGGCAAGACCCTAAATTCCATTCTTAGCACTAGAGAAAAAAAAATAGAAACATTGAAATAAAGTAACTTTCACTGTAACAAAATAATGGAGAGTAGTTTGAGCTGTCTTCTTGCCTTCAGTGTTTTAAAATACTAAGAAAGTAACATATTTTGAAAGCTGGGGCTTTCACAAAAGGCTCCATGTGTTTCAGCCAAGGGTTCTGCCAGTGAACTGACATCCTCTTTTTACTTTGATGTATTTACTTTTTACTTTATTGTGAGGCATAGTCTTACTGTGTAGCCTGACTGGCCTCGAACTCTCAATTGTCCCAAAGTTCTGTCCAGCTGAGATTGCAAGTTTTTGTCACTAGATACACTCTAAAAGTTGCCACAGTGTCAAGTGTTTTTGTGGGGTCACTTCTTCCACTATCATCCTCTCTTCACTTTTGCTGCTAAGTTGGCATTACCAGGCTCCTCTGCAGCATCTGCCTCTCAGGCACTTGCTCCTCAGCTCCTCTTAGTGCCCGTCAGCTTCAGGTCCCCTGTGGCTCTATCAGAGCTTCTTTGTTGTGCTTTGGTGGTTATGGCCAGTTCTCTACTTCTCGTTATGGAATTGTCAGGTAGCTTCTGTCACTGGTAGACATTGCAGAAAGGGAGTGATTGGTTATTGATTTGTGATTTGGGAACTGAAGTATTAGAACAATCACTTCATCCCAGGACTCTGAGTCATAGAGCTGGCAGTGAGACCTGCCGTGTGCTGCTGAGGACGCCCATTTCCCTAACCTCTGCAGTAGCTTTGTATGTGAAACAAAGCCTCCATCGTAGATGTGGCTGCCTAGTCTCTCCTCTCCAGCAAGCAAAACTATAAGAAAAAAAGTAGTTCATGCTATTGCCTGGTCTTCTGTCACAACTTAGCTGATTAATGTGTAAGATAGAAGACAGGAGCTACATCCTTGTTCTAGAAGAGACTTAAGTGAACATGTGCACACCTTCCTGGGGAGTTACTCTGTACATGCAGCAAGTTCCAAGGTGGGTGCCTGGTACCCCCTTTTTGACAGATAAGGGTACTTGTACTTAGTTGCTTGTGTACAGTGGAAAGAGTACTAAGGAGGCTGTCATGCCAGAGAGTTGTTTAACTTCCCTGGGTCTTTTTCCTTTTGTAATGTAATATTCTGTTAAAATTGTTGGGAAGATGAAGGTAAAGAAAGCATTGTAATGCCCTGCACATACTTGGTGTCTGATATTTCTGTTAAATGCAGATTTATCATTTAGATTTATTTCCCTCAGTTGTTTGTGCTTGTTTTGTGTTGCCCAGTGTGATGTAATAGGAATGATTTTAGAATTAGCACATCTGTCATAGTCATGTAAAAGCACAGGGGACAGACAGATAATTAAGAATGCAACTTGCCAGCTTCAAAAGTAGTTAAGTCTGGAATGGAAATGTAAACAATTTCTTCTAGTAGTACAATTACATTTCTCAGTAATAGGTTTTTTTTTATATATAGTAAAATTAGGTTGATTCTGGTTTTAGAGAAAGTTTAAAGGGTACTTGTTCTTGAAATCTTTGACAGTTTAATTGATGAATCTTTCCCTCCTGTTTATTTTCTACAATGATCCCTGGAAAGCATAAAGCTGTTTGATGTGCAGTGTGTTTTCTGTCACCCTCGTACATGTTGCTTGACTTCGTTGTGTTGCCTCATGCATCTTACCATTTTACCGTTTACTTCTTTTGAAGGGAGAAACGTTCTAATTACGATAATTGGGACATAACCACTTCCAGTAACATTTCCTTGGACTCAAAGAGTCGATCTGAGATGACAGACTGGGAACTTTCTTGTCTCTTCAGTAACATAAGGAGCTACACCAATTTAAAATAACTAGCAAGAAAGTTAGCATGAAGCCATTTCTGAAAATGAACACTTCCCTTCCCCCAACCCCCCCACCCCCGTCCCCGATTTTGCCTGTGGTCTTTTTATAGAGCACTGGATGCTTACGTAGGTAGGACATGCAGCTCAAACTTGTTCCTTTATTCTCCTTTATGCAGCAGAAGAGAAGAAGTCTCTAAAACGAACTTTTCAGCAGATACAAGAGGAGGAAGATGATGACTACCCTGGAAGCTACTCTCCCCAAGATCCTTCCGCAGGTCCCCTCTTGGTATGTGACCCCAGGCACAAAATGACTCCAAGTGACCTTTGACTGAAGATCATGGCCACAAGGTGGCACTGTTACCAGTAGCGTGGCTCGTCAAAGGGCAGCAGCTGTAGTAGCACACTCAGGGCTTCCCAGACATCTGACTTCACCCTGCCTTTATACCTTGACTTTACAATGGGTTTATGTTTTATAAAATGTTTGGACTTGGTTTTGTCTTCTAAAAGTTAAAAATACTCTAAAAGTAGATTTGTAGGACATAATAAAGATGTTCTGAGGCACTTTTCTGTGCCTGTTGCTAATAGCAGTCTTGTTTATAAGCAGATAACTTATTCTTATCTAAGGACAGTCTCATAGCCACGGATAGTAAGTTTACTGCACTCTGTTGTAAGTATTGCGACAGGGAGGTAGTCTAAGGATACATTTGCCTCACACAGTCTCTCATGAGACAAGCTTCATTTGGTTCATCTGTTTATTGTCAAAGAAAAAGAGCCACGAAACAAACAGATTAAGTAGCATATAAGTAATTCCCAAGTATCTTAATTTGAATTAAGATCTATCACAATTCAGAGTCATTTTCCTTTTTTTGTTTGTTTTATTTTTAACCTTTTGAGATAAGAGTCTCACTGTGTAATGCCAGCTGGCTTTAAACTTGATCTTCCTGCTATGACCAGATTACACCTGTACTACTATACTAGTACTAGGGAGTCTGAGGCCGGAGGATTATGAGTTCAAGATCAGCCTGGCTATTTAGTGAGACCTCCTGCCTCAGCTTCTCATTTCTGGGATGACAGGTGTCCGCCGTCACACTTGGCTGTCCGTGCCCTGTTTGTTGGCTGAGACTGCCTTGTGTTGATCTTAACTGCATTCTACATGGTCATGCGTGGTCAGGACATAGGATAGGTCACATGAGTACGTGTGTGCATGCATGTGCACGTGTGCGCTGTGTAGTGTTCAAACGATGGATTAGACAGGATTAAGTAATAGCAATGTTAGGTCAGATCTTCACATCTGAAACCTGTGAAGAGAAGAGCATGGCTGATCAATGTTCAGGTAATCTGATTATTGCCTCCCAAGCCAGCTGTCCTGAGGTCACTGTGCTCTGCCTCCCATCAGCACCCTGTGCTTTCTCCTGGTTGGTAGAACCTCTTTGATAGATATAGGATATGCTTTTCTTGTTTTTAACTCTTAATGAGCTAATTTATTTGACATTTTAATATTGGCAGGGATTTTTATGTTGTAAAGCAAACTCTAGAAAGAACTTAATCACCCAGCACACAGCTGTTTAGCATCTGGCATTTATGCCTTCTTTCTATATTAGAGACTTTTATACTGTAAGTAATGCTTCATTTCAAATTAAGCAGCATGAACTAGAATCCATATTCTTAAGTTGCCAAAAATATGCTCTTTAATTTTTTTAAAACAGAATTCTGTAGAGGTTTATTTATGTGTTTGTAAACTTAAAAACAATTTTATGTCATTTAGAATCCATATCATTTCCATCCACAAAGTCCTGGAATTAACAACAGTTGTGTGACTTTCGTTTTTACCGTTTGCTTCTGGCTGCTGCTTTTCTTTAACCCCTGTATGTCTTTTTTTTTTTTTTTTTTTTTTTTTTCCGGTTTTTCGAGACAGGGTTTCTCTGGGTAGCCCTGGCTGACCTGGAACTCAGAAATCCGCCTGCCTCTGCCTCCCAAGTGCTGGGATTAAAGGTGTGCGCCACCACTGCCTGCCCCCCTTTATGTCTTAATGAATAATATTATTTGTCTTTGCCTTTTATAGACTGAAGAGTTAATCAAAGCTTTGCAGGATCTGGAAAATGCAGCATCAGGGGATGCTACTGTTCGACAGAAGATTGCTTCCCTGCCCCAGGAAGTGCAGGATGTGTCGCTGCTGGAAAAAATTACAGGTGAGAAGGTAGTTTAGGTGAAAGATAAGAAAGAAGGAGCTATCTGGAGTCAGGCTTATGTCTGTAGGTAGAGACTTAGTTTCTATGAGATGTTGGGTACTCTGCCATCTTGGTGTGTGAAGCCATTTACAGGCTAAACAAGAAAGCTCTTGGAGGGGCTGGGCAGGTAGCTCCACATTAGGAGCAGTTCCTGCTCTGTTTCGCACTCCTATGTTGGTTAGCTAACAATACCTCTAACTGCAGTTCGGGGTATTTGATGGACTCTTGACCTCCATGGACACTCACACCTGCAGCATACTTAAACATACTCACACATAAATACAAATAACACAGATAAAGCTTGAGGCTGGAGACATGGCTAAGTGGTTAAGAGTTCTTACTGCCCTTTCATAGGACCTGGGTTTGGTTTCCAGCTCCCACATGGTGGCTTAACCACTTCTAATATCAGTCCCAGGGTGTCTGATGTCATCTTCTGGCCTCTTTCAGCACCAGACACAGCTGATATACTTACATACATGCAGATAGACATTCATACAAATAAGAAACAAACAAAAAATAAATAGATAAAAAATAAACCACAATGAAAAGAAGATTTTGAAACAAACTGAGTAATGATTTGACTAGTTAGAGCAGACATGCTGGTTGCCATAGCCCATCATCACTCTCTGAATAAGATCATTTGGCACTCAGTGCAAATTGTGTGTATGTGGAGCAGTGGAGGCCAGGAAGGGATAGACCATGAACTGCTAACAGAAATGTATGGCACATGGCTATGGTGTTTAATGTATTGCACACTGGCAAGCTGGAAGGCGATTCAGTGTCAAGAGTTGTAGGTGTGTCATTGAGCTCATCACAGTCACTCCCAATTAAACAGCAGTTGAAGAAGGGAGTGAAGTATAAAGCAGTCTTAAAGAACATGCTCTGTGCAGTGCTCTGCGTATGCCTCATGAGTCTTTGAAGAATTGTATTCTCATGTGTAGGAAGGGATTGGTTGAGACTTTATAAAGTTAGATATCTTGGCCAAGATCACACAATCTTCTCACTGTGAAAGCCCAATCCTTTCATCCCATCCTCTCCACAGGTCATTCCTTCCATCTCCTTGAGCTGGCTGTTTCTTTGGCTTCTTCCATGTTCACCTAGAGAAAGTCAAAGTTACTAAAGCAATAACTTCCTTCAGTTGGCATATTTTTGAGGCTCACTGTATATATAGTAGGTGTCCCTGATGTCATGCCCATAGCCTTTCCAGTATTAATGTTAAGGAGGAAGCAGAGTTGGGCAGGGAATCCCTGAAAGGGATGAAGGTGATCAGGGAAATCTTTGTGCTGTGGGAGTCTCCGAGCCTCCCCTGCTTCGGGTCTGTAGTCTACCTCCTCTGTGAAGCCTTATTGAAATGCCACTTATTGAAATACCCACTTATTGAAATGCCAGTCTCACTCCCAGAGCCCTGCTTGTTCCGCTACTGATCTTGAGCTGATGAATAATCCAGCACTATGTATGACACCTTCCTACTAAGAATATAGACTAGGAGACCGAGGGTGATTCTTGTCTTGTCTCCTGCTGTCTGAGAACCAGCAGGTGGGAAGAGCTCAGGGATTTTCTAGGTGATTGAAAGGTCATGCTCTGAGAATTTGGAAGGCTTATTGGGGTGAACTTGTTTACATAGGAGAAAGGTGCTGGTAACAGGGACTGTAAGTACCTCTTAAGATTGCTGTTACAGGGAGCAGGGAGATGAGTTAGTAGCTGGGGAGTGCTAGCTGGTAGGGAGGCAGGGAAAGCTTGGGGGACTTTCAAACTGGGTGTTTGAGTGAGTCAGCCAAGTATGCAGGGTTCTCCAGCCCAAGTGGAGGACTGGTCTCAGGAAGCTCACCAAGGGATGGGGAGGGCAGACCAAAGCAAGGCCACTGTTGACCCCAGGCAAGATCTGCTTCTACATTTGGACTGCATCTTTTTGTAGTGCCTGCCCCCCCCCCCCCCCCCCCCCCCCCCGCTTTGTAATTGAAATGATTTTTTCCTACAATATATTCTGATCACAGTTTCCCCTCCCTCATCTCCTCCAAGAGCCTCCCCAACTCCACACTTTCTTTCTCTATTTTGAAAGCAAACAGGTAAATAAAAGAGCAAACATACCAGAATTTAAACAAAAAACAAAACAGACCAAGCAATGGTGGCACATGCCTTTAATCCTAGCATTTGGGAGGCAGAGGCAGAGAGAGAGGCGGAGGCGCGGAGGCAGGGAGGCGGAGGCAGCGCAGTTTTGTAGCCTATGTTTGCTAGCTATTTCATGGGTTCTCCCATTTCAACTCCTATCACTAGGTGGGAGAGAAAGGATAAAGGGAGGGAGAGCTCTGGTTCTAATTTCTTTCTTCTTGTTTCTTCTTTGAGCACGACTACTAACAAACTGCAACTAACCTTCCTGAAAGCCAACCACCACCCACCCCACCATCAGGGCTCCAGCGTTTTATAATACCGTCTGAAAAGTTCCCAGAATTCCAAATGTCACACAGTTGTAGACACTATCTGCAGCTAGCAAAAGTGTGCTTCTGCTAGAGCATGAGGCAAATCATAGTCAGCTGCTGCAAAGTGGCCCTGTATCCCCACAGCTGGGATTAAACAAAAACATGTTTTTATAATATCTCTGGTCTTTTTTGTTTGTTTGTTTGTTTGTTTGTTTGTTTCATTTTGTTTTTTTTTTTAACCAAAAATTCCAGAATTTTCACTAGAGAGCTCTGATGTCAAAGCCAGCCTGGTTTATCAAACTTATTCCAGGATAGCCAAGGCTACATAAAGAAACCTTATCTCAAAAACCAATAATAATAATAATAATAATAATAATAATAATAATAAATAACCAAAAAATGGAAAAAGCATAAGAACACAGACACACAAAAACCTATAAAAAACAGAAAACCAGAAATCATAATATATAAGCAAAGACCAGTAAAATAGATAAAATAAAAATAAAAAGTAAATAAAAAAAATTAAAAAAAAAAAGATAGATAAAAGTTAACCAAACAAAGCATTTCAAGACAGAACATCTTCTAAAGTACCATTAAATACGTTTCGTGTTAGCCATCTACTGCTTGGCATGGGGCTTGCCCCTAAATGTGGTTTGGTTTGTATGTCCAGTGGAATTCCACTGGAGAAACTATTTTCTTTGTAAGCATTTGACACTTGGAGGTAGTTAGGCATCGGGGCTCTTCTCTACATCCTCTCTCAGCACTGGACCCCATCTGGCTTGAACCTGTGTAGGTCCAGTGCATGCTGTCTCAGTCTGAGTTCATATGTGCATCAGTCCTGTTAGGTTCGGAAGACACTATTTCATTGGTGTCCTCCAACCCCACTGGCTCTCTGAACCCTGAGGGAAAGAATTAGACCTGGGTGTTCCAAAGTCTCTCGCTCTCAGCACATTGTCCATTTGTGGGTCTGTATAAGTTCTCCTAGAGGAGGAAGCTTCTTTGATGATGGCTGAGCAAGACTGATCTCATTTCCAGCCCAGTGCAGCTTTGTGTAATTCTTGAATGATAAAATCTATGTTTCTGGGTTGCAATTTCTTGTATAAATGATCTGGTTTCCTTATACAAGTTCTTGAGGATGAGAATTTACTTTTTCAAAAATCTTATCTCTTAAAAATTGGTGTTTCTTACCATTTTTTTCACAGATACTCTAACATCTTAATTACTGTTATAAAGAGATCAGTAGTCAAGGACTGACCAAGCTGAAGCAGCCACACTCAAGCTTATTCGCAGGCAGCACTGCCAGTCTGGAGCACTGTGTTTGTCCCCTGCCCTTTGGCACAGTCCCTTGTCCCACCTTGTCTCACTCCCTCCCGAGTGTATGTTGCTCTCTAACCCTGATGCCAAAGCTTGATCTTTGGCATAGGTCCCAGTTGAGCCCTAAGCAGCTCCTTTCCTGGTGTTCATAGAGGCAAGAAAGGACCAGATGGCTGTTCTATGCTAGAATTCTTAAATTCCACTGCCTTGAAAAATGCTGAGGGCTCTCAGATTTGTGTCACTGGCTTGTCTGTGTAACTGCAGGCAGCTCTGGTGCCCTTTGTTTCAAAGCATCAACTTGCTATTTCTCCCAAAAGACCTTTTTATTGTATTTATTTTTAATATTTATGTGTATGTGTGTACCTGCATGAATATATATGTACCACATATATGTAAGGACATGTCGAGATTACATTGGGCTCTCTGGATTGTGAGCTACCTGGTGTGGATGCTGGAACCAAACCCATGTTCTCTACAATAGCAATAAGTGCTCTTCACCACTGAGCCATCTCTTCAGCCCCCCAAGACCTTTTAAAGCAAGATGACTGTGTTTAGATGTCTGCCACCACCCCCAGTACAGCAGTTCTTTATGGATCTAACTTCTCCTTTGTCTTTGCTCATTCGCCGCACCAGCCTGTGTTTACCACCTCTTTCCAAGGATGCCCTTTCTTACACTTCAGGTTCTTTTTCTCTCCCCAACTTGTAGGTAAAGCCTTTATGTAGACATGAAATCGGTTTGGTCCATGATGACCAACACTTTGAAAATATATAAGACGTAGTAAGAAAAGGCTATTTTTTTCTCCTTTCCATCTCTCTTTTCATCTTTCTATGTAACCCAGGCTGACTGGAATTGCTGGCAGCCCTCCTATGAGTGTGAGCCACCATACATGGTACTGCTGCTCATTGTGTTTGTACAGACTGTTTCCGCCAAGGGTCATGTTTACATATATTTGAAAGGCCCTACTTTTTGCAAGTGTAAGTGTGGAAGACAAGCTTGTTCCCAGGTACTAGGCTTAGGCTCTCTTTCTCCGGTGAACAGAGTCCTGCAGATCAGCTTCTGAGACCACATTCTGAACCTCTCACAAAACTTCTGTTTTCTCTCAGTTTCTGTTACACCTAAGATGTGAGTGCTTGCTCTGTTTCTTCAGAACAGTAGGGAAAGTATTCTTAATGTAGTAATATAAGCAAACATACTTCATCTTCTCAGAGGCAAGAGAAATCACTTCACAGCTGACTCTGAGTACCTTTCTGCTGGTTTTGTTTGGAGAGCTTTTGCTAGAAGCTCCTGCCCGCCAGCTTTCTCACCCCATCCTCACTTCAGACCGTTCAGAACTGCGTTTTCTGACAGAGTCGGTGCCTTTGGATTCTTGGCCAGCCAGCATTCACAGGTTCTGCTTTATTCTTAGACCCTGAGCCTTCTCTGAGGAATGTTTGCAATCATACCTATGTGATTTGTATGTTGTCTCTGTTTTCTGCTTTTATTTGTATTCAGACAAAGAGGCAGCTGAACGTCTTTCAAAAACAGTAGATGAAGCATGTCTGTTACTAGCGGAATATAACGGGCGCCTGGCAGCAGAACTGGAAGACCGGCGCCAGCTGGCTCGAATGCTGGTGGAGTACACCCAGAACCAGAAAGAGGTTTTGTCAGAAAAAGAGAAAAAGCTAGAAGTGAGTACATTGCAGGGCAGATCTGACTGCCTGAACCCCCCCTTTCCTACATCCCTTCTTATTCCTGCATCAACCTTTTTATCTTCTGAAAACAAATGAGACAGGAGCATTCATCCAGTAACCGTAATTACCGGAGCCTCCTTAGAAGTCCAAGTCATGTTTTTATATGTCTAGGAAAGAAAAACTCAGATTGTGAAAACAGGGGCTTCTTAGTCATTGCATTTAGGATCTTAAAATTGCTTCAGTGTAGTGTTACAGTTAAGAAATTATAAATGGAGGTACAGAAGGGTCAGCAAAACCAAAGGGTACTTAATTGGTTGTATTTGGGAATCTCAGTTGTTTTGAAGTTTATTTCTGGCATATACACATGTAAAGTCCAGTAAGTTACCTGCCTGCATGCCCTACCTGTACATATTTTTAAAGTTTAGTCTTGCTTGTGTAGCCTGACTCAAATGGTGGGCAGGAACCCATTTTTCCTGAGTTGAGGCCATGTTCCTCAGTGTCTCCAGCAAGGAGGGGTTTAGAGTTGTCCTCTCACTGTCTGGCTTCTTAATTCAGCTTAGCTCCTTGTCCCCGAGGAACAGACCCAGCAGTGTGGCTATCTGGGGTCTCCTGTCTCACTTGTTAGACTGTATTTCTTAGCTTCTTTTTAGTTTTTTCTCTGTGTAAAAGATACATGGAAAAGAGTAGGAAGGGAGGACTGGGGCTGAGCTGAAGAGTGTCATAATGACCACTGGAGACACCTCCAAGAGCCCCTCAGTAGATAATGCAGTGGAAGACTGCCCTTCTTCCAGTGGGGAAACTTGTGTGGCCCACAGAAGAGAATAATGAGCTAGCTCCAGTGATGTGCATTCACCATCTGCAGTCAGCTGACTGGAGAGGCAGTACCATATCCTTCCCTACAGTGATTATGGGAGTTGTAGTGGCTAGGGATGCCGAGGACTTCAAATGCCTGGCCAGCTTGAGTGCGGCAGATAGGAACAGTAGTGTGGGTTTCGTGTAGATTCAGCGCTGACCACACGTCCTAAAGGGAACTTCCTCAGCAGGAGCAGACGGCCATTTATCTGCAGTGCTCATCTTTCACTGAGGAAGCATTTTCACTGTACCCTGGGACTAATAAGAGATTGTAATTAATGATTCTGGTTGTAAGTCATCGTGCCATCTGTTGGACTGCCCCTTGGCGACACATTAAGGGCTTTCTCTGATCTGTCAGACATTGATTATCACGAGCAGCTGTTGTTGGGTGGAACGTGGCAAACCATCATAGAGGACAGTCTTTGAGAAGGAGACTGTTGTAGAGCCAGTTTACTCTTTGTTCTGTTTCTTCCCTATTTATAATTAGCTATCTGTGGAAGGGGAGTGGGGTGGGACTTTTGCAGAATAGGTAGCTTATTGGGTACCCCAAGAAGTTATGAGGCACAGAAGACCAGAGGTCAGTCATTCTGTAGCTTTGGCAGCTCCACTGTTGCTAGTTCACCGAATGGCATGCCATTGGAACCCAGCATTTGAGGATGGAGGAGGAAGATCCTGGCACCACGAGGCAGTCAGAGCTCAGGGTTCCTGTCCCAAACCATATCAACCAGCTGGCTGGGCTGGACCATTCACTGTGAAATAAAATGAAGTTTGCTGTGATTTAAAAAGCAGATGACTAGATAAAGTATAAAGTGTGAGGGGTTGTATTAGCTCTGTAATCGTGCAGACATGAACAGTCTGCTCTTCTGAATTTAAGATTGTCTCTTACCCCTTATAGTAGACAGATGTTGCGTTCTTTCCTGATGGTGATGATGATACCCAGTGTGCAGTCTGAGTGAAGGCTCCCTTCCATAACACAGTCAGTCCTTGATACTGCCAAATCAGAAGGCCAGTTAAATCTGTTTGGAAACCTTTTATTGCCTTTGGACATAGAGTTATTGGACTCTGGACATAGAGTTGTTTTCTTAGAAGTCTCTTTCCACAATTCTAATTAACTAACAGTCAAGTTTTTCTGTGTTTTATTCTTCTAGCTTTGTGTTTTCCTTCAGATAGCAAGCATCTCTGTCTTCCATTGAGAACTTTATGTTGGGTTTCTAGTGCTTCTGAACCTTAAAGGGGAGGGGGGTGCTAGATGAGAATCCAGAGGGGAGGGGGGCCCATTCTGGCTCACAGAAGGAGATTTCACAGTCTGTGTCAACACCGTAGATGAACATAAAACCAGACAGCTAATGGAGTTAAGACAATCCACTATTCTGGTTGTGGTTTAAGATAATCCCTGCTGAGAGTAAAGCCTTTCTGTAAAAGGAACTGGTGATTGAAGAAGAGAAATTGTATGTGAAAGGGAGCAGCCAGAGGCCGGGACAGTTTAACGTGTATGAACCTAGGACTGGAGAACCTGTGGGGAATCAGGGGTCTGTAGGGAATAACCAGTTCCCCTGTTCATCCATGGGCACGTGTGCAAAGATGGGTAAGATGTTCCACTCAGCTGGAGCTGCTGCTCAGGAGCAAGGCCTTCCCTGAAGGACAGAAGCCTGCTTCCTCTCTTCCATGACTTGCCCTCCAGAGAGAACTGCAGCAAACAGGGACTTATGGAGAGCCTGGGAAGCCTTAGAGGAAGGAGAATCTTACAGCTCACCACGTTCACATTGAAGCAGACCAAGAACTTATTAATAACATTAATTTGACCATATGTTTACTAGTGATGTATGCATAGTGTCAAATGCACCAGAAGCCTCTTGAAGTCTGTTGGGCACTGTGCGCTTTGACTGTGCTCATAGGGCTAGGGACATATTGTCAAAAGTAAGAAAATGCTTGCTTTTGACTCAGATTCCTTAGGGGAAGTCATCTTTTCCTATAAAGAGCTGTTTCTATGACCATTAAGAGGTGTGAGAGGTTTGATTTTATATCTGGTTGTAGAGAAGGTTTAGTAAAGGTGACTGTGGCAGAAAATCATACGGTTTCCCCTTTGTGCCCTTCCTATTTCCTTTAGGTAGAATTAGGATTCACTTAGAAATGATGCCTTTTTAAAACCATTTTTATGCTTCTGAGTGTCATGGTTGTCACTACTGTACCACTCTTTCCCTAAACTACAAGCAAGGTCAAAGGGAAAGCTGATGAAAATCTGTAATGCTTTGTGTTGCAGAGAAAACCTAGAAATGGAAAAGAAGACTGGTGTTACTAACACCTTAGAGGTCAAGCTACAGTGTGGGGCCTAAGGCAAGGTGTACTGAAAAGGGTAAAAGTCAAAGGTACCAGAAGAGCTTTCAGATACTACTGTCAGAACAAGGGGACTTTGTTTCTTGCTGACAGAGGTGACTCTTAGGCCAAGCAGCTGCTTAAAGCTCACAAGTCTTAGTCTGAGCAAGTTGATCAGAGTTCCTGTCCTGTCATTTTGGATGAAACGTGATGTGCATAAGTTCGTCAGAGCTATCAGGGTGGAGTAGGGGAAAGGTGGAAGAGAGAAGCTGCTTGTACAGCCAGCCTTAAAGTAAAACAAAACAGGAGGTCATGTGCCTGCAGTCCCACCTGCTAGCATTATATCATGCTATGTGTCCATAATCTAGACTGGAAGGGGCTGGCTATGGTACACAAAGACTGCCATAAAGACGGAGCTCTAAATGAATTCCTGGCTACAGATTTGTTTGTAGGTTGAGGCGAAATTACATAACATAAAGTAAACCATTTGCAAGAGTGTACATTTCAGTGACATTTAGTACTTCCTATACAAAGCAGCTATCTTCACCCTCACCCTCCTGCTCCTGGGAACCACTAATATGCTTTCTGTCTGGACAGTGCTTCTGGGAACTTCACATGTCTCTTCTTTCACTTAGGTAATAATTTGAGGTTTATCTACAAAGTTCCATGTACCAGTACTTTGTTCCTACTGAGGATAAATGTTAGTGCAAATACTGATAATTATTGCAGTAATAGCTAATATTTATTATATGGATCTGCCACAATTTATCATTATTCCTGGATGGCATTTGAGTTATGTCTGCTTTTTGGTTACTGTGAACAATGAATAATGCTGCTGTAGATAGTCACGTACAAGTTTTGTAGACGTGTTTTCATTTCTCTTGGGTATGTATTATACTAAGGTTGAGGTTGCTAGGTCAAATAGTCATTCTGTGTTTAACCTTTTGACACCCACATGCCAAACTGTTCCCCGCAATGGCTGCCTGGTTTTCTGCATCAGTTCCTCACATTCCTGCCAGTACTCACCACTTCTTTCCCCTGACCAGGGACTGTGAATCTGTACCTGTGGTGACTGATGGTGTTTCTCTCAGAATAGCAGTAGTGATAAGCATCGTTGCCTAATCTGAAACCTTAGCTGTCCTTGTGGCAAGCATGTCTGTTCGAGTACCTCTGTACACTCTCCAGTTGGGTTGTTTGCAGTTTGGGTCTAGGTGTTCTTTATGTATTTGGATAGTTAGGTTCTTACCAGACAAAATTTGCATACATTTTTTTCCTACTGTGAAAGTTATTTTTATTTTAATGAGTTCTAATTTTACTCTTGATTTTTCCTGTTGCTCTTATTTTGGGTGATGCATCTAAGAAACCATTGGCTAATTCCAAGACACGAAGATTCCTCATTGTGCTTTTTAGGAGCTCTGATGTCTGAGCTCCTACATTTGTCATCAGTTCTGAGTAGTTTTGTATATGGTGTGAGGAAGGGAGTCAACTCCTGTGGGATGAAGCTGTTCATTTGACCGGTAGAGTTTGTTGAAGTGACTGTTTTTTCCTCCAGCTGAATGTATGACACCGTGACACCCTTGTCAAAAAATAATTAGCTGTAGATGTATGCATTCTCAGGTGTGTGCCTCTCATGTCACTGATGGCACCTCACTTTTGTGTCCAGTTCTGTAGGAAGTTTGAAAGTGAGAAGCACACATCTTCAGTCTGATTTTTTTCCCCCTGTGTTGTTTTGTGTAAGAGCTCTTAAAATTCCATATGAATTTAAGAATTTGCCATCACCTTTTTAATTTCTGCAAAAGGAAAAAAAAAAAGCCATTTGAGTTTTACTAGTAGTTCCATTTAATCTATATTTGTGGTGGGATCTTGTTTCTTAGTCCGTGATTAAAAGCTAGATGGCCTTACACTAAGCCTGCTTTAATCTCTGCAGCAGAATTTTAATAAACTTACTGGTGTGTTTGGCATTGTAGAAGCCCTGTTTAGGCACCATAAGTCTCCTTGGCCACAGATTGAGAGTACAAATGTCACTTTTCGGTAGCCAGTGGTACTCCTCATCTCTAGAAGGCATGCATATGTACCCTCTGTGAAGTTACCAGGGTGACATTACAAAGCAGAGTGACATAGATACCTGGATATTCATGTAACAGAATTATTGAGATAAAGGAATTTTAGAGGTTATGTGGTTTGATTTTGAATTGGTGAAGGAACGCAGACCCAGAGGAGGAAGCTAGCCACAGGGCAGGAATAGAATATAGGACATGTATCTGGTTTTGTAAGGTTTTATTCTTGAAACTTGATTCTATGAGACAAACAGCAGGAAGACATCTTATTCTTCTACGTGAGTAGCCAGAGTTGAGTCTTTTCGACAGTTCCCAGAGCATCTTGTAGAACAATGATACCTTATGCAGGGAGGTAGCAGTGACTGCAGGCAGGCATTCCAGAATGAGTGGTGAGTGTTTGAGAGTCTGCTCTGCTCCTTGCTGCCCTCTGTTGCCTATGCACATGCTCTGGTGGCCATGGAGAAATGATGGGATGAACTCAGGGCTGATGTTGTTTCTCTGCATTTGTTACCTCTTCCTGGCCTGTAATGAATCCTTAAGAAGTTGGCTTCAGACAACACAGCTGGGAGGGCAGAATGATGTAGAATCCAGGATTGCTGTCCGCGTGACTCTTTATATTTCTGTGCACTGCAGGTTTTAACAACTCGAGAAATTCTTTGGCTCCAGTCAAGGGACTTCTAAACCACAATGATGGCCTGTTGGTTTTGGCAGTTCTTCTTCAGGGTGCAGATGCTTAGAAATGGTTGTTTCAACAATGGGACAGACAGCAGGTGGAGATAGAGAGTTCCTTTGTCAGCTTTGGAATACATTCTTCCTCTTTCACACATGATCAAAACCAGTATCTCATCTCTGTCCCTTACAGTAAATGCAGGCAATCATAAATGAATTAGTCTTGTCTTTTATAAAAGAATTAATCTCTAGGTTTATATATATGAGGAGCTCAAGGTCATAGTGTCAGTTCAAGATCTCCTGACCTTAGTGAATATGACTAGACCTGCCTCCTGTGGAGCTTGTCAGGATAGTCAAGTGACCCGAGACAACACAAGCTGGCCCTGCATATCTGCCCTTGCAGTGCACAGCTCTGACGTCACTAAGGACAGTTCGAGCAGTTACTGAAGCAGGCGACCTGCGTATTCCTGCCAGGTGGTCATGGGGTCTGGTACTTGGATCCTTTTCATAGCAGGCCATGGCTTGCTCCCTGCCTTGTCATCTCTGCTTTGTTAGGGAAACATCCCCCATCCACACCCCCTTCATGTTTTCCTCCAATCTGTGAGGACTCCTTGTTGAGTTGGTATTTGAGGTTCCATGAGTGGCATGTGGCTGGACGTTGGGGTATTGGATTCCTCTTGATTCTTTCTCTTGGCTAATCCTAAGAGTTTAGGCCAGATTTACATCTAGCAAGATGTGAGTGGAGTGTGAGTGCAAGTGCATGTGGTACTCAGGGTTGGTGCTCACTCATTCTTGGCAAGTGCTGTGCCATTGAACTGCACCCCAACCCATTACTGGCAGCCTTGAACCCCCTCTGAGCAGCCGTCCGGAGGTTCTGCTGGAGTAGGTAGCACATATAGTGTATAGAGGTTGCAAACCAGCTCTGCCTCTCCCCAATTCTTGCCTGCTATTTAGCCACTCTTACTCTCTGAATATTGTTCTTTCTTTTTTTCCTATTTATAAAAATAATAAACCAAAGGAAACCCAGATAATATATATAAAGAAAAAAATCATAATCTCATTAGTTTATAACCTACCAAGAATTGGTTTTAATTTTGATCTATTTCTTTCTGTTAAATTTAAAATGGAGAGCCAAGCATGGTGGGACAGACCTGTAATCCCAACAGTGAGAAGGTTGAGGCCAGTGCCAGCCTGGGCTGTATGTGGTGGGGCACATTTCTCCCCACAAAAAGAAATTTGTGAAATAAGGAGTGATGTGTAGAGTTTTTAAATCTTGGGTTTGTTTGTTTGTTTGTTTACTTTGCATAATGACTTTCCTTGCTAAGAGAAGCTGTGAGCAGTTTGGATTCCTCCAGTCCCTGTGAGTGTTTCTCTTCATTCTGCCTCTCCATTTTATCCTGTACCTCCTCTGCTAACTCTGGGGGTTTGAACGGTTTCCTTGTAGATTTCTAGAGCTGTCTCTGAGTCTTTCTACATACTGAAGGGTGTTTGTCTCAGGGTCTTCTTCCCCCTACTCTGCACTCCGGTCTAGGAGCTTTTGCTCTCTTCTGAAACTTATAGATGCAGCCCCCCACCCCCAAGTTACAGAGAGTGTTTGTTTTGTTAAGGAGTAAATAGTGAAGAGTTAATTGGGCAGAGTGGGCTGGCTTCTGGCTTTTAAGTGATCTTGTTTGCATTAGTGACAGCTGTGGGAAATGGCACATATTTGGAACACTGACTTGAGTGAGCATAATTTTAAGAGCAGGGTTCAGATAACAGACATTTGAGCCTTGCTAGCTCTGTTTGCCCCAGTGTGTGCTATTTTAGTCTGTATGAACGCCCTGCTGTAAAGCTGGGCCGCTACTCTCACTTCAAGCTGGTGCTTTGGGAAAGGGGAAATTGCAGGATGGTTTTATGCTTTGCAGTCTAGAAGTTACATCTCTGTTTCTTTAATGCTACGTGTACACAGCTATAATCCCTGAATTCAGAAGTCTGAGGCAGGATGATTGTGATATGAGCTCAAGGTTAGCCTTAAGCCTTAAGATAAGACTACCTTAAAAAAACAAAAAAGTAAGGAGTGGGGCAGATGGCTCCGTGGTCACAAGTGTGCACTGCTCTTGCAGAGCACCCATTTCATGACCCAGCACCTACATGGGGTTCACAACCACCTCCTGTTCTTTGAGAGGACCCAAATTCAGTTCCCAGCATCCATTGTTGGGCAGCTTATAACTGCCTGTGATGCTAGCTCCAGCAGATACCCAGTCTGCCTTCCTGGGATACCTGCACTCATGTGTACTCCTCCCGGCTCCACCAGATATATAATTTAAAACAATAATTAAAATTTTAAATTAAATAAAACCTGCCTGTAACTCCTGCTCTAGGGGATCTGACCTCCTCTTCTGGCTTCCTTGGGCAACTACACTCATATACCCCCACCACCCAGACACATAATTTTAAAACTAAATGAAATAGTTCAACAGAAGGGAGGGCTTAAAACAAGGCCAGAACTAGTCTTTTTGTGTAGGACAACTTTCTGGTTACTACAAAGGGGTAAAAATGAAACTTAAGATGGCTCCATGTACCATCAAGTACTAGCAAGATCATCATGGCTCCACCCACCTCCTTGTTTATTTGTTTCATGTTTTGGGTTCTTTATCTTGAAGTATTATTTGGAGAAAAGTGTGGTTAAGTTTCATTTTTAAATTTAGCATACACAGTAGCTTTGTAAATTTCAACACAGCAAAATTACCCATCAGGGAAGGCCTCTGAATACTCTTGAGACCAGCATAGTGATCATGAGTGGACTGGTCCAGTTCTCCACACTGTCCCTGGTGGTTGCTTTGTTCAGAGTGTTTACTTCTAATGGGCATAGCCTGGCTGGGAGTTGTTTCCATAGAGTTGGGCCTGCCCCACTGTGATACCTTGGTGGGGAGCTGCATAGCTGCATGGCCTCTTCCAGACCTTCCAGGGCTGTTGTTAAAATTTATTTTTTATTTGTGTCTATGTATGTATGTATGTATATATATATATATATATATATATATATATATGTGTGTGTGTGTGTGTGTGTGTGTGTGTGTGTGTGTGTTTGTGAGTTTATGTGCATTATGTGGGTATGCAATAGTCCTTGGAAGCCAAAAAGAGGGCATCATCAGATCTTAAGAGCTGGAGTTGTAGGTGGTTGTGAGGCGCCTGATGTTGGTGCTGGGGACCAAACAAAACCCCATGTCCTGGAAGAGCAGCAGTTCCTCTCACCTGCTGAGCCGCTTCTCCAGTTATTTGATTTTTGTCATTTGTAAAGTAACAGTTTTAGTTCTGGGGTAGTTGTCAGTCTGTCTCATAACTCCACCTGACCCTCTCTGTAGCATTCTGTGTCTTCACAGAACCTGTTGTTGCCTCAACCTCCTAGTTTCTCTGTTGCACCTCTTGGTTTCTCAGATTGACCTGTGGTGGTTTGAATATGCTCGACCCAGGGAGTGGCACTATTAGGAGGTGTGGCCTTTTGGGAGTGGGTGTGTCACTGTGGGTGTGGGCTTTAAGACCCTCATCCTAGCTGCCTGAAAGCCAATCTTCTTCTAGCTGCCTTCAGAACAAGATGTAGAACTCTCAGTTCCTCCTGCACCATGTCTGTCTGGATGCTGCCATGCTTCCCGCCATGATCGTAATGGACTAAAACTCTGAACCTGTAAGCCAGTCCCAGTTAAATATTGTCCTTTATAAGAATTGCCTTGGTCATGGTGTCTCTTCACAGCAGTAAAACCTAACTAAGACAACCTTCCAACCCTGTTCAGTGTCTCTGTTCTTGAATATGCCCCACTCTGCTGCCTGCCTGCCTTTGCCAGCAATCCATTCTTCACACAGCAACCCTCTCAAGTTTCAAAATGCAGCTCTGAGCATGCCGTTACCCTGCCTGAAAATTTAAGTGACTTTTCATTGCCCCTAAAATGGTCTAAATCTCTCTTTCCCCCAACTCCTGCCATGTCTTGCCTTCCCCATACCTCCTGCCTCATCCCCCAGAGCTTACCTTTTCCAGCCATGGCTTGCCTCCCCCACATCCCTACCACTCTCACACAGCTAGCCCTCTGTGGTGGTTTGAATATGCTTGGCCTAGGGAGGTACTATTAGGAGTTGTGGCCTTGTTGGAGGAAGTTGGTCATTGTGGGGGTGGGTTTTTACACTCTTATCCTAGCTGCCTGGAAATAGTCCTGGCTTCCTTTGGATGAAGATGTAGAACTCTGAGCTACTTCAGCACCATGTCTGCCTCCACACTGCCATGCTTTCTGCCTTGATGATAATGAACTGAACCTCTGAACCCGTAAGCCCGACCGAGTTAAATGTTGTCCTTTATAAGAATTGCCTAGGTCATGGTGTCTGTTCACAGTAATGGAAACCCTGGCTAAGACACCCTCTTTAGCTTCAGCAATCAGGGCTGGTCATAACCTGATGGAGTTCTGAGTATGGTGAGTCTTATCTTTAGCAGGGAACTTCCTTCAGTCTGCGACTGTTTCCATGTGGTCTGGGCTCACTTTGTAGACCTCTGTCTAGGCCTATGGATGGATGATTTGGAATGTGGTACCACTTAGTTGAAAAATTCTGCTTTTGTTTTTGTTTTTGCTTTCCCTCCTAGTTTTAGAGGTAGGCTTTTGAGAAGAAAGGATGCCTCTAGTCAAAGGGCCTTTTTACACTCAAGACAGTATCTGATAAATTTGTTTGACTCTAAGGACAGTCGAATAGTTTATGAGAAGAGGATTTTGTGTTTCATTAATAATTCTTTTTCTTCAAATTGACATGTCTCTTAACATATAAATCAGAAAGATTAAATGGTGCTCATAACATAATAGTAACTAGGAGGGTTGGGTGTTCTTTTTGCCTCAGATCTGTTCCTTCACACCAGTTCTCTCCAAGCTTCTTAGTCAGTCACAGTACAACCATGGTGTCTATTCCTGTGACAGGCCTATATTTTCAGGGGAAGATGGAGGCTAGCCTGAGCTACGTAAAACCCTGTCTTTAAAAACAAAAATTTGCATTTCGATTTTCCTGGTAGTCTATATTGTGAGAGGTCCCATTGCACAAGTATTTGCCTTTTGAAGGACACGGGAGTCTTGTCAGTGCATTTTATAGATTTCTACTAAGCTGTTGATGTGGGGTTTGTTTGCTTTTGTTTTTGTTTTTACCTCTGAGGAACTGGAGATTAAATGTGGGACCTTGGACATGACACTCTACCACCAAGCTCTGTCTCCAGCTCTTCTTTTCTTTTTTTAATTTTGAAGCAGGGTTTTACTAAGTTACTCAGGCTGGTCTTGAATTCCCTCTGCTGTTGAGACCAACTCCTTTGTAGTTCAAACTGTCCTTGGATTTAGGATCCTATTGTTTCAGTCTCCCTGGCAGCTGGGATTACAGGCCTGCCACCACCAAGTGTGACTTCAAATTGTAAATGTCTTGGTTTTTTTTCACCACATTAAAATTATCAGGAGTTGCCTAGTCTTAAAAGTAATTTTGTTTTTATTCTTTACAGTGTTCTCAGCGTATGTATAGACATGTAACTTTGTATTCTTGCCTTGTTTATGAAAATCTCTATCAGATTTGTTTGTTGGGTTTTTTTAATTGTTTTCTTTTTATGGGTATGCATGTTTTGTCTCCATATACACCTGTGCATCATGTTCATGCCTGGTGCCCACGGTGGCCAGAAAAGTGGTCAGATTCCCTGGAACTGAAGTTATACATGCTTGTGAGCCACTCTGTTGGTGCTAGGAATTGAACCCAGATCCTCAGAAAGAGCAGCAGGTGCTCTTAACTTCCAAGCCATCTCTCGAGCCCCAAGACTGGGGTTTTTGTCGTGCCAATAGAAGCACTTGAGGGTCCCCAGAGGAAAAAGAAACACCCAGAAAAAGTTTGTGTATGTTCCAGTGTTTAAGAAGCCTACTGTCATGTGACAGGTGGATGGTGTCTGGTGGATAGATGGGTGTTCAGAGGACATTCCTCTGTGCTCATTTGCCATTTGTCGTTTTGGAAGGTTCTGTGGGCACGATTATCAATGGCTTTCATGATGAAGCTGACCAGTCCTCAAACTTGGGGGATGCAGCCACAGTTGTTTCTTTTCCTTGTATCTTCCCCAGCATCTTACTCAGCAGCTCCAGCCCTGCTCTGGTACCCAGAATGTATCGGTTTGAAATGTGGTAGCTGCCCTGGAGCTGGCAGGGAGAGAGGGACAGGTTAGTGATGCTTTTTGTTCTACATGGATCTGTGACAGAAAATTTAAAGCAGCATTCTTATTTCCAGTATGAAGATATAAGTGCTGTTCTCTCAGCCAGATTATGGTTGAACAGATGTGCTTGCTGAGGTTCTCATTGTAAGTGCAGGCCCTGTGAGTAATGGAGGATGGACTTGCTAGAGGCATGAGATTAGAGGGCTTGGGCTAGGTTAAACCATATCCAGGTAAAAGTTTACTTCCTTTTTTCTTTTTCCATTTCCTGGTGCTGGCATTGGAACTGAGGCCTTGTGCATGCTAGGTAAGTGCTTTACTACAGAGGCACAAAAGCCAGCTTCTCCATGTTACAAAGTAGTTCTCTGAGTTACTTTCAGTGTGGTATCACCATTATTTAAAGCAAAGTCCTTTATGAACTGTGTTGTGCATGATCGTCCTTCATGATTCTCACCTAGAAGAAACCGTGCCCTGTGTCCCATAGCACAGCAAAATGTGATAAAGGAGACAGCCATGGTGCCCCATAGCTGCTGTTCAGCATGCAGACCACCCCAGTGTTAGTGCTTATGTAAATACTCTACCCAGGGGGAGAATGGGTTTGAGAAGGCTTATTTATATTTGGGTCAGCATTTCTTAACGTGAGTTGCTAGAGGAAATACAATTTTGTTTGTTTCAAAAATGAAATTCCTATAGAAAGGTCACTGTACTGTCAGCTTCTGTCGTTTTTAACCTTCTTATCCCAGAGCTCCTCTGCAGCATGTCAGGTCTGGCTCACTGCCCTGGCCATAAAAGGCAAAGAATGTGGAAGGCCCTGCTCCCTCAGCGCTTTGTTCCATGTGCCATGATGCCTGAGTTCACAGTGTTAGCCAGCCCTGGCTGTTAGTGCACTTTCTCCTGTAGTTTGTAACTGTGATTCAAGACTCCAAAGCTTTGCCAAGAACATAAATCCTCAGAACACACCTTAGGCTATCTCAGAACACACCTTAGGCTGTCTACGTTTGAAACATTACTTGGCAGCCACAGAGACTCTAGAAGCTCATCACAGCCCCTGGATCTTGACTCCAGTGGCGGCAGGTCAGATGTGACTTGACCTGTTGCAGGTTTCTGCACTGATGCTCAGGGGCAGACTGGTGGCTGCAACTAGGGACTGAAGTATGCCCACAAGGGAAGTGAAGGGGTGAGGCTGTTGGGTGAAGGCACCAATGAGGAAAGAGCAGCAAAGGCCCTGTATTGTGGCTGGGAGGATGGCTACCAGAGACCACGGCCAGCAAAGCACTGCAACTGCAGCAGCTTGGGTGTCCATGGTGTAACTCCTGATCTCTTAAATGTGTGAGTAGAAGACTCCATGCTTGGGTCAGGATCACACACAGATGTAGGAGAGTCTAAGCAAATAGCCTGTGGGTTCTGTTCTTGCCCTGTTTGAGTGGCTTTTGGTGTGCTAACAAGGCAGGAAAGCTGCACCCTTTGGGCCTCTAGTGGGCCCCTTCACAGGAAACTGGTCTGGGTGATCTTAGTCTCTGTTCTATCATGTCATGACCAAGGCAATACTTAAAAGAGAAAGCATGTAACTGGGGATTTGCCTACAGTTTCAGAGGCTTAGTCCATTATGGCAGCAAACGTGGCGGCACGCATGTACTAGAGCAATAGCTAAGAGATATATCCTAATCCACACAGGCAGAAAGAGAACTGGGCCTAGCATGGGCTGTTAAAACCTCAACGTCCACCCCCCAGTGAGACATTTCCCAGCAAAGGTCACACCTACAATAAAGCCACACCTCCTAATCCTCCTGTAGAAGTGCCACTCTCTAGTGACTGGGGGTTCAAGTATGTGAACCTGAGAGGGTTTTTATTCACATCACCACAGGTAGCATTGTGGAGGAGGCAAAAGTTGGGAAGAGCACTGTTCTCCAAGGGAGCCTTTCAGCAACCACTTGGACCACACACTGCCAAGAGGAAAGGCCTGAGAGCCTTTGATTTCCCTGAGCTCTTATTGCCCTGCTTAAAACCAGAAAACTGGGATGTTCCCTGGGGGCTGGAGTGGGGAGTACACTCCCTGCCTTGGGGAGTGTCAAAACAGGAAGAATTAGAAATGGGAGCTGAAGTTACACTCAGGGTCGTTTTGCTTGGGCTTGTTCTTGAATGTTTTCTTAGACTGTGACAACATTTATAATTGATTTCATTTGGAAACCCTGACTCTTGAGCACGGGAAGAGATGGAGTCTGCTCAGTGCTTTTGAGACAGGATCTCTCTGTGTAGCCCAGGTTGGCCTTGAATTCGTGATCTTTCTGCTTCAGCCCTCCAAGTGCTGTGATTAGTAATTCGTTGTATCTAGATAGGCTCCAGTCAGAGACAGGACAGGTAGCACTAAGGAGATCCAGATGGCGAAAGGAAAGAGACCATTGGCCTGACGATTTAGACAAGTGCCACATGAGTGTTGGTGCAGGCAGAGGTAGGGGACCTTGGCCTTGTAGAACCCAGGCTTAAATGTGGCTTCCATTGCAACAATGAAAGTGTTGCCTGAGGTCCAAGTTTGAGGGAGATTTCTATACCTATGTTTGTTCTCTGTGTTGCTAATTTATCCCGCTACTGTGCTGGGCACTGTGGGGTGTGGTGGATGTGGAGAGATGCCTGTGTGTCTAGAGCTTCCTGGTGTGATGGAAGAGTCCTCATTAATAGTTTTCCATACATCCTCAAGCTTGTCTCCTTGTGTGCAAGGTATTTTACATTGAAGAACTGAGAAATTCTGCTGGGTGTAGTGGTGCATACCTTTAATTCCAATACTTGGGAGGCAGAGGCGTGTGGGTCTCTTATGAGTTCAAGGACAGCCAGGGCTACGTAGTGAGATTGTATCTCAGATCTCCCTAGTCCCCGAAAAGAACTGAGAACTAAAGAAAGGTCTTCATGCCAGGTGATGATAGTGGCAAATGACTAATCTCAACAATCAGGAGGCAGAGGCAAGCAGATCTCTATGAGTTCAAGGCCAGCCTAGTTCCAGGACAGACAAGGCTATACAGAGAAAATATCTAGAAGAACCAAAAAGGAAGGAAGGGAGGGAGGGAGGGAAGATGGATGGATGGATGGATAGATAGATAGATAGATAGATAGATAGATAGATAGATAGATAGATGATGGATAGATGATAGATAGATAGATAGATAGATAGATAGATAGATAGATAGATAGATAGATAGATATAGATAGATCCGTCTGTGTGTCTTCATTGTAAAGGCTGTTTCTGCACTTCAGGCAGGGAAGGAGGAAATGTGTCTCAAATAGGATGGAAGAGGCAGAAACATTGCTAACCCCTGGCCTCTGAGTTTTCCCAGTGCTTTGGGTGCACTCCTGTGAGAAAGTCTCCACAGTATGGGTCCAGCCTTGAGAACCTCCTTATCCTTACAAAATGCCTTGTGGGGGAAAAATAAGCCTCTAGGTGTTTGAGCCTCAGACCTCACATAGCTCAGTGTTTTCTCATACAGATTTACTAGACGTGTTTGTGAACTAAGGACAGAAAAACCTGCCCCATTTCTATCATTGGGAGTCGTAAGTCCGATGTGACTGTGGTTAACATGGAGCAGCTGCTGGGATCTCCAGTCATCCAGGAAGAGGGGCTGTAGAGCGACAGTGTGAGTGGACACCTGCTCTTTGGGCGCTAAGTGGATTTTCTCAGACAGTGGAGCTCACCCAGTAGGTAGAGGGGCAGAGGCAGCCTTTTCTAGGACCCAGAGAAACAAGAGACCTTCCAATGCTTTGGGCTCTGACACATGGTGATAACAGAGCACATTGTACCTTCTCAGTGGAGATGGTTCAAGGAGAGTAGATTCTAGGTAAGGCTGGAAGCATTCCTAGAAAAATGAGCACAGAGGCTTCAAGGACTACAGACCCAGGTGGTGGTGGCAGGTGGCTGAACATGTGGAGAACTTGCTTGTGAGTGATTGACCTGGGGTGGTCTGTAAGCTTTAACACAGAAAGTGTGCTTTCAACCCTCCTGACACTGTGACCCTTAGTACAGTGCCTCATGTTGTACTGACCCCAACCATAAAGGCATTTTTGTTCCTACTTTTATAACTGTAATTTTCATACTGTTATGAATTATAATGTAAATATTTTTAGAGATAGAGGTTTGCCAGGGGGATCACAATTCACAAGTTGAAAACGTTTATTTATACAACTGTTGAGGACCAGTTAAAGGCATACAACAAATCTGTCACTGCTTTTTACTTCCCAGCTTCCTGTGCTGGGCTGCATGTCCTTTCACAGGCTTTCAGCATTAGGGCAAACTGATTGTTTCTTTGATAAAACTGGACCTTTGCATGCTTGGCAACTGCAATGTGGTGCTGGTCCTGAAGAGCTCTGCCAGTCTGGTTGGGGAATATAGAACAAGTGGGTGGGACTAGTTGATTGGCATTGGGCAGCCTAGCAGTGTAACCCAAGGTCTCTTTTTCCTTTGTCGTTCTAGGAGTATAAACAGAAGCTTGCTCGAGTAACCCAGGTCCGAAAGGAACTCAAGTCACACATTCAGAGCTTGCCGGACCTCTCACTGCTGCCTAATGTCACAGGGGGTCTGGCACCTCTGCCCTCTGCTGGTGATCTCTTTTCAACTGACTAGGACAGGAATCATGCCCCAGGTTCCTATGTATGCCAGAGAAAAGAAGCAAGTCCCTGTTGGAGACGATCCCCTGGCCCTAGCTCCATCTCCAGCCAGCATCTGCCTCAGTAATGAAGCAGGAACTCTGACTTCTCACTCTCCTCCAGCTCCCTCCTGAGCGTGGTTCAGAACCGTGCAGATGGACTCAGTGTTGATTCGTACTTGCTAAGAAGACACTCTCCCTCCCACTTATGTCTCTTACCACTGCTGCGTTTCCATCCTTAGCTCTCTTACACCCATAAGCCATGAAAATCATGTGTACTTCTGGAAGCTTTGGAGAAGCTTGCCTCAATGACATCACATGCCATGGAAGTCTGAGCTGGCCTTGACCAGGTTCGGAGCAGGCTCCCAGTGAGGACTCCGGCTGCAGAGACTGGCTTTCCTGGCCACCATCTCCTCACAAGGTCGGCAGCCCAGCTTTGCCACAGAGTTTGCCAAATTGCCGACATTTCCCGACCTAAACACTTCTATTAGAGAAGCGTTGTCATGGTTAGGTGTGTTTGTTTTGCGAGTATTCTAGAGAATCCAACAATAAGATTCAAAGCTGATCTGAGACGTAAAGTTATAGTGCAAACACAGAGGGCAGGGATCGCAAGTCGTTTCCCTGACGCACTTCACAAGGGTCCCCAGTTTCAGAGCGCCTTCCTAAAGCAGGACCCTCTGCCCCCTGGTGCTGGGAAGAAAGCTGTTGGGACAGCACGCCCAGGCTGACAGACGCTCCTCAGCAGGAGTCTGGGCTGTGTGCTCTCACCCTTCCCTTCCCCTGGGGCTGGGGCTTACAGTAACACACCATGTGGACATACATCCACAGTATGGTGACTAAACTTGAACTTCTGTACAGATAGGACACTGAGCATGCCAGGCGGTTCATGCCACTCTATGTCTCCATGCTCCCATGCAAAGGGAGAAGTACTCATACAAAGAACTCACCTCCAGCAGAGGAAGGGAACGGAGGGAGACTAATTTGGGGTTTTAATTCCATTATCATGCCAGCTGACATTATGACTGAATGATGTAGTTAAAATTTTTATGTCTAAAAAAAAAAAAAAAAAAGAGCGGGGCAGTGGTGGCGCACGCCTTTAATCCCAGCACTTGGGAGGCAGAGGCAGGTGGATTTCTGAGTTCGAGGCCAGCCTGGTCTACAGAGTTCCAGGACAGCCAGGGCTACACAGAGAAATCCTGTCTCAAACACCCCCCCCCCCTAAAAAAAAAAAAAGAAAAAAAGAAAAGAAAAAAGAAAAGATTTTTACGTCTAGTAAAGATTGGGCCTGGACCTGGAAATAATTGTAGTCTGGCAGGCTTATCTTTGACATTGGAAAGGGCAGAAACCATTTTGTCCTACTAGTATAATAGGAATTGTCGCCTGGAGCTGGAGTCCAAAAACCGTAAGAAGGAATTGAGTAAAGGGGCCTTGAGAAGCTTCATTACTTTAAGTTGCTGTTTTCAGGATCACCAGAAAAAAAAAAAAAAAAGCACACATTGTTTTTACATGTTAAAGCAAACCTCTGTGCCACCAAGTAGGCGGGCTTTGGTCTGAGAAGCCGCCCCACCTGCTATGAGGTGAGACTCAGTTCCGCTATGTCCAGCCTGGTCTGGTCTTTGTGGAAGCTGTTTTTCACATTGAATGCAGTCTGCTGTTTGCTTGCTTTCACTCTGCCTTTTCTGTCAGCATCATTTTCTCCAGAGGCTACAGAACAGCACTGACTCAGGTGAAATCCCAGTCTCTGCTGTGGAACACCTCCCCACACAGCGTGCCACGTTACTGTCACATGTACACACCGCTCTGAACATCTCCAGACACTGCTTTCCCACGAAACAGACCAAAAGACTGTTGTAGCTCTGCTCTGATGACAACGTAGTGGAGTCAGCTCAATGCTATGCTTTATTCTTTGGAGTCTCTGACCAGCAATCAGGATCAAGGCGTGAACCAGTAACTATTATGTAATGAGTGTGTTGGCCGCTTAACACCAGTTGCTAGCCGACTTCCTGTGAGGAAGTTAGTTTCGTTTTAATGAAATGCTTCAGTTTTTTAATCTTCCTTGTTGTGTGCCTCCTCCTTCCCCTCCCCCCATCCCCCAAGTCTCCCAACTGTGTGCTTACTTCCCTTGTTTAACTTAAGTGAAACTTTGGTTCCTGAGAGTTGATCGGCGGGTGGGGTGGGTGGCTTCTGGTTTTGTGTTTCTTTAGGGCATCCATAGGCCTCAAGGATCTTTCCCTTAGGGTCATATTCCTCAGAAAGTCTAAAGTCTTTCTTTGTTTTTGTTTGTTTTTCTTAAAGGATATTTTTAAAGCTTAAATTTGTATATTAATTTAGGACTTTATTTAGAAGTATAGGCTGTCATTGGTGGCAGCAGTATATTCTGAAATGTCTCATAGATATATATTTTTGAATAAAGATGGTGTTGTTGAACAACATTATGTGATGTCTCTTTGCCTACCTTGTGCAGTGATTAGAGACCATCAGTGGAGAGCGCTGTCTGCACGGAATCTTCCCCTTGGGGCTGAGAGTGGTACACACTGAAGACAGCAGGAGGAACTTACTCTCCTAGTCTTTCTTAGAACTTGATTGGCCAGTTAGCAGTCCACACTGTGGCAGAGAGTGCCAGCTGGGTTCCATCCTTCTGCAGGATTGAAGACTGGCTGGGATTGGGGTGGGGGGCTGGTGACATCTCCCAGACACACAGAGGACAGCTTGGGAGGGCTTTGGTTGCAGTGTTTTCAGTCACACCACCAGGCCTTGTGGGAACTGATCTGCAGTATGGTGAAGCTGCTCTTGGGAAAATGGAAAATAATCTAACACCATCTTTTTAAAGTGTTTTCATGGATTTCTGTTCTGGTATTGATATCCGATGGAAGACCCCTTGACTGAGTATTACTGGTTAAAACTCAAAGTAATAGAGAAGACCCTGGAGGCAGGGTCCTCTGAAGCAACTGATGTGTTTGGAAATGGTTGTGATTTTCCCACTACGTTATGGTGGTGTTACATCCCAGGTGTGGTTACCTGTTTCTCATGATGCAGGGGACTTGCTTTTTAGTAATGGTGGTCCATCAAGACCACCTGCACCTAAAGTCCAATTTCACTGTCAGAAAAGTGTGTGAGTTTGCCTGCTTGTATGTATGTGCACCATGTACATGCCTGGTGCCTGCAGAGGCCAGAAGGTAGCACTGGATCCCTTGGGACTGGAGTTACAGATGGTTGTGAGCTGGGGCTCAAACCTGGGTCTTCTGCAAGAATCACAAATACTCTTTACTGCTGAGCCATCTCTCCGGCCTTCTCCCAATCCCCACACAGTGTTCTGCTTTAGTAAAGGTTGAGTGTAAAGTGTGAATCTCAGTAAACAAGATCTCCTGTGTCCCAGCTTTTGTGACCTCGTTAATTCCCTCCTGCCTATAAATAGTATGTCCATAATTCTCCCTTGATTTCCATTAGCATGGCTCTGAGGTCCTCACAGTTGGAAATGGAGCAACCCACAAGTTGACAAATCTGCCAAAACACTACCTTGTATGATTAGAGCCTTTAACTCCATGTGACCTTTCTGGAGCAGGTACCTCCCTCTCTGGGCCTCAGTTTTCTTGTCTTTGAGAAGTATGATATGAGATTATTCCCAGGCTCTCTGCCATCCCTGAAAGCTGAGGGTGGTCACTGCCTCCATACCCTTTGAGAACTCTGGATAGCGTGTCCTGGCATGCCAGTAATATAAATGTAATAAGCGACTAAGGTCCTGAACTGCTGTACAGGCTTCAGTGATACCTTGGAGATTCAGCTCTGCAGGGATGAGGACCAGTCGACATTGCTGAGGCCAGGAAGATGGGTGAGCACTGTGGCTTGCCAGCTGTCAGCTGTACAGGGTTTATTTGAGGTCTTTTAGAAAAAGCCATCTTCTGGGCCTGGTTTTGTTCTTTCTCCTGGAATAATTTATCTGACTGAACTTATTTCTCACCACCTCTGTGAGGTTTCCCATTTAAAAATCAGTCTTCCACTCTCAGGCACAGATTCAATTAAGAATCCATTATTCCGTTGCACAGTAGGTTGGGATTCACACAGCTTTATGTAGTGTTGAAAACCCAGTTTGTTCAATTTTTTAGACCAAAATAGTTATTTTGCATTAAAAATTTATTCCCACCACTGGTTTGATAAATATTAAAATTAGCATCATGTATCAATTCGTCTTTTTAAAAAAACCACAAGTAAAGGATGGCTTTGGAAAGTGCTGTCCCGTCTCCTGTGATGACCTTGGGCAGGTCTCCCAGTGGTCACTTAGGTGCTTATTTTCATTGTCGCTACCCACGGCTAACCCGCAGAATAAGGCAACGGCAACCGTGTTCTTCAAACGGTTTATTCAGCTATCCCTGTACAGCAATCTTCTCCTGCCTCCACTCCCGCAGCCCCTTATAAGCATTGCCTTAAACCTATCAGCAGCTGCCAGGATGTCACTACTAATTAGTCACACTCAATGACGCAAGGTAAGGCGATCGGGCTTGCCATATATGGTCTCAAGCAATGCCTATGTCAAGCGCCATCTTGTAATGGGAGAGCGGAGCAGCTTCCCACATTTCATTAGGTTTTCCAAGTTACTACTAACGTCCTTTCAAGGTCTAAAGTTCAAGGCCTGGACTTCCAGAAGATTTCTGCCTAGTGAGGATCTTACTAGTGAATTCGGTGCCTGCATAGCGCCTTCCACGGATTTTAAATGCTGGCTCTCTGTGTGAGTCTTAGGAAACAGATAAGGCAGTTAAAAACATCTCTATTGATAACTTTAAGCACAAGGTCTGTCCTAGTGGGACTGGTACCAGCTCTTAGACAAAGTAGGCCTCAGTGATGGCTGTGACTATGTTAAATAACGTGTGTAGGTATTTACATACACTTGTGATAAGAAGTTAAAAGTGAAATGGGTTGGAAGGCTGTATACCATACGTGATATTTATAGTAAAGGGGGTCAAAACCCCATACTCTAACCCCCTCACCTCAGGGGTACCAGCAGCCTCTTACCCCAAGCCTCCATGAGCTCAGAGTGGGCTCTGTAGGGTGGCAGCCCAGTGGGCTATGATGTTCTTTGCCTGGCAAAAGCTAAATGATGCTGTGCCTGTAGCTGTTACTCAGATGAGGGATCAAGAAAAGTGTGTCCCAGCCTGGCGAGGCCTCCACTCCTTGGGTCTGTGAGGGCAAATCGGGTGAGAGCAATGGCTACATTCTGGCATACTCTGTCAGGACATGCTGGGGAAGGACCATAAGTGAGCTAAGAGCCAGGGAGACTCTGGGATGGGGTAATCTTAAGGGACTGGGAGAAAAAGGTGAGCACACCCCAGAGGAAGTTGTTCAGCCTTGGTCAGGCAGGCTGTGTCACAACCCTTCAGAAAGGGCTGCTTCTTGCTTTTCCCTTCCCTAGCACCACTCAGTCTCTGGAGGACTTAGAGCCTTAAACAAGGTCTTCCTATGCTATGTTGGTGTCTTACCTGCAGTGGACCAGGAGCAGCCTTGTCAATGTACACTGCAGCTTAGCTCTTTGCGTGCAAATAGTGAGTTGGAACGGCCAGTGCCTTCGTTAATACGCCGCAGGGAAATGTGGGGGCCTGAGTTTTCCTTTGGTTGGAGGCACTTGGCCACTCAATGGATCTAGTGCTGCTGAGACTGGAGTCCCACCAACCTTCTGTGTAAAGAGTTGGGGGTTTAAGACCTTCAGTTCTCCATTTGCTACTGTATTTCTGTTACCCAAATTCCTTTCCACAGCCCTAAGCTGTCAGTAAGTGCACAGTACCCTTCTCTGTGTGTATGTCAATTCCGCTTTTAATTGTGGTAAGATGCACAAAATATGATTAATAACCTGGCCCATTTTTTTTTTGATGCTGTTTGCTGTGTGCATGACCGTTGTGTGGCCAGCACCACTCCAGTTCCAGAACATTCTCACCCACCTTTAGGAAACCAGATACCCACGAAGCAGTCACTCCCAAGATCCCTCACTCCCCTGGCAAACAGCTTGTTTTCGATTTCTTTGAATCCCTTAATCTAGATATCTAAAGTAAAGAGATTTGTACAAATGTGACCTTTTGGACCTGGCTCTTTGCACTTGGCACAGTGCTTCCTGGTTCTTCTACCTGCCTTTGTGCCAGGTGTCAGATATCATTCCTTTCTAGAGTGGAGTGACATTCTGCTGTATGGGCATGCCACATTATGTTTACCGGCTAACTTGTGCACCTTTGGGTTTGTTTGTTTGGTTTCCCCTCTCGGCTTTGTTGAAGCTGCTGTGGACTCATGTTTTGGTTTGCACACCTGTTCTCAGTTCCTTAAGGTATGTGCCTCAGAGTACGATGGCCAGGTCACAGGGTAATTGATTGCTTAACTCCTCATGGAATGTGTTAGTTGAGTTCTCTGAGGATTACAACCTGCAGAGAGAAGTTGCATTGTAAAAAAGGAACCTATTGCTGGGCAGTGGTGGCGCACACCTTTAATCCCAGCACTTGGCAGGCAGAGGCAGGCGGATTTCTGAGTTCGAGGCCAGCCTGGTCTACAGAGTGAGTTCCAGGACAGCCACGACTACACAGAGAAACCCTGTCTCGAAAAATCAAAAATAAATAAATAAATAAATAAATAAATAAATAAATAAATTAAATAAAAGAACCTATTAAATTGGCTTACACAGTAGGGGGCTGCCTGGTCCTTGGCTATAGGCATTCTAGAAAGCCAGAAGACCCAGGATCTGATCACCCCAAGAAGCTAGAAGCCTCAGAAAAAGAGGGACTGAGCTGATACAGTCTTGAGCTGATACAGTCCCAGTTGGAGGCTGAAGACCTGGAGGCTGCCCAGAGTCACAGGTTTGAATCACATCCAAAGCAGCCATTCATTCCTGGGTGCAGGTAGCAAGCATGGTGTGCACGTTTGCTGCTTCCTTCTCTTTGGTTCCATTTGGGGTCTGTTGTGTGGGACCATCCACGGTCAAGCTGACCCTTTACCCTTCACCCGCTCTCATACAAACCATCACTCTCTTGAGAGGCCCTCTCCCAGAATCTAGAATGCAGGCTGCTTTCCAGCCAGTCAGAGTGACAAGATTAGCCATCATGAGCAGCTTTCCACAGCATCTGAACAGCATTCCAGTTTCTCGACATTCTCCCTGTTAACAGGCAATCTAAGAGCATGAGGACTTACTGTGGTCTTCTCAGATTTGATATAATCGTTATAAAGAGTGGTCATTACCACTATAAATGCACATGCATATATATATATATGTATGTATGTATATGTATATATATATATATATATATATATATATATATATATATACACACACACACACACACACACACACACACACACACACATATATATGAGAGAGAAGAGAGGAGATGGAGGAGGTTGCTGTTGTTTTTAAATAGTTGGTTCCGTCTTGTGTGTGGAGGTCATCGGTATTCCCCTAAGGCCACTGTTGAGTGCATGAGGCCCACACCTGTTATGGAAGGCAACCAGCCCTACTTGCTCCAGCGCTGATTTCTAGTCTAATCTTAACTAAAAATACCTTCACAGAACTATCAGGAACAGTGTCTAAGTATCAGAGCCTGTGGCCTAACCAAGTTGATACAGGTATACAGTTTTTTAAGTTTTTAAGTATGTATGTATGTATGTATGTATGTATGTATGTATGTATGTTTATGGGTGTCTTGCTTGCATTCATGTCTGTGTATAACATGTGTGCCTGGTGCCCTCTGAGGTCAGAAAAAAAACCATTACATCTCCTGGAATTGGAGTTACAGATCACTGTAGAGCTGCCTCTACTCCTGAGTGCTGTTATTAAAGATGTCTGTCACCACTCCCAGTGAGCATATCCGTCACCTCAAATATTTATTTTGTGTATAAGTATGTGTTAGAAACATTAATATATCCACTTCTAGCTACTTTGAGGCATAGAATTAAATGTTGCCCACCATAGTCATCGTGCAGTGTCATGGAACATGGGCTACTATCCTCTTCTGGCTGAGCTCCCATCAGCCATCTGTCCCCCACCCCTTCCATCATGACTGTGTTCCCTGCATCTGTGAGATCAGTTGTTTGCCTTCCACATATGAATGAGAACATGCAATAGAACATGTGGACATATCGTGTGCGTGTGTGTGTGTGTGTGTGTGTGTGTGTGTGTGTGTGTGTGTGTGTGTGACAGTTGTAAGCCACCATTTGGATGCTGGGAATTGGACCTACATCCTTTGGAAGAGTAGCCACTGCTCTTAGCCACTAAGACATCTCTCTAGTCCTTTAGTTTTTTACATAATTACATTTATTATAGTGTGTGTTTGTGTTGTGAGGGGTAGGGCGCACCATGGCATGCTTGTGGAGGTCAGAAGAAGATTCTGTGGAGTTGGTTCTCTGTGGGTTCTGGGACTTAAACTTGGGTTTCCAGGCCTGAGTGGCAAGCACCCTTACGTGCTGAGCTGTCTAGCCAGCCTTATCTTGAGAAGCCTCCAAGGTGTTTTCTATTTTTTTTGTTTGTTTGTTTGTTTCCAGGCTGTCCTGGAACTCACTCAGTAGACCAGGCTGACCTCGAACTCAGAAATCCACCTGCCTCTGCCTCCCAAGTGCTGAGATTAAAGGTGTGCATCAACACTGCCCAGCTAAGGTGTTTCCTAATATGGATGGACTAATTTCTGTGTTCCCAACCACCATGCACGAGGGCTTTCTTTCCCTCACATCCTTGTCAGCATGTATTATTTTTTTCTTCTGTAAGAGCCATTCTAACTGTAAAGTGGCATCTCATGGGTTTGATCTATATTACTGTGATGATACGCGATGTTGGATATGTTTTTCATATACTTGTTAAATACTTTGCTGTCCTTTTGTTTGAGAAATGTCTATTCAGAGCACTTGTCAAGCTTTAACTGGGTTATTACTGTTTTGCTGTCGAACTTCTGTTTGTTCTGGACACTAATCCCTTGCTGGAAGAACAGTTTGCAAATATTTTCTAAGTTGTCTTTTGTTGCTTGCTTTTAAATTCGATATAATCCCATTGGTCCATTTTTGATTTTGTTTCCTGGTCCTAGCAGTACGTGTGGAAGAAATTATTCTTTCCATTTGAATGGTTTGGGTTTCTTCTCAAAATTTTGATTTTTTTTTTCCCTCAGAGCTATCTCCTCCCTGCTGTTGGATCCTGTAGAGAAGGTCTCACTATGTAGCCCAGGCTAGCCTTTAATTCTCTTGTCCCTGAGTTCGAGGATTACAGATGTGCATCACCACATCTGGTGCTAAACACTTTAAAATGGGAATCTAAAAGTTCATTTGGTCATGTGATGACTTAGTCAACCTTAAGGATTTTCTTTCCAGCTCAACACTTAATAAGAATGTTCATAGACCTTAGCTTCCTGGTAGAATTGTAAAACTCTATAGTAATAGTAAAAACTATTCATGAGCTAACTCTAGACAAAAAAAACAAAAAAAAAACAAAAAAAAAACAAACTCTACCAATCTTCAGTAAAGGCATCATCTATTAGTTAAATGTCATTTTGAATAAGAGATAATAATGAAAAATAACTAACCAATGAAGAATTAGCTGCTATTAGAAGACCCTAAACTCAATCATGTCAGCCATCACAAAAAAAATATGCAAGTAGCATCTCAGATGACAGAAGCAAGACCCAACTATGTGCTGTCTGGAAGAAACAAACTAACTATAAAGGACACAAGTTTAAAAGTAAAGAGTGGGGGCTGGGAATATAGATCAGTTGGTAGAAGGCTTACCTAGCATGCGCGAAGCCATGAGTTCAAGTCCCACGTGTCTAGTCCCAGTACTGGGAAGACAGAGGCTGGAGAATCAGAAATTTAACATCATTCTCAGCTGAGGTTTTTGTTTGTTGTTTTACTGAGTTCAAGGGCAGCCTGAGATACAAGAGACTGTCTCTTTTTGGTTGAGAGGAGTAAAGATGACAAATATATATTATGCTTATCTGGAGCCAATCTGGGTAATATAACATTGGAAAAATGACATCAAAGAAAAGAGTGTCACTATTGGTGGAACGGCTCATTTTGTGATGGTAAGAGGCGAAGGCAATAAAAAGGCGTGTTCCCCAGCAGCTGTGCATTTAATAACAACTGAAAATGCAGAATGCAAAAGCAGATGAAGTTGAGAGGAAAGCAGGCAAACATACTATCGTAATAGAGATGTGGATACCTGCTGTCAATGATTGACGGGACGAGGAGTTCAGACTATACGTTTGTGTGCTCATCCATCCCACGTGTTAGAACCCTGGTCCCTAGAGTGATATCTGAAAATAAGGTTTGAGGCCTCGATGGGAAGTCTCTCCCAGGAGCAGTGTCAAACTATAAACACCCAGGACAGAGAAGCTGCGGTTGCCAGTCTTTGCACACACGGATCAATCATTCATAAACACTCAGACCCAGACCCCCCACAGAAAGTTTTGCTATACCTCTTGAGCGTGGGCAAATGGGGAACCCATGGGGCCGAGGCCTTGGGCATGGCCGTGACCACATCAACAATATACATTTACTCAGGACTTTACTCACCCTTGGCTTCCCCACACCTGCACCCCCTAACCCGGCTCCCTACAGAGGAGATTAGCTTACTGATAACAGTGTAGTAAAGGACTTAGGGAGAAACACCCTGGCCCCTGGGTCACTGAGCTCAGTCACTTGGGAATCCCTCTGATTTATCAGCCAGTGTTTCAGAGTTAAAGGCCAAGCAATACTTCCAGCTGCCCTGTAGTTTCCCAAGAACTCACTGTGCACGCTTCAAAGACCCTATAAAAACTTGCCCGTCTGCCCAGTGCTCTGCTGTCTCTCTTCCCAATCACAGCCATTCTGTTTTCCCCAATAAATCTCTTGTGTGAGTTTTGTTGCCTGTTGTGACTTTGTGGTAAGACCCCATCCCTCCTTCATCTCCAGTCTACTACAATGAACTCACCTTTCAACTCACCTATCACTCGGGATCCCCCAGCAGTAATTTAGGAAGTTTCCCCATCAGTCAGCATTAACAATCTCCTGAGTCCAAGGAAATGGCTGTTGAAGTGGAGGTACCCCCAGCCATCCCCTCCCCCACCCACCCCCCACCATAGCTGCAATCCTACAGCTCCCTTAGGCCTGACTGGGCTATTGCGACCCTTTCCTGCCCCCGTTCTATTTTTGCCTCCCCCTCGAAGCTGCCTGTATTCTCACAGCCTCCCCATACTCTCCTGGCTTTTATGATACTATTTGATCCCATTCCCTGTCCCTTTCCTGTGGATTAGATCTGGTTCCCGAGCTGGGTTTTTGTTGCCTTCTGGCAAGGTTTTGGAACTTGTCAAAAGCCCTGGTCCTCGTCCTTCCTGAAACCTGGGGTTGCTCTCAACTACAGGCTTCTATGACCCTTTTTCCTACACCTCCCCCCATCCATGGGAACAGTGACACCCATACCCTCATTCTCCCTTGGGATGCCTCCTAGAAAACTTCCTACTGCTCCACCTGGCACCCGACTTGAAGAGCCTAAATTTGGCCTCAGTAACCCTTAGCTTACTAATCCCAATGGCTACCTAATGGTACCCTAGGTGCCAGTACTGCTCAGGGCCTTCATAACTACTGCAAGCAAGCAGGGAAATGGGAAGGAGAATCCCTGCGTCCAGGCTTTCTCCTCTCACCTCTCCAAATCCTCTCTCCATTCCTCCTGTTCCTCCACCCAGCTCCTCCTAGCCATGAAGCCGGAAGCAGATGATTCTCCACCACTTTTACCCAGCTAATGAGCCTCTCCCCTCTGGTCTCCCCTTCTTTGTCTTCAACAACAGGCCACACTAAGGAAATCTCCCTGGCACTCACCTTCTGCCCACCATCAGCTCGTCAGCTCTTAGTCCTCTCACAGCTGGTTCCCTCTGTGCCATGGGATACCCTCCCCCTCTCCCTCTCCCTCCCCCTTCCCTCCTCCTCTCTCTTCTTCTCCCTCTCTCCCTCTCTCCCTCCCTCTCTTCCACTCCCCCTCTCCCCCTCTCCCCCTCCCTCTCCCCCTCTCCCCCTCCCTCTCCCCCTCTCCCTCTCCCTCCCCCTCCCCTCCTCCTCTCTCTTCTTCTCCCTCTCTCCCCCCTCTCCCCTTCCCTTTCCCCTTCTCTCCCTCCCTCCCTCCCTCTCTTCCACTCCCCCTCTCCCCCTTTCCCCCTCTCTCCCTCTTCTTCTCTCTCTCTCTTTCTCTCTCTTCCTTTGCCCTTCCCTCTCTCCCTCTCCCTCCCTGGCCTAACCTGGCCATGGTTCTCCTTTTGCAGGAAGTCTCTCAGATGGACGGTTTCATCAAGGTATGTTTCCTCTTCTCACTAAGCAAACTTTCTCAGATAGAAAAAAGAATTGGGGTCCTGTATTACTATTCCTCCACCTTTATTAGAGAATTCCAATATATACCCAATCTTACAACCTCACCTTCCAGGAGGTTTCTATGATTCTCACCAACAACCCTTTCCCTGAGAGCTCGAATGAGTCTGGGAATAGGCTGGGGCACAGGCAGAGTTCACAAAATTAATGCTGCCCACTCCATGGGGATAAAGGCAGTCCCTGACCTGGATTCCTAATGGAACAATACCTTGGGGACATTTTAGCTAGAGACCAACTCATAACCTGCCTCCTGGCCAGTCTCTGTAAGAGAAGTCTCTGCCCCAAAAGAAGTAAATTATGAAAAAATCTAAGAGGTCATCCAGGACAACCACAAAACCCCATCTAGATCCCTGGACCACCTTACGAAGGCCCCACTACAATAAACCGATCTGGATCCCAAGACCCCAGAAGGGAAACAACTCTTTATGGTCTCCTTTTTCTCCCAGAGTTTCCCTGACATTAGGGCCAATTTTAAACACCTGGAGAGGGCCACCCTGACTCCACAGGCAGAAAGTCTTAGTGGTGGCCTTCAAGGTATACCATGGGAGAGACGAAAAACCCCCCAAACTAAAACCTGATGCTAACTAAGGCCTCTCAGTTGGCCATAGCAACTTCCCAGGCCCCCTTGCCTCCCCCAAACCTGAGAATACCCAGGTTCCTGCTTCAGATGTGGTCAGGAGTTCACTGGGCCCAGGCAGGCCTGAGCCCTCGTAAACCACTTCACCCATGTCCAAAGTGCCATCATGTTGTCTGCCCCTATGTCTCTCAGAGTGTTGGGGCATCAGGCTCATATCATCCTCTAGCTGATCTCTTCTTAGTCCTGGTCATGAATGACAGAAGGGGCCTGAATATCCTAGGCTCAACCATCAGCAACTCCAACAGGTAGTCACAGGTAGGTATTATGGTATCAAAGTGACCATCAGACTCCCCTTCTTATTCCTCTATTATTGGGATTGGGGCGGGGGGACAGTCTAACAACCTTACCAAACCACACCACTCAGCTGTATCTTTAGGGGTATTCTGCTTACCACCTCCTGGTGGTACCAACTTATCTTATCCCCTTGCTGGGGGGAGAGAAACCTCCTAGCCACAGTGGGAGCCTCTATTTCCTTTGCTCCCTTCACCCGATTGACCCCAGGCTCACCGGTCACTCCCCCGCACTTTTCCCTCCAAATCACAGGATCTGACATACCCTTTTCCTTGCTGGGCTGACTTGCAAGTGCATCCCTGAGTCTGGGACACTCACACCCTTCTATAGCCAAACATGGCCAACTTCTCACCCAGCTACAAACCCCTTTCCCTCCTGTTCATGGCCAAAAGCAAGACGTCACCCTCCCACCTGTCCACCTTGTTCTGGTTGTTTGGAAAGTTCTGTCTGTCTGTCTTGTGTCTGCAGACTGCTCTGTGCTTTCTGGTGTGTCCATCAGTCTTGTGGCAAACATGGGAGCCGAGATGAAAATAGGTCAGGCTCAGTTGAAGGTATGAATGACAGTGGCCACCGAATGTTTTGTTTCTGACTGGTCTCCTTGGAGTTTGTGAGCTTTCTGTGTTCAGTGTTTACTGTTCATTTCTTTCCTCTCTCTGCCGCTGCCAGTCACCATCACTAATACTGCTTACCACGGCTGCTTTGATGGCCAGGGCTTAGAATTTATCTCTGAGCTTTCTGGTCACAGTATAGCTGGGATTCGACTGTCTTTTGAGGATGCAGATCCTCAAATTCTGTGGATAATATTAAGGTTTTTTATGCTGTTCTGCTTTATTAAAAAGCTGGCTCTGGAGTTGGGTTATGGCTCCTCCCCTCCAGACCCCATCAAGTTTATCTAAAGGTTTCCTCCAAAATCTCTGTCCTGTGTCAGGCGAGCCACCTGACTGCAACAGAGAAAGGAGATGCAAACAAGACCAAAGGCTTCAAAGGAACCTGCCTTGCAATGACAGCTCCCAGCAATAACTACTCACGTCTCTGGTGAATGTTAGGTGGGAAATGGAAAAGTTTAAATAGGTTCCGAAGTTCTAAGGTCTGAGGACGGGAAAGCTGGTGTTTTAAGGTATGAAAATGCAAGCTGTAAAGGTTATAAGAAACTAATCTAAGGTATGAAAAATATTTCAGTTTTCTTTCTCCCTCTGTGATGGTTTGTATATGTTTGGCCCAGGGAGTAGCACTATCTGGAGGTGTGGCCTTGTTGGAGTAGGTGTGTCATTGTGAGCATGGGCATAAGACCCTCACCCTAGCTGCCTGGAATCGAGTCTTCCATTAGCAGCCTTCAAATGGAGATGTAGAACTCTCAGCTCCTCCTGCACCATGCTTGCATGGATACTGCCATGTGCCCACCTTGATGATAATGGACTGAACCTCTGAACCTGTAAACCAGCCCCAGTTAAATGTTATCCTTATAAGAGTTGCCTCGGTCATGGTGTCTGTTCACAGCAGTAAAACCCTAACAAAGACACCCTGTATTTGAAGGTGAGTTTTAATATTGATCAATGGAGTTCTGGTAAGCTGATAAAATATTGACTACCAATGCCCCAATGGCTGCAAGCCCTGGACTTGCTGAAAGCTGATATGAATCAGTCCAGCCAATATGACTGCCCCATCTCTTAAGCTGGGCCAGTGAACCAAATGAATGCCCCATTGCATAGTCCTCTCCTGCCTTTTGACTAGTATTCCAGCCTTTCTGGGCCCTGACAACTAGTTTTAGCAGCAAGTGGTTACAGAAGGGAGCGTGTTGCCCTTGTAATAGGCTGGATTAGGTCAAAAGGAAACTCCCTGGCATAGGGAACAAAATGGCTACCTCTAGTGCCTGTCAGCATACCAGGAGAGATACCTGTTAGAACCGAATTGACCCAAATCTATCAACAGGTAGATTCTTTAGCTGAAATAGTTCTACAATATGACAGGGCACCCCACCGGCTTTATGCAGAACAAGGAGGTTATTGTGTGGTTATTGTGTGGCTCTAAGAAAAAAAACTCTTGTTCTATACAAACCACTTGATAACCATTAGAGAAAATCAGCCAGGATTAGATCCACTAACAGTGGGGAAGGGTGGCCTTTGTCTCTTCCTCAGGGAGAATGCTGCTTCTAGGCTAACCAGTCAGGTAGAGTAAAAGACAAGATCTGAAAACTCCAGACAGATCTCCAAAAACGTAAGCAACAGCTCAATGCCTCTGGCCATCGGATCCTTGACAATCCAATATGGAGTTGATATTGTTCTTTGTCCCTTCTCTTCCTTTTCCTAATCCTAATTGTTTCCTGCCTTATACACTTCTTGTCTAGACTTTGTTCAATAAACTTGAAAGATTTCTAACCAGACTTTAAATCAGTTGTTATTATAGGATTATGAGCCCCCTACCTATGGGATCAGAGGCCTACAACCCCTATTATGCCCTACTGGTGAAGATCAAACTTGCCAAGGTCTTTCATGTCCCCATACAGCAGGAAGTAGTTTAATGATAATGTCGCACCACTTAAAAGCCAGATGTGAGAGTGTATACCTATAGCCCTCGCCCTGGGGGACAGTCGAGGCAAAACAGTGAGGTCCAGGTGAAAGACCCTATCTCACAACCCAGGAGAGTGACTGGAGAGATGGCCCAATGGATGAGCGTCCTGCTGCTGGATGTGAGCCCCATCCTCAGAAAGAGCGTGATGGAAGGAGAGAACTGACTTCCTCACACATGCAGTGGCATGGCCACACATGCTCAAGAATAAACAAAAATGTAAAAAAGTAAATTTAAAGGTGGAGAGTAATAGAGGAAGTCACCCAGCATTGACCTTTGGCCTGGACATGCACATATACCACATACTGCACACATCCACACATCCCTATACACACACACACACACGCACCTTCATGTACACACATGAGGTTAAAATGGATGGGAATCGCTGAGGGTTCCTCTAGGTTGGAAGTTAGGCCCAGTGGCTCACTAAAGGCCTCTCCACGGCTCCTCACAGCGAGGCCCCAACACGCACGAGAAAGTCCTTGGGTTTCCAAAACGGGTTTATTGGCATGGCAGGTGGTGGATGGATCTAGATGCACCCCCCACCCCCAACCCCACCCCCCAAAACCCAGGGCAGTCCTGAGTTAAATAGGGAGGGAAAGAGGGGGAGGGGCTGGGGAGGAATGCTTAATTGACTCCACCTTCTGGCCTTCAGGTACCTCATTAGTATGTAAATCTCTCTAGGGCCTGGGGCCTGTTCTGAAGGGTATAGGTTGAATGGAGATTAGACCTTGTGTGTGTGTGTGTGTGTGTGTGTGTGTGTGAAAGAGACACACAAACACACACACACACACACACACAATGTCAACTATAAATTTTTTAAAAGAGAAACTGTGGCCTCAACATACACATATATGGGCAAGCATACTACACACACACACACCAACTATAAATTTTTCAAGAGACACCCGAGAAAGAAAGTCTGGCCTTGACATGCCCATATATGGTCAAGCACACTGAATACACACACACACACACACACACACACACAAACACACACACACATACACACACACACACTACACACTCCCTACACACACATGCACACACACATACACCCTTACACACAAACACACGCACCCACAAAAATTGCAACTATAAATTTTTCAAGAGACACCTGTAAGAAAGTGAAGCTACAGCCACAGATCACGGTGAAATGAAGGTTCAGATGCGCGGTGTTCGCCTCTGCACTAGGGAGGTGGGCGTTTCCCCTTCCTTTCTAACAGCACCTCAGTGACTGCACAACACTCCTGTCTTACAGATCGGGAAACAGAAGATCCAAGGGGTCACTGCTCAGCCACAAGTGTGAAGGCTGGAATTCAACCCCCAGCTCTGCCTGGCTCCATAGATGGAAGCTACACTTGGAAAACACACAGCCTTTTGTTTTACACAAGGAAGAAATTAAGGTCCAAAGAAAAAAAAAATCTCTGAGTTCCTGCAGCTGTTTCTTGCCTCCCGCTTTATTGCTTTGTTGTTACAGCCAACGGGAGCGGTGAGACAGAACCCGACTTATCTAGTGTAATGTTAACATGACACAGATAACTGCTGTTCTAAAACAGATAATCATATTTCTATTAGCATTGTGAGGGAAAGAGCTAGCTGCTGAGCAAGAGTGTGTGTGCTTGCACAAGGGTACGTGTATGTGTGTGTAGGGGTGTGTATATAGGTATATTTTGTGTGTAGGTGTATATGTATGCAGGGGTGTGTATGTGTGTGTAGATATGTATGTGTGTGTTTGCATGTGTATGTATGCATAGAAAGGTGTGTATGTATGTGTAGAGGTGTGTATGTGGGTGTACTGGGTGTGAAAGGGTATGTGGGGGTGGAGCATGTGTGTATGTATGTGTGTGTGTGCACATGTGTGATATGCTGGACATGGAGCTCAGGGCCACTGAGACACATCTCCAGCCCAGCTGACAGTTACCAATCAATCTTGGGTCTGGGTTATGTCTGGTACCCTTGCTGTGCCCCAGAGCCCTTACCTCTCACATGAAAGGACTGTGCTCTGTGCACTTCTCAGAGCAAGGCCAGAGAGTCCAAGACATTTTCAGAATGATGGAATAAAGAAATATGCAGACACAGTAAGAGGACTCAGGCTGTAATCTTTTTGGTGCTGTGGTTTGTGGTATAGTGTTTGTGCAGTGTGTGTGTATGTGTGTGTGCGTGCTGTGTGTATGTGTGTTGTATGTGCTATGTGTATTGTATATGTGTATTTTGTTTACATGTATGTGTATGTATGTGTTGTGTGTGTTGTGTGTATGTGTATATGTGTGTTGTATGCACTGTGTGTATTGTACATGTGCGTTGTGTGTGCATATATGTATATGTATGTGGTATGTGTATGTATATGTGTGGTGTATGTGTATATGTGTGTGTGTTCTCTCTGTGTGTATACATGTGTTGTATGTGTATGTATGTATATGTATACAGTATGTATATGTGTGGTGTGTGTATATGTGTGTGCACACACATGTGTGTATGTATGTGGTATATGTGTATATGTATGTGGTATATGTGTATATGTATGTGGTGTGTGTATGTGTGCATGTGTGTGTGTGTGTGTGTGTGTACACGTGTGTGTGTGTTTGATGACTCCTTTAGCTTTGTGGTAGTTCTGGGTGCTGCCATGGTGCTTGCAGAATTACTTGGAGGAGACCCAGCCTCTGTGTGACCTGACTTGCTCAGTGATGCCTTTTTCATAGCCCAGCACAGGGACCAACCTGTTCTCACCTGCCTCCGGAGGTGTGGTTTTCCAAGAACACAAGCCTGCCTATGCACTACAGCTGCTTTGCCCGATGGCCTAGCTGGACTGTTTAGGCAGGCACATGTCCCACATACCTTAAAATACTTTGTCCAGCTCGTGCATCCTGTTACCACATCCCAAGGCAGATGACAGCAGTTAGCACAGTGTCTGTCACGAAGAGCAGTGATCTGAGGATGTCAGCCTCTGTGTGTCTGCCAAGAAACACACCTCGTGCAGGCACTGATGAAACAGGATTTTACACGAGCTCGGCGTCTATGATGAACACTGCTCCCCAAGGACCCTCTGCCTGGAGCCAGCTCTGGGCAATGAATTACAGCATGGCACAGCCCCCTCCGCAGGGCCCTTTATAGGGCAGGCTTTGCAGAGCTCTGGCTTCAAGTGGCATGTTCTTCAGACCAGCAGAGACTGTGATGGCCCTGAATGATCTTGCAATTAATTAATGAGGTCTTCATGTGTTTCCAACACGTACACTTTCAGACTCTAGGTACTTACAGTGGGTACATCTCTGTACTTCGGCCTAGGGACCTACTGTGCAATACAGTGGCCTAGGGACCTACTGTGCAATACAGTGGCCTAGGGACCTACTGTATAACACAGCCTCTAGATATGCACTAGGCTGAAAGCCAGGTTCAAATGTGTTTTGTTTCCCTTGAAAGGATCTCAGTAATGTCACCTCCCTGCGGGATTTGTTTCCATTTCACTGAAATCAGATTAGTCCACTCAGAAGGCGTCAGGTTAAGGCAAAGAGTCTTGCCCTTGGACTCCTTGGAAGCCCCAACCGGATGACTGCAGATATGATACTAAGTACTTTCAGACCTCCCTGGAAGCTCTCTCTAGAGGTGAGCACTGCCTGCTGGGCAGAGAGGAAGTACACAGGAAGTTACAAGCAAGCATTCACTTTAGACCTGGTGGGTTCAAATTTCAGCCTCATTGTTTAATTGACTTTTATGTGGCCTTCATTATTCAAGCGATACATAGGTGTATGCCATAAGAGCTTGAATTCATACTGCTCACCTAAGCCAAGCTACATATTTCTTGAGGAAACTGTTAGCGATGCAGAATGCAGGCGGGGCGGGGGATAGCCTGAGATGAGCTCCAGCTGGATGCTGCCTTTCTCCTCTGGAGAGACTGCTGCAAGAGCTCCATGCTTTTAAGGTCACAGCTGTTCTGACAAGATGCTGAAAGGGACACCAGCCAGTCACAAGAGGGTGGACAGACCTCCAAGGAAGGGCTGGAGGACCTGGAAGACCACAGCTTGTAGAGAAAGAGAAAGCAAGTCGGGTGTGCTTAGGGACTATGCACGTTGCATGAGTTACGGAAGGCAGATAGATAGCTCTTATGTGGAAGATAAAACTGGGACCAAGAGCTAGAAGTTCTAGGAGGAAGAGCTGTTGAGACAGCTGGCCCTTTTCAGTCAGGAGCCCTAACAGAGCCCCTTCTTTACAAAGAGAATTAAATAGCCTACAACACACCAGACCCCCTCCCAGATCCAATAGTCTGACATTTTTGTTGGCCTTGAGATGGGGTTAATTGATAATCATGGTAGGGACAAGACCACTTCTATTTTAAAGCTGGATGCTCACCCAGAACGTGATAAATGGTATCCTTCCAGATCTCCCAGGCTGCTTCCTGATGAAGCGCTCAGTGCCCTGACACGGCTTAGGATCTGCCCGTCTCTGACAAAATTGGGAGCCAACCCAGATCTGCACCATATGGGATACTTGGTCACTGCTCAAGAATCCAGAGGAGGTCCTCCAAACACTTTTGATATTTGCCAAGGTTGCCTGCGGAACTTCAGAAGGGCCGAGCAGATGTGGCCCTGGTGTACCCAGAGCACAACCGCATCTGGACTTCATTGTCATGACCTAAGTCATATCCAGCATTGGCTTTCTTATCTGCCTCAGCCTACATGAGCAAGAGAAACGGGTGATGAAGCAATCAAGGTTTATGTGGCCTGGAATGACATTCTGCCACGACCTGTTTCTGATAAGCCATGGCTTAAACCAGGTTCTCTTTCACCTCCCCAACCCTCTCCCACAAGGGGACAACTAGTTAACGTCCTGTAGCTAGAGGAATCCTCTTAAGCCAATCGAACTCAGCTGGGAGAAGATTGAGAGGAAAACATGTCTCAGCTGTGATGGAAGAGAGGCTGTAAATGCCCTAGGGCTGGGGAGGCAACCGAGAGGATAAGGAATGGATAAAGAAACTGTGGTACTCCCCCACAATGGAGTTTATTCTGCCATAAAGAAGAATGAGATTATGGAACCTGCAGCGGAGTGGACGTGATCTTTGGGTAAAACATGCCCAACCCAAAAAGAAAAACAGAGTGTTTTCTCTAATATGCAGAATCTAGATGTGCATGTGTGTGTGTATGCGTGTACATGTGTACGTGTGTGTGTGTGTGTGTGTGTGTGTGTGTGTGTGTGTGTGTGTGCTGAGAAAACATGAAAGTAGAAAAGGGTTTGTTGCTGAAAGAAGATAAATGGGGGTTGAGCAGAATGGGTAATGGGGGTGAGTATGAGCCAGGGAGGGGACGTGCCTGTGTGAGGATGTCCTAACAAGACCCGTTATTTTGTATGCACATTAAAAAAAAGAAATCCATCTTCTCCATGACAATAAACAGATGAAGAAGCAAGCAAGCAGGCTGGAGAAGATGATATCGTGAGACTGCCGGACAGCCAGCCACGCTCGGTTCAGCCAAGTGTTGCACGATGGACCACGTCAAAAGAGGGTCTGATTTTCCTAAGGGAAGCCAGACCCTGGGTTTTCATGTGAAAGCGCCTGACTTCAGAATACCAGTTTGCCACTCTTATCAGAAGTGGTCCCCTCTTCTGGAGGTCAGTGGCAGAGGTTCACACAGTGGGCTGTGGTCTGGGGAGGACTCTGTTCTAGGAACAAACTGATCAGAGCTGAATTCCATCCTACCTGAGTGCCAGGGGCCAGGCTTGGAGCTTAACCCTGCTTTCCAGATTCATATTCCCCTTTGGAGTTGGTCTAGACTATCCCAGGCCACGACCAGCTCAGGGCAGTCTGAAGCAAGCCCGAGATACACGAGACCCCATCTTAACTATGACTTTTGTGCTGTTGTGATAAAATGCAGTGATAAAGCAACATAAGAGGAAAGGGTTTATTTCAGCTTACGGCTCCAGAGGGATACAGTCCACCATCGAGGGAAGACATGGCAACAGGACCACAGTGCAGGCTGGTCACACTGCATCTGAACTCAGGAAAGAGAGAGTGAATTGACAGTGGGCTGGGCTATAGCCTCAGACCTCACCTCAGGTGAGACTCTACCTCCTAAAAGTTCCACAGCCTTCCCCCTTTGGAGTTGGCCTAGAATATCCCAGGCCCCGACTAGCTCTAAAGGTCTAGAACCTTCCTGGAGGAAACTCAAAGAGGTGGAGTTTTAGAAATGTAGAGGCGGTTCTTGATTTGGGGTAAAGCAACTGCGTCCTGATTGGTTGCATGTCTTTAGGGACTGCTAGCATCTAAAGAGTTTGCCAAGAGGAGGCTCTGTCGGTGGCTTTCAGAGACTATGCCAGAGGCTTGAGGCTGAGAGAGTGATCTGCTGGCATTTGTTCAATGACCATGACGATGGCTGGGCAGTAATGGATGGAGGCAGGGACTTGTGACATGGAAACTGGCAGGGAAGCCAGTCACACCAGTGGCACTGGTAGCCCCGTCCTGTCTCTGGGTCTCAGTTTTCTCTCCTGAATGTGAAGCTGATTTCTGAGTCCCCTCTTCACCCCAGAGTTGGGTCATTCTAATGGGCTTATCTTTTCCAAACTGTTCTTTATCATCAGAAGGGCTTTGACTGTGGCCATGTGTAAGAAGCCTACTGTGTGAGTGTGCTTGTGTGCATGGACACATGGGCACCTGCGTGTGGGTGTACATGAAGGCCACGGGAAGCCTTGGATGTCATAACTCAGCTTCAATGCACCAGTTTTCTTTCAGGCAGGGTCTCTCATTGGCTGGAGCTTTCCCAGAAGGCTGAGCTGGGTGGCCTTCATACTGCCCAGATTTGCCCACTTCTGCCACCCTAGAGCTGGGATTACAAGTGACACACCAGCCTAGGAGTTAGATTCAAGTCACCATGGTTGGAATACAAGAGTTTTAGCAACTGGGCTATCCTCCCAGGCCTGTTTGGGTTGTTTGTTTTTCTATCTGTCTGAGTCAGGGTCTCCCTATGGAACCCACATGGCCTGGACTTTGTGATCTTAATCAGCCACTAGGCATGAGGCATGATGGGTACAGTTAGCAAAACTAAACACAGTTGGAGTTGAGATGTACTGCTGTTATCGGAGTGTTGCCTAACATCCCATAATTTGCAAATTGGTGGTACATGCCTAGAATCCCAGAACTCAGGATATAGTGGCAGAAGGATCAGAAGTTGAAGGTCATCCTTGGTTACATGGCAACTTTGAGGCCAGCCTGGGCTACATGAAATCCCATCTCAAAAACAAAACAAAACCAAACCCACAGTCCATGTTTGTCTGGCATAAGCAGTCTTGAGGCAGACGTGATGACTAGTCCCCCAAAGAATGGATGCTCACAAGACGTACTGTGACAAGAGAGATAAGTGTTCACAGGTAACCTGGCCAGGGACAGCTCCTCTGAGGAAGTGACTCACACTCAGGGCCAAAGGGCAACTAGGGGTTAGTCAGAACAAAAAATCTCAACCTAGAAAAGGAACAACAATGTAGGCAAGCCTTGGTCAGGTGGGTACAAGGTTAAGTTAAAGTCTGAAAGGCTGTATCATCTTACATGGTATGGCCAGCAAGGTCTGGGAAGAGCTTGGCCTGTAGATGTTGGGGACCAATGACTGGCTGCTCTCCGGAGAGTGTCATGAAGGTGAATCTACCTCTATCTCTGTTCATCCAGGGGTGCCAGGTCCCAGCAGCAGTTCTCATGGATAGGCAGCGTCTGAGATGCCACTCCCCGCCAGACTGTTGCCTTCTCCTGAGCATGGGTTTACTTGTTGACCAGAATCTAACCAAGCAGAGGCACCATGTGGAGAGGTCAGTGCTGCAGTGACATGTGACAGGCTTGGACGTGGATCTTCTGAGACCTGTCAGCAGCTAGTGAGGAATGGTGGAACATGATCTTGCCCCAGGCAAGCCTTGAAGTAACTGCCGGTAAGGCCTTGAGTGCAGCTTCTCAGAACCCCGGCGAGTCAGAATCACCCAGCTAAGCCAGGTTCAGATCCAACTTTCAGAAACAGATGGAATTAGTTTCATGGCTCTGGCTGCTATGTCCTGGGTGACTGATTATGCAGCAATAATAGAAGACCATCATAGCTCATCCTCCTTGGGCTTTGCCTGGCTTCAGGATGGGGATGAAAGGGTAACCCTAGAGCCTGCACTTCAAGGGAGGCTGTGAGATGTTATTCAGAGGCTAGGAGTGGTTGGTACTGTCTCCCGGGGTACTGGTCAGAGGAGCAGCTCTTGTTTGGGAAAGGGACATTCTGAAAGGGGCATTTATTAGTGGCTTCATCACCCTCCATCTGTCCATGATGGGCCAACTGTGAGCAGAGCCAGCGAAGCTGCCTGGTCCAGGTCCCCAACAGGCATCAGCTCCAGCCCAAGGTCTTCTGTCTTAAGAGTCAGGGGAGGGACTTCAGGGCTACCCCTGGTACCAAGGACATCAGAGAAGGAAGCCTGTGCGGTGGGGAACCTGTATACTGGCCAGCTCCATCTGTTTTCCTTGGTGAAGCAGGCACAGCCATAACCCATTTTACAGGGGAGAACATGGGCCATGGGGTTTGAGGCTGCAAAGTTCAGGGGTCAGTCTGGCCATGAAGCTCCTCCCTAGCAAGGAGCAGTGCTTTAGCAATTTAGGAGAGCTACTTTGGTGTAAGGTCAGAGAGCTATAGAGGCAGGATTCCTCATCCACACCTGCTCTTATGAAACCAACTAGGCCATGCCACGGTCATGGAAAGTTCCATTTGAAACAGCTACAAAACCCCAAACCAAATCAGGCAATTTTTTTTTCAGAGTGTGTGGTCTGATCTGAGAATGTTCCAAGTCTCAGGCCTCCATGTATTGTGTGACGTGGGAGCTAACGTGGTCCCCAACTCCTGGAGATGTGTGATGGTGGGGACTCGGAAGTCAAGCACAAAAAGCTCTGAGCACAAAGCGAGGCACGGGACAAATGCTTGGAGGGGTGCTGCTGTTTGTAACAGGGAATGATATGGAGAGTCTTGGCTCTGGGCAGCAGCCACTTTGACAGAGACCTCCCTGGTCTTACACTTGTGGAGAGGTCTCCTGCTCAACAGCCACCTCCAATGACACACACATGAGCTCGGCCCTCATGGATGGGAGTTGGGGGACAGTGGAGGAATGATCTGCTGGGGTTTTCCCTGAAACAAAAAAAGCAGATTAGAGAGAGGCAAGATGAAGGGTTGCTGCCTCTGCTTCCCGGAGCCATTAATCTTGGCTCATTTTGCTGGCAGCATCAGGGAGATTAAGTGGACTCTGAGAGGAGCCAGAGGCAAGCTGAGGCTGCCTCCCACAGCCTCTGAAGAAGAGCTAAGGGCCTGCTTGGGGAAGGACCAACTTCTCACTCAGTGGCCCCCCAATTCCATATCTACCAGCTCTGGAGGCAGCTGGTCCTGTCCCCGCCTGAACTCTTCCAGTAATGGTTTCTTGTTTGCGTGTAGAGTCATCTGTTTCTACAGAGGTCACCTCTAAATGTTCATAAGAGCTTCTTGGCTATGCCCCACAAATGCTTCACTGGTAGTTTCCTTGAATACCTACCACATATAAAAGGGAAAGAATTAGCCACTAAATAGGAAGAAGTCTTTACTCTCAGGAGGTAAAACATGCCTCCTGCCTACGGTGGCTGGACTTGAAATCTTCTGGCCTTGTGTTGGTGTGAAAACAGAACATGGTAGACTATACTTTGGCCTTTGAAATTTGCTATTTTGTGGACTAGTTGATGTGAGATACAATTTTCTCCTGAGATCCTGGGCAGTGACTGGATGGGTCAAAGCTCTGAATGAGCCACACCATCACAGAGGAAACAACGACCCAGTAAGCTTCTGTGGGTTAAGGACTGTTTGTGTTACTTTTCTATTGCCGGGATGAAATGCAATAACCAAAGCAACTTCTAAACAGAGAGTATTTAATTTGGGGCTCAAAGTCCCAGAGGGTTAGAGTCCAGGACCATCACAGCAGGGAGCACGGCAGCAGACAAGCAAGCATGGTGCTAGAGTAATAGCTAAGGGCTTACATCCTGATCCACGAGCATGAGACAGAGCGCTAACTAGACATAACAGGCTTTTGAAACCTCCACACATCCCCTAATCCTTCCCAAGACAGTTCCACCTACCGGGGATCCAAGCATTCAAATAGATGAGCTTATGGGGAGCCTTTTTATTCAAACCCCCACAGGAATATTCATGCATCTTACTTAAGATATTTTTAGCCGGGCAGTGGTGGCGCACACCTTTAGTCCCAGCACTTGGGAAGCAGAGGCAGGCAGATTTCTGAGTTCGAGGCCAGCCTGGTCTACAGAGTGAGGGAAAGTGAATGGGTGAGGACTGTAGATGTGGCTTGGCTGGCAAAGATGGCTGCAGACATGCAGGGATGTGAATTCAGTCCTCAGCACCCATGAAAAAGCCAGGCACCAGGCACAAATCCCAGTGTCAGGGAGGCAAAGACAGGGGATCCCTGAGGTTTTCTGGCAAGATATAGTCTAGCTGAATCTGTGAATTCCAGCATCAGTGATAGACCACGGCTCAATAAGTAAGACTGGAAAGCAGGTAAGGAAGACATAAAGCGACCTTTGGCTACCACATGCACACATATAAACATTTGTACACAATACATGAAAATGCTTAGACACACACAGACATAGTCAGACACACACACACACACACACACACACACACACACACACACACACACGGACTGTGGTAGCAATGGCTGATGTTGCCCTTGTATTCCTGAAAGTTTGTTTTTTAGGTCACTTTGTTTTGGAAGCAGACACTAGGAGAGGCTGAAGCTACATGGAGTGTCCCTGTGTGGGTGCTGTAGCGTCAGTGCCAGCCTTGTGAAGGAGAGGTCTGAGCATCCTGCAGCATAGGGAGCCTTCAGGCGACAGACACTCTGGAATGCTGGTACTCTAGATGGAATAGCTTTGAGCTAGGCTTTGGAGAAGGAAAGGACTTTATATTAGTAGGCAGCTGGAGTGAGGGTGTGAGCCAGACTAGAAGGATTGTTGAATGATTTGGACAAAGGCAAGGAATGATGGATTCTGTCTGAGAGGAGAGTGGGTGAAGAAGGAAGGGCACAGCACCTGGAGTGCCAGTGGGCTTATGCTCCCGGGTGATGCTTGTGAGTTGGAGCTAAAGACTCAGTGGCTTGGAAAGAAAATTCATCAGGTCTTGAGGGGAAGGATAAAGGTTGAGGGCAGTTTGCAGGTTTTGGTTCTGAGTGACTGAATGGACAGCAATGCCTATTACTAAGAAGGGCAGGTCTAAGGAGGGGCAGGTTAGAGAGGAGGAGCCTTTTTTTGATCCATGGGAAGCCTGGGGTCCTCGGCAGCAGCCTCGCAGGGATGGGAGTGGATAGTATGTGTGCCAGTGTAGTGTTTGGAGGAGAGTCCTGGGCTGGTTAAACACAAGCTTAAGCTAAATGAGTTGAGCAAGTGGTGTCAGATCAAGTAGGGGAGTGGACTCTCAGGGGCCCTGCCATCTGGGGTCAGGAGGAGGAAGAGGAGGCAGTGTGAAGGAGACCAGGAAAAAGCGGCCAATGAGCTCTAAGGAACAGGGAGTGTTGAGCCCTGGCAGTCAAAAGAGGGGACTATTTTGAGAGAGAATATGGCCAGTTAAGTGCTGCACGCAGGGTCCACCTCAACAAGAGTGAGACATGGTAGTACTTAGGGAAACATTTGACGTTAAGTCTTTCACCTCCATGATAAAGGCTGGACCACACCCCTTCCTTTAGCTAATGAACCATGTATAGAGGTTGTGTGTGTGTGTGTGTGTGTGTGTGTGTGTGTGTGTGTGTGTGTGTATAACAGTTTATAGGGCCAAGGAGATGGCCTTGTGGGTAAAGTGCTCACCGAATAAGCCAGAAGATTGGAGTAAAAGCCAGGCACTCACATAAAAGCCCAGGCATGGTGGCACATGCCTGTAACCCCAGCGTCTCGCGGTGAAGGTACAGACAGGAGGAGCCAGGGACTTGCTGGCCAGCGCTCTAGCTGGAATGTCAAGGTCTAGGCTCAGTGAGAGATTCAGTTTCATAAACTCAGGAGGAGGGCAGCTGAGGATGTGCCGCACATTCTACCCAGGCTGCCTGAGCACACGGGGAAGCTGTTTCCAGGGCTGCCTGAGCACCGGGAAGCTGTTTCCAGGGCTGCCTGAGCACACGGGGAAGCTGTTTCCAGAAGAGGGTTTGAGATTAGTGCCCGTGATGGCAGTTCCAGAGAGAGAGTTAGCTAAAGAGGCAAGAGCGTTCTAAAATGCAGATGAGCCAAGAGTCCGGTGGCACAGACAAGCTCTCTCTGTTTCCTGAACACCTAGAGCTAAGTCCTCTGCTCACTCTGACATCCCTGCTAAAGTGGACCCCAAACCTCTGGTGCCGTAAACCACCAGGGACCCTTTTCTTTAATGTTCCAGTCAGATAATCTCTCACAGCATTGACATGTCTGGCTGACACACACACGTTTTAAACAATTATCTTCTTCTGTAAGATGTAGGTCTCCCCTGTCTGAGTTAGTAATCCTTGCTTACCTCTACCGACCCCTAATCCTGGAGGCAAGCCCCACGTCCTTAAGACAACTGTCTGGCCCATCACACTGGAAAACAGCCATCTTCATTGTTTGATGATTTTGTGTTTACTTTTTGGAAAGGGGTATTTCCACAGTGCGTGAGCTGGCGAATCATTCCCTGAAGGGAAGACAATGGATATCAACAGTGAAACCTCCACACATCTTAAAAGATACCACTGATAGCTGGGCAGTGGTACCACACGCCTTTAATTCCAGCACCCGGGAGGCAAAGGCAGGCTGGATCTCTGAGTTATAGGCTAGCCTGATCTCTAGATGGAGTCCCAGGACAGCCAGGGCTACACAGAGAAACCCTGTCTAAATAAATAAATAAATAAATAAATAAATAAATAAATAAATAAATAAATAAAGTAAAAATAAAAAATTAAAAAAACAAAGACGGCATTGTTGATATTGTTTGAATGTGAACTTTCCTCTGGCGCGTCATGAACCTGAACATTGGTTTCTCAGCTTATGGCACTGTCTTGTCTGGAGGCTGTAGAACCTTTAGTGGAGGCTCGTGAGTTATTGGCATCCTTGCCTGGTTTGGCCGGCGCACACTTCTGCTCCCTGCCCCCTCCTGATCCACCGAGGTTTGAGCAAGCAGCCTCCTGCTCTTGCCAGCGTGGACCCAGCAACTTCGAAGGGCTTCTGTGGCCTCCTTGCCATGATGAACTGTACCTTTTCAAACTGTGGGCCAAAATAAATGCTTCCTCTTTAAAGTACAGATAGCCTACAGGCGAGAACAGTAGTTAACATGGACGCCTGTTCCATGCTAGTCCCTGTGCTGGGCTCCGCGTACTCAGAAGGCTAGTGTGCTCAGGCTAAAACAGTCTTCTGTCTCCAAAAGTTCATAATAACGTAGCAGAGGCAAGGCGAGTCTTTAAATCATGTCAACTCTAATAGATGTCATCAACCCTAGGGGTGCCCTTTAAATCACCGCTTAGCGAGTGCTGAGCCAGAAGTTTAGAGGGCAGACATGTGCTTCTGACTGGAGTTTTTTGAGAAAGTCTTTGTAATGAATGGCTTTTTAAATCAACAACTTTTGATCACTCAGAGGAACAGAAGAAGGGAGGGTGGACTTAGGCAAGACAACAGCCTGAACAAAAACCCAAGTACCTTCTTAACTCAAGATTTTATTTTTTAATCATGTGTATTTATATGCCTAGTATAGGTGTCATGACTGCAGTGCCCATGGAGACCAGAGGACCAGAGCCCCAGAAGCCGTTGGTCTGTTTGGGGACATTTCACGGAAATGGAGTCATACAATGTGTGGTCCGTTATGAACAGCTTCTTCCAGGTAGCACAATGTTTTCAAACCGCATCTGTACTGTGATCATACCAATATTTCCTTTTCATTGCAGAATAATATTCCGCAGTGTAGACTCCAGTGTTTCTTATCAATGAGTGCAAGTTAGGGTTGTGCCCACTCCGGCTGCTGTGAACATTCACGTACTTTTTGTGTGGATGTGTTTTTCACTTTCTGGTTTCACCCTGGGAAGAATCAGAAGGTCCAGTGTTTGCTCCATGCCTAACTTGTTGTCATATGGGATCGTGTCCCCAAACAGCTGCACCACAGTGTCTCCAGCAGAGCTCTGAGAGTGGTCCAGGCTTTCCACATCCTACCCTTGCCTGTCATTATCTGCTTCAGTGTCACAGGCCCCGTGTGGGTGTGACGTAATCTCCTTGTGGTTTGGAAGGGAAAAACGTCTCAGTGATGCCAAGTATCTTCTCGTGTGGTCAGTAAGCCATCTGTATAGAACCTCTCCCTCTCCTCTGACTTCGTGTGTGTGTGTGTGTGCGTGTGTGTGTGCGTGCATGTGTGTGTGTGTGTGTGTGTGTGTGTGTGAATAGATGTGCATTTTCTGCAACGGAAGACTTCAATAGCATTGAAGAGTCTTGTAAGAACAATTCATTCCTGCTGGGCATGGTGGTTCACACCTTTAATCCTGGCATTTGGGAGGCAGAGACTGGTGACTCTCTGAGTTCAAGGCCAGTCTGGCCTACTATAGAGAAACCCTACCTTGAAAAAAACAAAACAAAACAAAACAAAACAGGACAATTGATGCCTCCTCTGGGTCACCATAAGGGGCTGCTGGTTAATGTCCGCACAATGCCTAAATCTGTGTCTCCCACCGCTAAGAGTCAGCACATGGTTATTGTTATCATAGTTGTTGTTAAAATCTAGCTCTGGGTCTGGGAAGATGGCCGGTGGTTAAGAGCTGAGTTCATTCCTTAACACCCCCATTAAGCAATTCACAATCATTTGTGAACTCGGACCTGGGGAATCTGACATCTTTTTCTCTGACCTCCACAGACACCTGCATGCATACAGAGCCCGTATACACTCTTAGGCACATGTACATAAAATAAAATAAAATAAAATAAAATAAAATAAAATAAAATAAAATAAATGTCTTTAAAAACAATTTTTTTTTTTGAGATAAGATCTTTCTCTGTAGTCCTGGCTGGCTTGGAATTGCTAGGTAGACCAGGCTAGCCTGAAACTTATAGAGATTTGTCTGCCTTGCCTCTTTTGTTGGGGTGTGTGTGTGTGGTTCAAGACAGGGTTTCTCTGTGTAGTCCTGGCTGTCCTAGAACTTACTCTGTAGATCAGACTGGCCTTGAACTCAGAAATCTGCCTGCCTCTGCCTCCCAAGCACTGGGATTAAAGGCCTGCGCCACCACCGCCCAACCTTAAAAAACAATGTTATATTTAAAAAATAATCCATCTCTGACTGATTGGGGGTGACTCTGGCCTCAAGTTGCTTTGCTGGGCTTCATGTCTCTCAGGACCATTAGGGGTCTCAGCAACTCAGACTGCAGCCACACCAAGTCCAAGCCCTCCCCCTACCGAAGCAGCGTGCCAATGAAATAGGAGATAGGAAGAAGGAGGAGGGGTCTCTGTGATGCATGAGAAACAAACCGCTAGGGCTGTTAAGATTTGGCACAGCCAAGCATTGGGTGTAGATGACTTGTCAGCCCTGAGCAGGGCTGGCCAGGCCTGGGAAGGAATGGAGGGGGAGTTGGCAGAGAGAATCTTTTCAGGGGGCAGGGGCCTGGTGGTGCCTGGTGGGGTATGGGCTGTCAGCAAGCATCTTCAGCCATCCCTGTAGCACAGGGCCACTGTAGCTCAGGAAAGCATCAGAGACCAGGTGCCCACCTCTTCAGTCCTCATCACGGGTCCCTACATAATTCTCTCTTCCTGGCTTTGCCCCAAACTCCCTGTTTGCCTCTCCTCTGGGAGTCCACCATGGAAAGCTTCTCTGCTCTCTCCCCAAGGGTCACTTGGCAGCTGTCCCTTTCAGATCCCCCCCCCCACTTCTGCCCTGCCCCAACATCCCCTTGCTGGACCTAGCTTTCTAGAGCAACAAGGTTGGCTGCCAGTGCTGTCAACCCACAGCCCTCCAGGGGGCACCAGTTATGACATCCCAACTAGTCCCTGTGCTGAGTGGCAACTGCCACTGCAAGACAGCATTCCCATTCAGGGTTGACATAAAAATAGAAAAGGCACAATCAGCAGCCTGTGTGGGCTCTTAGCTGTAATCCCAATACTAGGGGCATGAGGCAGGAGAATTACTGAGAGTTTGAGGCCTGGGCTGTGTGGTAAGTGAAACTATCTCAAAAGGACAAGAGGGGGAGTGGTGGGGAAATGGGTTAGTAGGTAAAGGTGCTAGTCTCACAGTTATGAGGACTGGTTCATGTCCCTTCATGCAAAAGCCAGGCGGGCCTGTGTCGTGCCCAACTTGTCCAGCAAGCAGACACAACACGGTTGGATTCTTTTCATCAGCCTTTATTGCAGGAACTAATAATAATACTATGGGGGACCCCGTGCAGCCAGAGGGTGCTGCTTATATAGAGGAGCAGGGGTTGCCAATGTAAGGATTGGTTAAGGCTACAATACCTCGTTAGCATATGCCCACTTGGGAGGGGCACACACCAGAATCATGCAGACACATGTACAGAATACCTGTTTACCAGAAAAATCTGAAGAGGCAGGCAGGCAGTCAGCGCCATCTTCTAATGTCGGCTACTGACATCTCCCCCTAAAATTATTATTTAAAGAAGGGTCTGAGTCACTAACCATCAAGAGACTGTCTCTAGGGAATACTCAATATAAGAAAACCCGACAAGAGGGTCATTGTGCTCCAGCACCGAAGTGAGTTCAATCTCCCACACGGAACCATGGCAAGCTGACTTGTATACTATAGAGGCCCCGATTAGAGTGAGACAGAGGAAAACAGAGGTCTGATCCCTTGTGCAAATTGGGAGACATTGTAATGAATTTCCACCCTTGTCATCGTGCAATGAGTGTACTTAACATACCCTTCTCTGTGTCTTTTGTCAGGGAGAGGAAGTTTTGACACAAATCCTCTATGCAATCAGACATATTTTCAAGGGATCTATCCCAGAGTATTCTAGGAACATCCTTTGCACTCCACAAGTGCACTCTGTACAGAAAAACATAGGGGCAGCTGGGTACATGTAGACCAGTCCTAGTCCGTGAGTAAGGGTTGATCACAACGGCAAGTAGGGCCCAAATGATCTCAAGTCAAGTCTCAAATATGAACAGACCCAGATGACAGGGAAGACAGCAAGTTGATCTCAAGACCCAGTGGCACTCTTATTCTTTTAGAGAGGCCAGCCAGATGCCTGGGGAGCCGCCATCCTCGATAGCAGACAATGCCTGATAAACCACTGCCTTGTGTCTAGCATGATCTTGTTTCAACCTGCAAAGTAGCCACAGACAGAAGGCACAACCAAGGAGAACCACAGCTCCCCAAAGGAATACACCCGCCCATTCCTTAAAGAAGGAGAAGGCACGGGAGTGCCAGTTGGTGCAATCTTCCAAGGAAATGGGATCTAAGCGGGTGCCATTTAGGGTGGCAATCTCAAAGAGCAATTCTCGAGATAGTCGCTCCGCTTCCACCATCCAGTTGCCCTTCAGGAAGTCCAATAAGAGTCGACTCTGTTTGATAGACTGAGAGAAGTTAGCTTTCATAGGGGTAACACACAAGCCTTTCATGGGAGAAATGCAGGACAATTGGACAATCCTAAATAAGTCTTCTACTTGGTCCTGAATTAAATCTACTCTTTGATTTACCAACAAGAGTCCTGAGACCAAATGAGCGTTATGCTCCTGTTGAGTGGCCAGAGCTGTAGCTGTTTGCTCCACCACACTATTAATAGTCTCAGCAGTTTGCACTTGTTGAGTCATAGCTATAGCTGCTGTGGTGGTGGCTGCTGCCGAAACCACTATGGCACCAATAATAGCTGCTGTAATTCCAAAATCTTGTTTTTCTCTGAGTAGAGTGAGAAGTGGGAAATTATTTGGCTCCGCCTCAACTGGCATGGGAACAAATGTGGGAAGCTTTACCAATAGAGCCGTATCATTGTGCCCATTCCAGCATTCTGCTAGATAGCATTGCATATCACTACTGTTACAAGCTAGAACATTACTACTCACATTATTGCTTAATAAAAAGAAGAATGGTGCCTGTACACATACAGGTGCTGGGCTAAATGAATGATAGGCAAACATATTATTATAGGTGATATTAGATAGGCTAGTCGTGGTGTTAGTCTCATTTCTAATTGCAGAAATATTATACATCCAAAGTTGCTCCCCAAACCATTCCCTCAGAGGATCAACTCAGAATGAAAAGCAAGTAGCTATCAACAAGGTGGAGGTGCCACTGCTAAACCTGCAGCCACCTCCCCCTTGCCACAGCTCTCCAGTGAGATTGAGCCTCATGAATCAAGGCTATTCCTCAAGGACATTCAGAAAGCAGTGTCTTATGCCAAGTTTGTAAGTGGTGAAGAGATTGTCTCTGCCTCAACAGATAGCCAACTAAAACTGTGGAATGTGGGGAAACCATACTGTCTGTGTTCCTTCAAGGGTCATATTAATGAAAAAAAAAACTTTGTAGCAACTTTTCTAAGTGTCTTTTCTTCCTGAGACCCAGCAGTAAGTTAGAGCCCAGCAGTTCCTGCTGAGATAGAACAAAGGCCACATTGCCTAATTCTCTGCAGTTAGGCTGCAGGTGTTAATCACCCTAGCCTGCAGTCTCTTACCCTCAGAAAAAGTTTTTTTTTTTTTAGATAGCACAAAACTATTTACTTAACCCCCTGCTGGTTTTAAGGCTGGGATAAATCTTTCTTGCCTCTTTGCTGCCTTCTTTCCTGTCCTTATTTTTCTGGGAGCACTCAGCTCTCCTCTCTTTGACTTCTTCTAACACCTCCTTGGTAGTTCTGATTGTTGTTTTACATTCCTCACTTTCTAAACACCCACGGACGACCTTCCACATAGTGCGGACTCCGCCTTTAAGACTGCCCTGCTCCCAGGCAAAATCTAGATCACTCCCTAATTTTTCCCAGCATTGAATTGTGAGGTGTCCTGATACAGCAAACCAGGGAGTGATAGTGTCCACTTCCTGGAGAAAAGTGTCTAGCATTTTTTTTCTTAAACTTGAGGCCTTTCGCTTTAAGCACACCTCTGAGTGCTTCACGAACCAGGGCAGGTTTGTGAATTACCCATGATTTTTTTTCTTCTTCTTGCCGCTTCACCTGTGGACCTTAACACCCCCCCTTCTTCTTGGGCAATTAAATAGGATCACCACTTCCCTGCGGATTTTCTTTATCTTTTACAAAAGCAAACACAAAGCAACATATACGACCAATGGGCTCCTGCTGTTACTCACTTAACTACGTGAGCTTTATTCCCAGTAGATGCATTCATGCCCCGGTCTGTGACAATTTAAACAAAAACAAAGAGCACACGCCACAACAGCAAAAAGCAAAACAAACACTCCAAGCCACAGTAGATCAACAAGAGGAAGCATATTTTCTTTTTTCTTTTTCTATTCTTTTTCTTTTTTCAAGAACTTAGTTTCTTCACCCCTACTGGGTTCTCTTACCAGCACCGCAGCTCCTAGACTGATGAGTTCTGAATCCACGAGGTCAATGTCCTCGGGTCCTCGTACGGGCCACCAGAATGTCGCACCCAACTTGGCCAGCAAGCAGACACAACACGGTTGAATTCTTCTCATCAGCCTTTATTGCAGGAACTAATAATAATACTATGGGGGACCCCGTGCAGCCGGAGGGTGCTGCTTATATAGAGGAGCAGGGGTTGCCAATGTAAGGATTGGCTAAGGCTACAGTACCTCATGAGGATATGCCCACTTGGGAGGGGCACACACCAGAATCATGCAGACACATGTGCAGAATACCTGTTTACCAGAAAAATCTGAAGAGGCAGGCAGGCAGTCGGCGCCATCATCTAATGTCAGCTACCGACAGGCCTGGTGGTCACCTAGAATTCCAGTCCTATGAAAACAGGGACAAGGGATTCTCAGAGCAAGCTGGCTAGCTAAACTAGCAGGAATTGGTGAGCTCCAGGCTCAAGGAGTACCTTCAGCCCAACAAATAAGTGGCAATTAATGGAGGAAGACACCCAACATCAACTTGAGCCCCGCCCCCACATACACGGCCGTGCATGTGTGTACTCTATCACACATGCAAACATACACATAAAGACAGGCACAGGATGTAGCATTGTTGATACAGAGCCTGCCTGCCTGACTGCATGCATACTAAGGAGTTGGAGGCAGGAGAATGAGAAGTTTGGGGTCATCCTCTCCACCAGGGCAGTCTGAGATACACAAGACACCATTTTAACTATGACTTTTCTGCTGTTGTGATAAAATGCAGTGATAAAGCAACTTAAGAGGAAAGGGTTCATTTCAGCTTATGGCTCCAGAGGGATACAGTCCACCATCGAGGGAAGACATGGCAACAGGACCACGGTGCAGGCTGGTCACACTGCATCTGAACTCAGGAAAGAGGGAGTAAATTGGCAGTGGGGTAGGCTATAGCCTCAGATCTTGCCTCAGTGAGACTCTGTCTCCCAAAGGTTCCACAGTCTTCCCCATCAGTGCCACCAGCTGGGACCAAGTGTGCAAATATGTGAGTTTATGGGGGACATTTCATGTTTAAATCCTTCCCTGGGTGGGGAGAGGAGGAAAGAGGAGTCACAAATGTTAAGTGCACAGTTACCAATGTGTTTTCTTAACCATCTCAGCCATGTTAACCATCACCCAGAATCAGAATCCTGCAGGCCTCCCAGACGCTTCCCATCCCATGTTCCCCTTCTGAGCTGTTGCCCAGCCATTAAAGGTCACCGCACCGCCATCCCAAATTCCATTATGGTGGATCAGCTATGCCTGGAATGGAGCTTCCAGTGTGTGAAACCATCCTGTCTGTGCTCGTTGTCAGGTGAGATGCAGCCCGCTATCCCATGGTGCCATGTTGGCTATTTCTTCTTCCTGTGGCATGGTCACTGATTCTCTGATTCTATGCTGTAATATGGCTATTATATCTATGCTACAAATGCTGGACCCTACAAGTGTTTCCAGTTTTGGAATATCTGGGGAGAAAAATTCCCTGAGAATTCTTGCTAGTGTCTTTTGTGGGACAGGTGAGTTTCCACCTGTCTGCTCTCCGTCCGTCCGTCAGGGCTCACTGGCCTTCAGGGAGAGATGAGTGTGCCTCTATCTAAGTTCCTGCCTAACATCCTTCAGAGTGATGTGCCAACTCTTCCCCCAGCCTGCTCCACATCCTCAATGACACTGTGTGTGTGTGTGTGTGTCAGTGTGACTGTGTGTGCCTGTGTGAGTATATGAGTGTCTCTGTGTGTGAGTGTATGTATGTGTGTGTAAGTGTGATTGTGTGTGCCTGTGTGAGTATATGAGTGTATGTGTGTGTATGCGTGAGTATGAGTATGTATATACATGAGTGAGAATGTATGTGTGTGCTTATGTGCACATGTGTGTGAATGTGCATGTGTGCGTGTGTGTGCCCTTGTATGTATGTGTGAGTGTGCTTATATGACTGTGTGCATGTGTTTGTGCATATGTGACTGTGTGTGAGTGTGCTTGTGTGAGTGTGCTTGTGTGTATGCATGTGTGAGTGTGTGTGCCTGTGTGCGTATGTGAGTGTGTGCGTATGTGTATTACAACTTACTGATAGACCAACTGCTATTTAAACTTCACTGTGGTGTGACAATATTCTCACATGACTGTTTTCCACTTGTTAGGCCACATTAAAAAAAAATCAGTAATAATGGGTGGTGGTGAAGCACACCTTTAATCCCAACGCTTGGGAGTCAGAGGCAGGAGGATCTCTGTGAGTTCAAGGGCAGCCTGATCTACTGAGTTCCAGGACAGTAAGGACTACACAGAGAAACCCTGTCTTGAAAAACCAAGAAATAGAAATAGATAGGTAGAAAGATAGATAGATAGATAGATAGATAGATAGATAGATAGATAGATAGATAATAAGGACATAGAAGAACAGGGTGTGGAGGTGAAAGAGTAACTTTAGCATTTAGTGGGTGGAGATAAGAAGATCAAGAGTTTAAGACCACCCTTGGGCTACACAGTGAGTTCAGAACCAGGACAGCATATGTGAAAACGAACGAATGAATAAACATCCTCAATCCCAAACCAAACCCAGGTAAGCTAGCCAAGCCTTTGTCATAAAGTAAAAGAAAAAATTTGCTGATAGCAAACCCATCAGTCAGTTGTAATACACGTTGGGCTCTGGCTGGAGCACCTGGGGGAGGCTGGGCTGAGCAGGTGTTTGGCCAGAGCTGTGCAGTAAATACATTGTTGGAAGGCAGTGAGGAGGTTGTGGGCCCACGCACAGGGGTGGGGGTGCTCATGTGGAGGCCAGAGCTGATGTCCAGGTTCTTTCCTCAATCACTTCTCCATTTTAGTTTTTGAGACAAGGGTCTCACAGAACTGGGAGCTTGATGTTTCATCTAGACTGCTGGCCAGGGAGTTCTGGGGGTCCTCTTGTCTTAGAACCTCATTCTCTGTGTCTCTGTGTCTGTCTGTCTGTCTGTCTGTCTGTCTCTTTCTCTCTTTCCTCTCCCCTCCCTTCCCCTCTTCTTCTCCTCCTTCTCTTTCTTTCTCCTTCTTCCTCTCCCCCTCCTCTCCTCCTTCTCTCCTCTGTCTCGTTCTCTTTCTCCTCTCCTTCCTCTCTCTCTCACTCTTTCTTCTCTCCTCTCTCCTCTCTTCTTTCTCTCTGTCTCTCTCTCTTTCCTCTCCCCTCCCTTCCCCTCGTCTCCTCCTCCTCCTCCTTCTTTCTCCTTCCTCTCCTCCCTCTCTCCTGTCTCTCTTTCTCCTCTCTCTCCTCTCTTTCCTTCCTCTCTCACCTCCCCCCCCACATGGGTTCTGGGATCCAAACCCAGGTCCGTCCACTTGTGCAGCAAAGCCCTTTACCTGCTGAGCCATCTCCCCAGCCCATAAATACATTTTTACTATAAAGTCTTAAAATTACGTTATGACTCATCGTAATTGGACGAGTATATATTTTTTTAATTTCTTAATTTCATTTCCTCTGGCAAAGCAACTGTAGGCTTACTTTTTATTTTGACAGATCGGATTTAAGGAGACTACAAAGGAAAATGATGAATATCGATTTGGACACAAAAGTAAATATTTAGAAAGACTGTGAAAAGAAACCACAGCAAATTGCTGGAGACTTCTAAGCTGCGGATTCCTTTCTTCTGAAGTCTCTGAGGCCATTTCCCAGAAACACTTTCCCTCATACACTTCCTGAGGTGGCCGGGCCCTGCCTGCAACACAGCACACACAGCTCCCAAAACTGGGAACACACAGATGCGCATGCCGGCTGAGGTAGCCTTTGCTTCCTAGAAAATGGGCTCTCCCACCCTCCTCCCTGCCTCCCCTACCCAGGTCACAGGCTGCTGCACCTCCGGCACACTTCCTGCTTGTCTCTGGCTGAGCCTCCTCAGGCTCTGGTATCCACAGTAGCTTCCCTGCCCCTGCCTGAGTCCAGCCTGTGTGTGTAATATATATTATATTGTTAACTGTCATGTGTTGTTGGAGCTCACCTAGAAACTGCCTCTGGAGGTGAGGTTCACTCCCCATCCTCATCTCACACCCAAACACTTGTGTCTCAAAATGTCCTCTAAGGCCCCTTTGACAGGGGATGGGATCACCATCCTAACTCTGAGAAGGGAAACAGCAAAACAGCCAGAGAGTAAAAACATTGTGTCTTTAAAAACAGTAGAAGGTAATCATTCCCAGCAGACATTGCTACACTCATTCCATGATACAAGAGCTTAATTAAGAAGCCATCTTCAATTGGCCTCTGCCAGATCTTGTAACCATCCACCGATGTGCTTAGGTTTGGTTTGGTTTGGTTTGGTTTGGTTTGGTTTGGTTTGGTTTGGTTTGGTTTGGTTTGGTTTGGTTTGGTTTGGTTATGAGACAGGGTCTCACTGTGTAGCCGAGGCTGTCCTGGAACTCACTATGAAGACCAGACTGGCCTTGAACTCTCAGAGATCTGCCTTTCTTTCCTGGGATTAAATGTGTTTGCTCTTTTACCTGGAAGTGGCCTCTGAAGGGACCCTCTGCTCTGCCTAAGACTATTGGGAATTTCAGTTGGCTGCTAAGGCATCCTGAGTCTACTTCTGCTGGGAGGTATTTGTTGTTTAGTTCTGGTTTTTGGTGTTTTGTTTGTTTGTTTGTTTGTTTTTGTTTCCTCCAGAGACAGAGTTTAGTCTGTGTAGTCCTGGCTGGCCTGAAACTCGCTCTGTACACTAGGCTGGTTTTGAACTCACAAACCCACCTGCCTCTACCTCCAGAGTGCTGAGATTAAAGGCTTGTGCCACCACAACCCAGGTCTGCTGGATGTTTTGAACATCCAATTTGATGTTATTTTGATCTCTTTCTCTCTCTCTCTCTCTCTCTCTCTCTCTCTCTCTCTCTCTCTTCTGATTTGCTATATACTTGATAAATTCACTCACTCAAAACCAAAAATTTGACCATCATAGATCATTTTCAGAACCATGCACATCAGGGTGACAGGTGGTGACAGCTTGGGGAGTTGGGAACAGTGACTGGGGGCCTCATTGTCTGCTTGGGACTCTCGCTCTACCATTTATTTCCAAGGATGTGACCCCTGGCCTGTGCAGTGAGCTCTCAGGTCACTCTTCCATCTGCTATACTGCAGAATGGGGATGTCAGGACCCAGGACCCCTGTGTATTCAAGGCACTTAAAGGAAGCTTGGCTCTTAGGCCAACTAGCCAGTGGGCTCTTGGGATCCATCTGCCTCCACACCCAATGCTGTGGTTGCATAGGTGCTGGGGATTCAAACTCAGGTTCTTATACCTACAGAGTAAAACTCTCTTACCCACTGAGCCATTTTGTCAGCCTCAGCTTGAATCTTAGAGTTGATACCACAGCCCTCTTGGCTCCTCTTGTTTCTTCCTGGAGTTTGCTCACACAATCTATAGGTCGGTCTTGCCATGGTGACCTTGTGTCCCTAAAATCTAGTATCAAACCTGGTCCATATGAACTTTGACGCATCCAGATGTCTTCAAGCTATGGTTCCCACGTGGCTTTACACCACTGCCTCCTTTTAGCTGGGCTCAGAAGCCACCTCTCCATCTCCAGCTGTGAGAGATGACTAAATAAATGATCCCCGTGCCGGGCAGTGGTGGCGCACGCCTTTAATTCCAGCACTTGGGAGGCAGAGGCAGGTGGATTTCTGAGTTCGAGGCCAGCCTGGTCTACAGAGTGAGTTCCAGGACAGCCAGGGCTACATAGAGAAACCCTGTCATGAAAAAATAAATAAATAAAATAAATGATCCCCGTCCTGGTCACCTACTCAGATCCCACCAGTGTCTTGCAGCCAGAGTTCCTGTTGACCTCGCTGTCTTTGGCCCTCAGTGATTTGTAAGGCTCCACACTTCTGTAGTCTCAGTCCAAGGTTGGGTAATAGGCAGTGTCCAGGTGCTCCATTATGACCAAGACTCAGAGAGGGCAAGTTACTTCCTCATGGTCACACAGCCAGAGAGTGCTGGGAGATGAAACATCAATCACCCAGAACTCCTTGGTTCATCTCACCCTAGGTCCCAGGGCCACTGCTATTCCTTCAGGGGACCTCTGCCAGCTAGGCATGTGGCCACTCATCTCTTCCAAGAAGAGTGGAAACAGGGTTGGCTCAGCTTTTGCCCTTATTCTTTGTTCTGAGCACACCTTGCTCCCACCCGTGCCTCAGTTTCCCTGCCGTGAAAAGAGTAATCTTAGCAAGTGAAGTTAAATCCCTGCTCTGGCTGACCTTGGTCTGTCTGTCTGTCTGTCTGTCTGCTTCAGAATGACTCTGGAGGATTGGATGTAGAACTGACAAGGCTGGACCTTTGCCTTCGGTTGTCTTCACTTTCTTTCTCAGAGACAGGGCCTCACCATGTAGCATAGGCTGGCCTCAAACTCACAATGCTCCTGCCGTAACCTCAGTGCTGAGATGACAGGCGTGTACTAAGATGCTTACTATCTCTTGCTATAGGACAGCGGCTGAGGACGCCGCCTAGAGTCAGCTCTTTAGCCATCTGTGAAGGGTGTAGAACAAGTGTGACCTGCAGCTGGCTAGAGTGGACGTGGTAATGAATGATTAGGGGTTTACGAAGGCCCCAGGAGCCCTCTGACTTTACCCAGGGGGCAGGAGTACAGGTAATCATGGACAACTGTCTACAAAATGTACCACACTCCCAAACTGATGGCACCACCTCCTCTCTGCTCCCTCATTTCACAAAACAAAGAAGCAGGAAGGAGATGAGGTTTTTACTGAGCATGCCCAAGCAAAACCCAGGCCGCAGCTCTGAGCTCAACCTTCTCCCTCCCCCCTGCTCATATTAATTATTTAGACAGCTTTATTGAGATAGAACTCACATGCTGTGCAAGTTAGACAGTTCAACGGCCTCCAGTCCAAACAACTGCATCCATCAAGACAGTTTACAGAATTCCCACAATCCCCTTAGTTCCAACTCCCCATCCCTCCAAATCTCAAGGCCCAGGCAACCACCTGTCTCCTTCCTCTCTATAGGTGGGTCATACATTCTGATTTGTTTCTGTTTTCTTCCATTTAGCCTATTTCTGTCCTTACTGTAGCATGTATGAGGGCTTCGTTCCTTTTCACTACCAAGTAATATTCCATGATCTATATAGCATAGTTTATTTGTCTCTTAATTAAGTTACTGGGCAGTTGGGTTGCTTTCACTTTTTCGCTATTGCAAATGGTGGCCCCGCGGACACCACTGAACAACTTTCTATGTCCACACATGTTCTCATCTCTCATGGAATTTCTGAGTCGTGGGGTTGTTCCGTACTTATTGGTCTTCTGAGCCTGACTTTCTCAGACCCCAGGGCTACTGATAGGGAAACAATGTGTGGATAAATTCAAGGCTTCCAATGTCCAGGGTCCTGGAAACAAGCCTGCCCCTTTCCTGCCCTCCCCTCGTCCTCTTCTCTCCTCTCGTTAGGTCACTCTTCAGAGACCAGTGGGACAGCCAGCCAGATCCCAGCTCCTCTATGACCTGAGACTCCACAGCGCTCAATGGTGGCTGTGGATTCGTGGGAACAGAGTTCTGGGGCAGTGTTTTGTGTCTGTAAATGTTCTCAACACTCACTGAGAGTCTGGTCTGTTCTTTTAGTATAGACATGCTTTCCATGGGCAAAGCTTCTCATTTCAATGGCCTATTTCTTTCCCCACTTGACACATGGGCTGCATGGGGTTCCTAGTCCCTGAGCCCCTGCTCACACCTCTGGCCTGGTTGTTAATAGCCGCTTATACGACTTCTCTTTCTCCCTCCCAGTGGCTTCTGAAGTGGCTTTCCCCTTTCCTTGTCCTTTTGGTACCTAATAATTAACTGTTGAGTAAACTTTGGCCAGTAAAGGAACCAAAGAAACACAAGTCACACATTTCTCTAATCAGTAATTCTTCTGTATATGTGCTGAACCCAGAATACCCAGTGGCTTGCAGATAAGACCACTTAGGAGGAAGGCTCACCCCACCCCCAACTGCTCACAGCCTGCTCACAGCCTCTGTTCCCCGCCTGTGTCCCACGTACAATGATCTTGTGTGAAAACAACCTCCATCTTCTTTGCTGGCTTTCTGAACAAATGTTTTCTTTGTCTTGGCCACATGTCCTCTAGCAACGGGCTTTTTTGACTGGGTTCCTCGTTGTCCCAGCCCCAACCAAGGTAAATGTGTTTGGAGGAGGCGCTGGAGGAGGCGCTGGCTTGGCCTCAACCCAACCCCCTCTTGGACTCTATCAGTGCTCTGAAATTCCAGGCTTGGCTCGAGGCTGAGGGGTGAGCTGGCAGGCATCCTAGGCAAACAAGAGCAGCTGGAAAGGAAAGAGGCCTTTGGGGTGGGAAGATGAACCAGACCCCCCTATTCCATGAGGGTTGCCAGGCATGTATGAAGGCCTCCATTCCAGAAGTCCCAGCCCCTGGTAGGCAGGAAGAGTTCTGGGAGGAATGGGGCTTTCTCTACCATGCTCTGTGTTGAGCATAGCTGCCTGTGTGTAGACCAAGGCTTGGTTTTGCAACCTACCAGCTGTGTGACTTGGGGCAAATTGCTTAACCTCTCTGTCCCTCGGTTTCTATATCTACAAATAGGTGAAATGGCATAACCTTTAAGGTTTCTAAAATCCCAGAGGAAGATTTAGCAGTGTGCCACATAAACACATTTGAGATATTCTGCTTTGCCATTGAAGACCCACAGCCTAAGCCACATGCATCTGTCCTATGCAAACGCTCTATTTCTCTAGACTTTTATGGAAACTTTGTATTCTAAATGTATTCTAAATAGAGAACAGACTGCTCTTTCTCCCTGTCTCTCTCTGTCTGTCTGTCTCTGTCTGTCTCTGTCTCTCTCTGTCTCTGTCTCTGTCTCTCTCTCTCTCTCTCTCTCTCTCTCTCTCTCTCTCTCTCTCTGTGTGTGTTTATATGTGTACCATGTGCACATGTATGTGTGCACGTGCACATGGAGGTCAGAGGTCAACATCAGGTGTCTTCCTCAGTGGCTCTCCAGCTTATTTTTGAGACCGGGTCTCTCATTGAACCCAGATATTGCTGATTTAGCTAGATTGGCTGGCCCCCAAGACTCATGTGTCTTACCTGCTTAGCTTCATCCCCCAGTGCTGGGACTGTGAACTTGGGTGCTATGTGCCCAGCTTCTGTGTGTGTGTGGTAAGGATTCAGACTCAGGTCCTCACGCTTGTGTGACAGGCACTTTTCTAGCTGAGCCTTCACCCTGACTCTGAGGCTGTGCTCTTTGATCACATGGACCAAGCACTAAGTAGAAGTATTTATTTGGGGGTGGGGGTAAACAAGAGAAGGGGTTCAAGCCAGCTGAGCTATGTACAGCAGAGCTGCCTGGGGCAGCTTGGTCCCTCCATGTTAGGAATGAGCAGCCAGGCAGTGAGCTAGAGTTTTCCCAGGAGCCTCTTGCCGTGAGTCTGCCCTTGCCCTAGAGAACCCAGAACACAGGCAGGTGCAGAAATGACTGTTCATAGCCCCGGCTGCCACCTGCACAAACATCTGCCCAAGATGCACAGAGGCTGAAGCATCTGGCAGCCGCCTAGGAAAGCCTCAGAGAGGGGCCCTCCTTGGAGCCGTGTTTTGGAAGCCTAGTAAGAGTTCTCCATGTGTGGTTCATGGACAGAGTCAATAACAGTAGGTCCCACCCAGCCCATCCTTTTTCCCTTGCCTGACCACCTCTGTTTTCCAGGGGAGTTTCCCAGAGTCCTTTGCCAGCCGGTCTCTGGTAAGAATCTACCAACAAGCCGGGCAGTGATGGGCATGCCTTTGATCCCAGCACTTGAGAGGCAGAGGCAGGCAGATTTCTGAGTTCGAGGCCAGCCTGGTCTACAGTACAGAGTGAGTTCCAGGACAGCCAGAACTACACAGAGAAACCCTGTCTCAAAAATCCAAAAAAAAAAAAAAAAAAAAAAAAAAGAATCTGCCAGCAGGCAACATAAAGGAGGATTAGCCGGACTAGCTTGCGTCTGCAGTTTCTCATAGCAACTAATAAGTAATAATAATAAGAAGAAATTACCAAATAATAAACAACTAAGAGTAATAATAAAAGACAGTTACATTTATCTATCATCTATTATCTATCTATCTATCTATCTATCTATCTATCTATCATCTATCTATCTATCTATCATCTACCTATCATATGTCTGTCTGTCTGTCTGTCTGTCATCTATCTATCTATCATGTATATGCATGTGAAGATCAGAAGACAACTTTCGAGAGTCAGTTCTCTCCTTCCGCCCTTGCATTCAGTCATCGGCCTCGGTGGCACGTACCTTTTTACCTGTTGAGTCATTTCTCTGGGCCTGTTTCTGTCTTCTAGCACATTGGTTACTGACCCAATCATTGCCCAAGTCTCCCTATGTGTCCAGGGACCAGACTTGATACCCTGAAAAGGTGACATTGGGGATTATTTTACATTTATGTATATGTGCATGCTTCTGTAGGAGTGCATGCATGTATGTGTATTGTGTGTGTATGTGTGTGTGCACCAAATGCCAACCCTCCAGTGTCGTTACTCAGGCACTATCCATCTTGGTTTTGGAGCAGAGTCTCTAATTGACCTAGAACTCACCAAGTAGGCTAAGCTGTTTGGCCAATGAACTGGGAGTATATCCCTAGAACTGAGATTATAGTTGGGCACCACCACACCATGGTTTGTTACCACAAACAATGAAAGGTGACTTTGGTGTTAAGCCAAGCAGATGAGAAAAGACAAGGAAGGGTATTTTAGGCACAGGGAACAGCAAAAACTAAGAGGCACACGAGAGGGAAGGACACTGGGCGACACTGGAAGTTGCTAGCTCAGCTAGCGGGAGGGTTTGTGGGTAGAGCCTTGAGAGTCAGGAAAGCGTGGGGCTGGGCTAAGGGTTGGGTGAGGAGGCAAGGGGTGGGTACAGGTGTGGGTGCTGCCCAACCCCCTCAGGAGCTCCCAAAGGACAAGGCAGACCTTGTTTGAATGTGAAAAATAGACCTTTATTTCAGTGTTCATGTGCACTTCAAAAGCATGCCTACTGTCTGCTTGGACCCTGAAGCTTATGCGGACCAAAAGAAAGAGAACCGTGTGGGGACAGGGCAGAGACACACGGCTCCTGGTGCGACTCTCTGTGTAAAGCACAATGTGTTAAACGCATCAGAGTAATTCTTCTTCCCAAGTTCTTCTCGGGGATTTCGGGGCTTCCCAGAGTCTCTGACCTTATCCCCCAGAGACCCCTCCACCACTGCAGTCTTCCAGCTTGAGGGCCCAGCCTCCGAGAGGTAGAAGTGGGCTAACTCGGGGTGATGACCCATAGACTCCCATGCTTTTCTGGAGACAAGTGCTGTATCTAGGGGTGTTGGCCGAGGAGGAAGGGGTGGTGGAGGTGTGGCCCTGGTGGGCAGTGACCAGCATGGACATTTAAGGCTTCTTCTGTGAAATCTAGTCTAGGCACTGTGTGAGTAGCTTGTGGGTAGTCCTGGAACTGAATCTGAGGAACCCAGGCACAGGTGAGAAGCAGGACACCCCAGAAGTGTACTGGGCCTGGGTGGCAGGCTTTAGAAGTACAGGGCCAGGAGACCCTGGAGGTGAGCTTGTCAATCACTGCTCTGGTGAAGGAAGAGCAAGCCCAGAAGAGGAGAATAGAGCGTAGCCCTCCCTGGGGCTGGGACTCCCAGCTCTCCAGCCTTCCTGCTCCCTCCCTCATCTCCTCACCCTAACTGTGTCCTAACAGACTCATCTCCTGATGGCCTCTCTGACACCCTCGGGTCAGAGCTGGTGTCACAGATGGAGTGCCCGATTCCAAGCCAGGTGGCACAGGCTTTGTTTCCAAGCTCACCCACTGGCCCTTCAAGTGATGGGCTACCTGCTGGCACAGTACAGCACGGGCAGCCTCAGTTTCTACCCTGAAGTTTCTTGTGGACATTCAACAGGCTGGTGTCCCTGTGACAACTTAAAGTGCCTAGCACACATAGTTCCAGTCCAGGGGGGAGGTGGGCAGGAAACTGTAGCTGGGGCAGCTGGCTTCCTTCGTTGAGCCAGTGGGCTCGCCATCCCTTTGTGCTTACGCTGAGGCTCTAGACACAGTTCAAACAGTACAGAGATACAGAGTGCTAGCAATGGCTTTCCTCTTACCCTTGCCAGGGGACCCACTGTGTCAGCACAGAACATTCCTCACAGCTAAGGGGACAGATTGGGAAATAGATCCAGAGGAACAAGATGGGCCAGAAGGACATAGTCTTCTGAAGAGCCCCCAGGCAGCCATGTCAGCTTGAAGGGGTGAAATTACTCATTATCTCAGGATAAAGACCAGGTTGAGTTGAGGGTTGGCAGGTGGTGGGTTGGGTCTGGGTGAAGGGATTTCTTAGGCCGGGCCGATGATGACGTTCCGGTAACCCTTCACTGACTTCAGCTTGTCACACTGGAAGTTCACCACCAGCTTGTGGAGGCCAATATCAGTTGGGAACAGGTCAACACGCACCTTGACCAAATCTCCCGCTGCCACGGGGTCTGAGCTGCAGAAGGAAAGAGGGCAGGTAAGGAGACAGGTCTGGTTGCTATGTGAAGCATGGAGCACCAGTGAAGACCCACTAGGACTTAGGCCAGGACTTTTGGAGAAGGAAGATCAAGGCCAGTATTGATAATGGGTCCAGCTCGTGGCTTCTGCAGGGTTAGAGTGGTGTGTATACGTGCACACATGTGCACACGTGTGTGCATTTGAGCATGTACCCAAGCTTGAGTGTGTGTGAGACACACTCAAAAGTATGTTTGTGTGTATGTGAGTATGTATAGGTGTGAGCATGCGTGTTGCCAGTGGGGAGCAGGGCATGGATGTGTGGTGAGTAGATCTGCCTACACACACTGGCACTAGGCTGGGAGCCATGGACATGCCCAGTGGCTACAGGAGAGACAACGCATTGTGTGGATTGTGTGGCTTCATGCTCTTGGTTTGTTCTTTTTGTATGAATTACACAACACTGGAAAGAAGAACAGAATGTGTTCCTTCACATGCGTGTGTAGATGTGAGTGGATAAGGAGACACCGTGCCTGAGCATGCATGTACACATAGACACGTGTGGACATCTGGGTTCTGTGAGGACTGTGGGGGGGGAGCAGCACACGGTGACTGGTGTGTCCCGGGTCGGGTGTGTGCTGGTGGGGGACTGACCTGCAGTTAGCACATTGTGAGGGTTGAAAGGTCACCTTGTGGGCACTCTGGCTTGGGGTTTAGGGTGGGTGGGACATAGGTGAACAGGAGATGAGTGGACTGGGCTACAGGCTGGGCTGGGTTCGACAGCCTTGCCTTCCGGCTCCAGCCTGCTCCTCCCCGAGACCTGGGCTCCCAGTACGTACACTTCCACAGACTTCTGCTCTTTGGTCAGGCCAGCCCCCTCCACAGTGAAGATGCAGTCATACAGGGAATCAGAAAGGGGGTTCTTCAGGGACACCTCAGCCACCAGTTTGCGGTTCTGCTTGGGCTCCCCCAGGATCTGGAAGGGTGCAGTGAAGATTAGGGCAGGGAGCCAGGCTGGATGCCTACAGAGTTTCTCCCAGTGTTTGCTAAAAGAAGTTGCTTCCAGCTCTGCCATCCCAAGGACACATCTTGGTGCCTCAGTTTCCCATCTTCAAATGACAAATGATGGATACTCCCCAGGTCTTTCATGGGACTTTACTGAGGCTCCACATGACCCTCAGGGTTCATGAAGAGTCTCCTGTGTTCCAGGGTCCAAAGCTGGAAGGTCAGGACTACAGCTAAGCTGACTCTGTTCTTCTCTGCTGTGTGATATTGGGGAAAGTTGACCCTTTCTGAGCCCTGGTTTGCTGCTGAGAGAAAGCTGCCAGTTCTTCAGGACAGATAAGCTAAGGTCTGTAAGCACTTGGCAGACTCTGGCCCATGACTATGAGGTACTTTAGAGCAACTGCTGCTGGGGCTTGGTGGGACCTCAGAAGAAGGCTGGGAGGAATATGATGATGGTACAGTTGTCTTTCACCAAGCCTCCAAACATGCAGTATAAGGCCCTAGCTGCTTTCTGTGGACATACTTGAATTCTCACAGTGTCCCTGAAGAGCCAGCGATGGCTTCATCCCACAGAGGAGTGAACTGGAGACCAGAAGGGTGAATTAGCATCTTTGGTGCCACCCAGGCACAAGCCTGGTCCACCATGATTGCCACCTTTCTTTGGCCCCAGCAGTATCACCAAGGTGGGTACACTGGCCTTTTAAAGATACCTAGGTCCCAGACCCAGACAGCCACACCCTCCACTCCAGGCTCCAGCAGCCCTCGTTCCCAGAGGCTTCAAGTCCTGCATTCTCTCGTCTTTATGATGCCTTCCTTCCACAAGGACTCAGAGGCACAGAAAGGTTCCAGGCCACAGAGAAGCAGGTGTATAAATGGGGTGCTGTCCCGGGGCCCCATCTGCTCCTTACCCGGATCTTGATTTCGGGATTCTCCAGGTAGAGATCTCTCTCCGCCAGCACGTAGCTGTTGGCAGCTGGCTCGATGAGGAGGCCCCTCACCTTGATGAGGTTTGACTCCGTCAGGCCCCCACTGTACTTCTCGTAGAGGATGCGAAGGGGGATGCTGTTCTCTGTGATGAGGGAGAGGGAGGGTGGTGTGGCCTGTGAGCTTTAAGGGATGGATCGGGATCCGACCAACCACTGAGATGGCAGACATGTGCCACCATGGCTGGATCAACCCAGAGCCTCGTGACTGCCATGAGAGTCCTCTCTCATGGAGTTGTGTTCCCAGTTTGCCTCGCTCCCTTCTAGCTGATGACCTGGCAGGCCTCCACCTTCTAGGACCTATTAATAGTACTTGGGCAATATGAATGCTTGGAAGACTGGGGAGGGTTTTCTGAGTGGGGCAGGGAGGTACCAGTCTTCTGGAGGAGGACAGCAGACTGCCAAACACTACGCCTCTCCCAATGTCTTCCATTTTACCCCCTTGACAACCCAAGAGTGGCTTTGCTTTTGATCAACTCAGCTTACAGACAAGAAGCAGAGGCTTGGGCAAGTACAATGGCATTGTCACACATCATTCCACAGCTGGACATGCCACCCAGGCATCTGAATCATATTGGCAGCACCACCTGCCCTCTGAGAGTGAGCTCACTCACCACTGAACCACACAGTCTCGGCCCATCTGAAGCGTGGGCTTAATCTCATTTTTTTTTCTGACAAGAAAATGGAGGCCTAAGGGCAGCGAGGGTTTGTGGGAAGCAGAAGGGTTTGGAGAAAGGAACCCAAGAGCTGGGATCTACTAGCTTGCACCACCCACCTTGTCTCCCCATTCACTGAGATCCTAGGCAAGTCCTTTTTGCTCCTGGATTCCCTGGGAAACAAGAGTTCTGCAGGGATGTTCTCTAAACTCATTGGTACAGACTCAACTTCCCATCATGGTGGCCCTGCAGGGAGCAGCTAGCACTCTGACAGCAGAGGCACCCCCTTTCCTTGCTAGACCAGCATTTACATACCCTAAGTAGAATACTTTTCACATATCAGTATGGTCCTCATATTTACATGGTATCTTTCTACAACCTGCTTTATATTTTTAACCTTATCATCAATCATCATCACCACCACCACCACCACCATCATCATCACCATCACCACCATCATCATCATCATCACCATCTCATCATCATCATCACCACCACCACCACCATCATCACCACCATCATCATCACCACCACCATCTTTTGCTAAGAGAAGATTTTCACCATTGTTTGTAGCAAACCACAATAAGTATAAATATAAACCAACAACGCCCTGCTTGCTACACTCTGGCAGAACATTCATGCCACAGGGGGGTCAGAGCTAATTGATAATGAGGTGACTCACAAGGGTTGGGGAGCCAAAGGCAAATTAGTACCACTCTGCCCCTCCACATGGGGACTGCTGCTCAGGTTACCAGCAGGCCTGACAAAACTAGGGGACAGTGGCCTGCCCAATTGGCTCCAGCAGCCAGTGGCACGGCCTTTAGGGAGCTGGGCAGTGGGTGGCCTTCCAGCTGTGTCAACGCCAGAGGGACCTCTTCAGCCCGCTGGTGTGTCTCTGAGGACTAAAGACTGGAACGACCAGCCCCACCCTGGGGGCAAAATAGAAAGAGGAAACACTGGACACTAGAAGGGTGTGGCCATGACTGCTTTAGGCAAGGCCAGGCCAGGTCCTGGAGAGTCACTCGATGTTCACAGATCAGTCACCAGGCCTTGGCATTGGGCCAAATGCTGGCTGGGAGGAGAAACTGAATGTGGTCAATCTCAGTCTTCCCTTAGACATTATGCCCTGTTCTAGAAGGGTCCCTGGGGATGGTCACTCAACCACACTGCTTTCCTGACCTCTTAGTGGCTGAGGGAGGAGAGAGAGCAGGGTGGAGGAAGGGAAGGCATCTGGACTCAATTCAGCTGTCCTGGGCCTGGCTTCCTGTCCATTAGCACATGGAAGTCCTCAGATCGTATCATCAAAGAGAAACAAGCACAGCAATTCTACCAAAGAGGAGAAGAAGCAGTCTCAGGTTGACCTTGGCTCTGGAAGCCCCAAGAGGTCATGTTGGACTAGCTGTACTTTCCAGCCAGAGCTGGGCACACAGAGCCCCTGGCCCCCTGGCCTGTCCACCCTGCTTCCTATGCTGTCCCTCATAGATTTCTGGCAGGCAGGGCACTGTTGACTGAACTGTGGGCCTGGCTGGAGCTCCTGCAGTACACCTCAGGTGCTCTGATGGCATTTGTAGGGCAGAGGTGACTCCTCGGCTGCGAGCAAGGCATCTGGTACTTAGGGCTTGTCCCACGTTTATCTCAAAGCACATTGCTCAAGTGAGTGGTATCAGCTGGAGGACTGGCCTTTGTACAAATGGGGGTCTGTGGCCTACATGGGAAACTACAACTGTGTTGCCCAGGGCAACAGCAGCAGGTGGTAGCAACCAGAATATGGACATCCAGGCTACCCCATGTAAATATCGTGAGAACCCCAGCCCCTTATTCTTGGGATCCAGACCCAGAGGATCAGTTGGAACCTTCTATCAGGTCATGGAGATGACCTGAGCTGACACTGCCATGTGTCACCACAGCCTCTGTCTTTCTGGATCTCACATGGAAGCAGAAAGCACCAGGCACAGTGACTCCACATCTGCTCTGAGTCCCCAGAGCTGTCCATCAGGTGAGCAGGCTGTTGCCTCAGGTGATGGGCCTGGCCACCTTGTCAGCCTGTGCACTGTGTACTGTGAAGGCAGTGGAGGGAAAAGCCACGTGAGTCCAGAATGCATCTGGCAATAGTGTCAAAGCTGGGACCCAGGCCTGGGGCTGAGGGGATTTGCCAGGCCTGTGAGAGAAGAGTCAAGAGGCAGCCCTGGATACAGGACTGTCTACTCAGAAAATCTGGTCTATGTCAGAGCTAGGTGGAGGGCCTGGGAGTGGGAGCAGGGGGGAGTACCAGCTTGGGCTTCTCCCTGTCTAGGAAGGTCACATTGGCTCTCCAGAATTGAGTGTTGACAGCATAGAAGCACACACAGTCCACACTGGCTGAAGCTGACCCCCGTGAACCCAATGGACAGGGACTCGGAGGTGGTGGGGTGGCTTCACCCTGCGACCAGGATGAGTGGTGCTCACACCAGGTCCCAGTCCCTCTGCCTTCCCCAAAGGGGAGACACGGATGGGTTACGGAGCTGGACTGTGGCCTGGCTCCATGCTAGCTCAGTATGTGACCTCAGGGCCCAGAATAACTGTAGGAGAACACTGAGAACTATCTGTGATAGAGAGCACAGGGGCTGGGAGAGCCTGTGGACTCATGGGAAGAAGATGAAACAAGGCATTCTCAAACCCATCCCCTCACTTACTAGCTGCACAACTCTGATGGGAGAGTGACTTGACTACTCTGTGCCTCTGTCTCCACATCTGGAAAATGGGTGCAGTGATGAAATCTACACCCCACCCCCAACACACACACTTTTTTTCTTTCTTTTTTCTTTTTGAGACAGGGTCTTACTATACAGCTTAAGCTGGCTTCAAACTTGTCAACCTTCCTGCCTCAGAGGTCCTGCCCTCCCACTCCACCTCCTCACCCTGGCCTGAGAACTGGGATTACAAGTGTGGTCTATTATGTCAGCTCCCACTTCTCTCTTAGCTTTAAGAATTAAGCATGCTGGGAGGCTGGGGAGACAGCTCAGCCAGTACAGGGCTTGCCTTACAAAGCATAAGAATGCAAATTCCAAAGAACACAAAAATCTAGGCTTGTAATGGTGGTGCTGGCAGGTGGGGGCAGTCAGATCTCTGGGACTAGCTGTCCAGGTTGTCTGAAGAGTTCTAGGCAAGCAAGAGACCCTGTCATATGCCAAAAAAAAAAAAAAAAAAAAAAAAAATGGTGGACTGTACCTGAGGGATGACCCTTATGGTTGCCTTCTGATACACACACACACACACACACACAGACACCATGATATTAAGATGAGGAGTACACATGAAACATTGGATGCTCCAGGCAGGCAGAGTCTTACCAGAGTAGGGATCCAGGGTCAGGCTGACGTCCTCAGTGCCGCACTCGGGCCCCAGCACCCCGTTGTAGCTGACAGTGCGAGCACAGAGCAGGAGATGGCACTCACGAGTCTCCGAGGTGTTGTTGCCAATGTGGGCAAACACGTCAAAGTCGTTGCCCATGCTCATGCTGTCCCCAACGCGGATCCGCATGGCCACCCCTGTCTCCTCTTTCTCTGCCAGTTTGTTCAGGTGGTTGGCTCTGGTGAAGGCTTCCCTCTCCTCGGGTGACCCTGTGCAATAGAGAAGAGAACTCTGATCGTGTCTGCAGCGAGGATCAATGGGCACGTGTTGGAAAAGAGCAAGCTGGCTTTTCAGAGTCCTGGTGACTCAGAGCAGCCCCAATGGATGTGTGAGTCTGTGTGTGTGTGTGTGTGTGTGTGTGTGTGTGTGTGTGTGTGGAGAGAGAGAGACAGAGACAGAGACAGAGACAGAGAGACAGAGACAGAGAGACACAGAGAGAGACAGAGAGAGAATGTGGTATATGTGTGTCCATTTGGACATGTGCATGCATTTGGAGGCCAGAGGTAATATTAGTCTCATCTTCTACTGCTGTCCAGTCTTTAAAAAGGCTTATTTTATTTTTTTATTCATGTGAGTGTGTGTGCCCAAGGAGTCCAGAAGAGAGTGCTGAAGCCCCTGGAGCAGGAGTTACAGATAGTTACGGGTTGACTGATGTGGTTGCTGGGAACTGAACTAAGTCCCCTGGAAAAACAGGAAGTCCTCTTAACCTCTGAGCATCTCTCTACCCTCACCTTATTCTTTGAGTCAGAGGTTCTCACTGAGCCCAGAGCTCACCAGTTGGCTAAACTGGCAGGCTAGCCCTGTTACAGACATGCACTACCATGCCTGGCTTTCGCATGGGTGCTTGGGACCTAATTGTACTTGTAGTTCAGGCACCGACGGAGCCCTGCCCCCATCCTTGTCACCCTGCTTTGTCAGCCTTGCTTTTTTCATCAATTTGGTTCTCAGTCAACCTGGAGAGCACGCGGTCTCCGTATGGGAGAGATATGCTTCTCGAGAGGAAGGTTGATCATGTCCGTGGCGTGTTACGGCACTAATAGGGAGTGTCAGGGGCAGGACCTGTAACTATACATGAACTTTGGTTACAGTACATGTGTGCTAAAGAGGCCACGAGGAGCATGGCTTCCTGGAAACCAGATAGTAACAGGTTCAATCTCACCCAGAGGCCAGCATCTTCCTCTTACAATGGTGAATCGGCTAAGAAAAAGATCACAAGGCTGACTGGGCGCACCCACCAGCCCACTCAGTATGAGGTTTCTCAAGTCTCATTGTGCTGCAGCCTCCATTACCCTTACAGAGGTGACCGAGAGATAGCAATCCTTGCCCTGGCCCGGCTCCCAACAGCTACAAGACTGCCTAGGAGTTAGAACTGTCTGGACATGCTCTAGCTACAAAGGAATAGACAGAAGAAATCATGCTTTGTCTGGCCTTCCAAAAGTTCAGGGATGATGGACTGATTGACAGAAAGACAGATGTAGGATGGAAGGTATCACAGCATCTAAGAGTGCTTGCTGCTCTTACAAAGAACCAAGGTTTGGTTCCAGGCACCTACAAAGGGTCAGCACCCAGTATGACTCACAATCATTAGTTTCATGGAATCTGACTGCCTCTCCTGGCCTCTGTGGGCACAAGGCATACACACAGTGCACATACATATATGCAGGTAAACACACACATAAAATAAATAGATATTTTAAAAAATGAAAACCTGGCCGGGCGGTGGTGGCGCACGCCTTTAATCCCAGCACTTGGGAGGCAGAGGCAGGCGGATTTCTGAGTTCGAGGCCAGCCTGGTCTACCGAGTGAGTTCCAGGACAGCCAGAGCTATACAGAGAAACCCTGTCTCAAAAAAACCAAAACAAAAACCACCAAAAAAAAAAAGAAAACCTATATGAACTATATTTACATATATGTATGTATATGTGTATATGTATATATGTATGTATGTATGTGTGTATATGCATATATGTATGTATATGTATATACATAAACTACAGCACATACACACACACATATATATGTGTGTGTATATATATACATATATATATATATATATATGTAGAGAGAGAGAGATAAAGAACCTCACTGTGTTAGTCTTGAACACATGATTCTCCCGTCTTAGCTCCACAGATAGCTGGGATTACAGGCATGTACCTCAGTGTCAGCTCAGACAAAACCTTTTCATTGAACAAATATTCTAAACAAATCACCCTTTACTATTATACCCCAATGTCTGCACCTGCTCTTGAGAAGTTCCTTAAACTACAGCATAACCCATGGGTCACTGACACACATAGGTTGTCAAATGTAATGTATACCCAAGCCTGATGGGCTGGCACAACTAGGTGCTTATCTGCAAGGCTCCATTAGAGGCTCTGCGGGTGCAGTCACCTACCCTCTGGGTACTTGTAGTTGTGGGTGATGTCTTCCCGGTCATCACTGCCCACGCTCTTAGTGCTGATCTTTTGCCCAACCACCAAGGAATGGTTGATGGATTTGAGCACAGACCCATCTTCCTGCCGGATCCAGTCCACCACATCAGCGTTGACCTCAGCGAACACGAAGGGTGCATCATACTTGGTGCTCAGGTCCCCCTCCTTGATGGCCCGCACTGAGACTGGGCCACAACAGTATGTCCCTGTTTGGGGTAAAAGGGAAAGATGAATGGAGCTACACAGGGGGTGGCACCAGACCCCTCCAGGATTGGCTGACATGCATAAAAGCTCTCCGACCAGATAACTCTCTAACCAGAGAAGCCATTCCCAGAAGGCACATGGGATAAGGATTTGGGGCACAGACTCCAGAACCAGATATTGGCATTCAAGTCTAAGTTTGGCCTTCCATTAGCTGTGTGACTTTGGGCAAGTCAGTCGCTTCTCCAAGCTGCCTTTTACTATGGGGTTCTATCTGCAAAGTTCTCTGTATAAAGCTCCACAACCTTTGATAAGGCAAACCAATGTACCCCAAAGCATCTTAAGAACATCGGGAGGCTGGGTCCTGCTCCCACCAACTGAGCATGTTGAGCAGAGATCAGAGCCAGCCACAACCTGGCCTCAGCCAGTACTGCATGTGAAATCTGGGTTTATGAAGGTAAAACTGCCTGACCCTGTCCACACCTAGTGCTGGGTGCTCGGAGATGGGTGGAGATATTCTGGCACATCCTGAGATGGGACATGGAAACTGAAGTCACAGGAGTGGCACACTGGGATAAGGACAAGTTTACAAAGAGGCCACCTAATGCTGACACTCGTCACCAACTCCACAGTCCCTGCCAGCTTACAACAGAACCTAAGGGTCCAGTGACTTTAGGTGAATGAAGATGACACCTTTAACTTATGGTGCTCTGGCAGCTTGTCCTCTGATGACAAGGTGAGAAAGCATAGCAGCAACTTACAGCTGCCACCAGTAAGAACCAGAGACATTTTCATCACTGAAGCTGCCCCAAATAGGAGGAGCTGTCACATAGACTGTCCCCAGCACTTGAACTTGCTCCACAGAGGAACAAGTGTTATTATGCCATAAAGGGTTTTTTTTTTTCTAGAACTTTTTATAACTTCAATGCTCCTTGTATCCCTATCTGTGCATTTAAATATTTTATTTGAGAGAATGTCCATGTACTTTCTCAAACCTTGCCTTGGCACTGTCTGTCTGTCATCTGTCTGTCTGTCTGTCTGTCTGTCTGTTGGACACATACAAACATTGCATTTGGAATTGCTAGAATTAGTGGGTAGGTGACCATGCTATTTTGAGAGACGGTGAAGAGATGCTTTTTCTTTGGGTTTTGTTCACACCTTCTCTAAAGAAGTACACTACAGCCGGGCAGTGGTGGCGTACGCCTTTAATCCCAGCACTTGGGAGGCAGAGGCAGGCGGATTTCTGAGTCTGAGGCCAGCCTGGTCTACAGAGTGAGTTCTAGGACAGCCAGGGCTACACAGAAAAACCCTGTCTCTGAAAAACAAACAAAAAAGAAAGAAAGAAAAAGAAAAGAAGAAGTACGCTACACACACAGACCAAGGGCTACCACTCCATTGCTGGCCTTGGCTCAGCATCTCAGTCCCACCCTGCTGCAGCTCTGTGACCCACCTTCACTCTTCTCCTGCGGTGTGGGGTCAATGGCCTGCCACCCCTCATAGCCTGGCTGTAGGTCTGGCCTGGTCATCCAGGATTCCACCCAGCAGTGGAAGTTCCTAGTAGGGAACAGAGGCAAAACACAGACAGTTTTTTTCTGTCATTTCCCACAAATCCTACTCACCATAGGAGACCAGGAAATCCTGAGCCCACCTCTCTGGCCCACCTTGGAGCAATCTCAGTAGCAGTCTCTTTAGTGGGGACTCATTCTTGTCCTCTGACCTTCCGACATCTTTGAGCCCTTTCAGCATCTCCAGGTCTCACTGACTAACCTTTCAAGTCCTCTGTTCTGGTTACTTTCCTGCCCTCAGGCCCTGCCTGGTCCAGGCCCCCTCTCTACCCACCTGAACCCTCCCAACCCCAGCTCCCTGCTCTAGCCCTGGTCTATGGCGTTGGCTCAGTCCTTTTCAACTCTGAAGCTAAGAGTAGTCCCAAAAGCCAGCCAGGACCTCAACTCACATTCCAGACTCCCACCCCCTCCCAGTCCCCCCTTCCATCCCTTCGAGGGCTGTCTGCGGTGGGCTTCCTGCCTCTCTGCCTCCACTCAGCTTTCTCCAGCCCAGCTCCTGCTTAACAGTGGAGGCCCAGTACAACCATGGCCTATTCCGAGAGGCTTCCGTTTTCCGTCCCAGCCTCCCCTGGGGCCCTTACCAGATCATCTCACTCTTGTTGCTCTCCAACTCCCCGAACTCATTGCGGAAGTATTCGATCAGCAGGTTGCTGTTCTGGTCGTGGGCAGAGTAGTAGTTGGTCACCACTCTGGTAGGGATGCCAAGGCACCGCAGCACTGGGAGTGAGGCAGGGGGATGAACATGAGTCCACATTGTTGCTGAGGCTCTGGACAAAGCTGTCCTGGCCAGGCCTCCATAGGCTCATCCACACCCCAAGGGATGATGGGCTCACTGACCAGGTGGTGAAGATATGTAGCTGGCACTCTTGGCCTGCAATGGTGCCTACCTGGCTGGTCACCCTGCACCCACTATGTTCCTTCTGCTTCCCCTTATCACAACAAAATCTTCAGTGGCCCCCATAGCACCATGGCCCCCATGGACATCAAAAGGAGACTCTGTTGTGGCCCCTGATTCCTGATCACCCCCCACACACTTCCCTCCAGTCACACTGACTCCCAGCACCTCTAGCCAGCAAGCCCTGGGAGCAAAGGGCAGGAGCACAGCAAGGTGCTGAGCACCCTGGGAAGACTGCAAGCTCAATACAAAGAGGAGAGCAGGAATCATGAGTGCCTCCCACCCCCACTACCAAGCCAGTTGCAGCCCCCACTCTTTTGTTTCTTTGTTTCTTTGCAAGGGTCTTGGGTTCACTAAGTAAGCAGGGTAATTCTGAGACACACTCAGCCTTTACCATAAATGAGATAGACTCTTAGGGTGGGAAAAAAGAAATTAAGTATCTAAAAGATAAAACCAGACAAAAAGTCCACAGTACGAGTCAGCGTGGGACTCCTGCTTTTTCCTTTTCCTTTTGATTGACTTTGAATCTTTGAAGGGAGAAGAGGATCTAGTCTTTGCCCTTTGCCCTACATTGGCCTGTGAAAGAGCTTCCCAGATGGCCCTGGCTTCTAGCCGGGAGATGCAGGAGGTGCCTGGAGGAGGGGGGGGTGGGAAGCAGTGACCTGTTACCTCTTGCCTGGTTCCTGTAGCCACAGCTGAAGCTGGTGTAAGCCCTACTCCTTCCGCCACATGCAGCGTGCCTCCTGTAAGCCCTACTCCTTCCGCCACATGCAGCGTGCCTCCGTGCCTCCGGGGACAGACAGGAGGTTCTGTGTTGCCTGCCTGTTTGCTGTCCCCAGGATGGTGTCCTGAGAAACCTTATCACCACAGTCTAAGAATATGGGACTTCCCCAGAACCATACATACCTGGTTCAGGGCCAGACTGTGCCCTGAACCAGCCGTTTGACCTTGGGCAAGTCACTTCCCCTCTTCGAGTTTCCAGTTCCCACTGGGGAAGAGGAGCCAATAATAGCAACTTGCTAGAATGTGGTGATTCAGAGAAAGGCATGGGTGGGGGCAGGCTCATCTGCCTAGTGCCCAGAGCAGGGCTGGGAGTTACTATGGGGCAGCCAGCAGGTCACATGCCCTCCAAGGCAAACCTCAGTGCGGTTGGTGTTGCTGAGTGCCAGGCACTGAGAAAATGCCCACAGAGCCACCAAGATGTCCTGGAGCCCTTGATGCCCTGAGACCCCAGTCCAAGACATTCTTGACCTGAGATTATGCTCAGTGCCATTGTCCCAGGCCTCAGGGCTCCCTGTGACCAGTTTATCACTGCTTCCTCTATTTCTCAGATGGAAAAACTGAGGCATGAAGACACTGTTCCAAGTCCACCCAGAGACGAGAAACAGGCTGAACATTGCTCCCAGGGTCTCTGAGCCATGAACTTGGCTGAGGTTCCCTGGTCTCCTTACACACCAGCCCAGAAGGTGGTCACAGCCAAAGACAAAGGCACTTAGGTAGGAGGTTAAGGTATGGGATTCCTTCAGGAGACTTCAAGAAGTTCCGCGGAGAAAAGGTGTCTTAGACCCTAGAGAAAAGGATCAGGGCATAGAACCCAGGGGGAGAAGAGAGGCAGGAAATGGACTAACTAGTCCCCAGGACACACGATATCCTAACGTCAGAAACAGTATTGAAATTGGGTCTCCAAGAGTCCCCAGGGGCCTACTGCATGCTGAGGCCGGTCCCAGCCTGCCCAGCTGCAGCTCACCTGTGCAGGCTACTGCTGCAAACACCCAGCACTGGCCGTACTTCACTTGCTGACAGCCGTGATCCTTCCAGCGTCGCAGAATGTCCACGCTACCGATCCAGGCCATGGGACTGATACCATCCCCATAATTGTTGTCCCAGCGGCCCTGAAGCACACCCTGGTCATCATTGCAGTTGACCTGTAATCAACAGAGCATCATGGGAAACAACAGAGCATCATGGGAAACAAAGCCTGCCGCGTGGATCAGGAGGAGTACATACAGCAAGGGGTCAAAGTTGGGCCATGCCAGGATGAAGGACTGTAGACACTATGTTGTGGTGCAACAGATGGAATGTCAGGGATAACTGGGGGGTGCAGCCAAGGGCTCAGGAGACAGAGGAAGGCAGTATCCTAGCAGAGCCAACTGCCAAGAATTTGATTCAGGGGCTCAACCTGCCCTGTGAATCCAGGGTCACTCTCAAGTGGCATGGCCTGATTTGAGTTTCACAAACACCCACACTAGCTCCACACATCTCTGAAACACACACTACTTCCAGAATAGAACACAAATTCTGGTCCACAACCCATAAGCTCTTATATGTTCCGGCCCTGTCCATCTACCCAGCTCTTCCTGAACCCGCCCACTCCTCTTGCTCACTCTACTCCAGCTTCTCCCCAGGGCCTTAGCACAGGCTATCTCTTCCTCTCAGTCATCTCTGGGGAGGATCCTCAGCCCCTCCCCAGGGTGGGATCCTGTGCTCAGACACTCACAGACCCTGCTCCCATAGTGTGTTCATCTTGATTCATGGTTGAACACTCATTTCTCATGTTTATTTCCACTAGTGTCTATGTCCTCTCACCTACCCACTAGAATAGAGCTTTATGGGTTTTGGGACCACGTGGGGTTTAGACCCTAGCGCCCAGGATTTGTGGCCATTGGTCAATATTTGCTGAGTGAAAGGCTGAATGAATTTCCCTGGGAACCTCATGTGTATAGAGCTCTCTAAACTGCTTCTGCTGAGGCTTCCTCCTGCCCCAAGTCCTCACCATTCCCAACACAGGCCTCATCATCCCAGAAGGGAGCAGCCTATCAGTCCCCCACCCCCGCCCTGCCCCATACTCACCATGCCGCTCACCACACGGCCCACATAGATGGGACTGCTGCGGCGTGAGCAATCCCGGCTACGGTCCTTCAAGAACTTGGGGTTTACATCCAAGAGCATCAGGCAGGCATCCAGGATCCCATCCTCAAACTGTATCCAAGCAAACAACAGAACAGGAAGCTGGAGTACCAGCCTCTTCAGGAAGCTGCCCCATACCCCCACAGCTGCAGGAACCCCACTCCATCTCGCTAGTAAATGAGAGTCCAGCTGGTTCTGGGGATCCTCAGGATACCAGCTGCTGAAGGCCTAGGAGGGAGCAGTGTGACATCTGGGGGACATAAGTATGAAGAAGGGGAGGGTCATGCCCATCTGGCACCTAAGGAGTCTCTTTCCTGCCTTTGCTCTTCATCTTGTGATGCTGTTCCTGACAAAGCCTTGTCCCAGCATGTCATTTCATGCTACAGAACAGCCCTCCGAGGCTTGCTGTGGCTTCCCATTGCCATCAGCCTGATACTCAGAGATATTTACAAGCAGGATGTTTCCCATCTCACCCCTTAGTGTTCTTTTACCCAGAGACACCTTCTCAAGCAGGACATAAACTTGCCCGCCTGTGAGTTCTTCCCACAGAGCTAGCCTCTCCTGTGAGAAACACTTACTTGTTCTACAAAGCCCAGCTCAAATGCTTCCAAGTTCTAGAAGCCATTATGACCACTGTGGACAGTGAGGTTTCCTCTTTCTTAAGTCTTTGCAAGAGAGAACCTTGAAGGTCCCATGGCAGGGTGTAACCCTGTTTCTCAGACGAGAATGCAAAGCCCTGGGAGCTGAGGTTGGCTTGTGGTGAGGTTTATACGTCATATCATGTCACGTCACGGAGACATGTCTCATTTCACTCCCACAGCCAGACTGCCTGCACTGGGGAGGGATCTGTGCTGCTATGATCCCTCATGAGGAAGCTGTGGTCAGCATGGCACAAGAGGACTTCCCTAACCCAAGAAAGATTTCCCTGGGTCTGAATATCAGATACTGATCCAGAGGCTGCAGGAAGACAGCTTAAGATGGGCTCCGCCCCAGGAGACCCCGACACACCAGGGGCCGGTGTCATGTTTTCTCTACAGAATCAAGAGGTTTCCTGGGAGGGTGGCTAATGGAGAAAATGAGACCTGGGGTTTGCAGAACTAGCCCTGGCTGGGAACTGGAAACCACAGGAGAGATAGTAGCTAGCCATCTGCATCCAGCCCAGCCTAGACTCCACAGCCTTGCCCTGAGCCACATTCTGATGATGGTTGTTACTTTCAGCCCCATGTATGTGTTAGGCTCGTTTGTTACTGAGCAGTGGCTGACACAAACAGATGTTCTAGAATAGCAACATCAGTACCCCTGGGCATGCCTTGAGAGGATACCCCCCTCAACCAGATCTGTCAATCAAAAGCTAGGGGTGTGGCCTGGCCACTTGTGCTTTCGAGAGGCTCTCATTAGGAACAATTGACCCAACAAGATCCTCACCTACTGACTGACACAGGCTAAGCACACACACACTGTGCATCTTCTGAGGGTCATTACTGTGTCAAGAGGCCTTCACTGTCCCCTTCTCTGAGAACCCCTGCTGGCTTCATTGTTTCACAAGCTCTCTTCATCTCTTCTCCACCCTGGGCCCAGGAGTGCTGCCTCTGCTGTGTGACCTTAGGCAAGCCTTATACCTCTCTGGGCCTGCAGCTACATGAGCACCCTGCATTCCTAACAGGATGGAATAGATCATTCTGCCACCCACTCACATCTTGAAATCTCAGGCTCCCACACACAGGCTAGCCTGAGGTCCCCATGAGGGGCAGGCGCTGTCCTACCTGCCCAAAGTTCCAAGGCACACTCTTGATGAACCTGACAGAGCCCTGGTAGATGAAGCCCTGCTGGGTGAGGACATACTCCCGTCGCTCCGCCTCTGACTCTAGGTACACATCATCCGCTGTAAGCAGAAGAAAGGAGTCTCAGCTGGCGCTGGCGAGTCAGGAGCCCTGCTAAGTGGCAGCTGGGAACTAACTCCCTAGTCCAAGCCTCTCACAATTAGCAAAACTAATTATCAGCTCAGATCATTTAGAGATAAGGCTATCATATATACACTTTCTCAACCTGGGTGTCTGTTCTCTATGAAGTCCTCCCTCCATCACAGAGAAAATTCAACTATGGTTGATGTCTTAACATCACACAATGACATATTTACTTAAAAAAACATTTTTTTTTTTAAGGACAGGGTCTCATGGATCCCAGGCTGACTTCAAATTCCCTATGCAGCTAAAGGTGACCTTGCATTTCTGATTCCCCTGCCTCTACCTCTTGAGTGCTGGGATTATAAGTGTGCACTATCTAGGGACCAAACTCAGGGCTTCACATCAGCTAGGTACATCCCCCCCCCCTTTTTTTTAAAGAAATTAAAATATCTTCATGGTACCTAAAAGAATGGCAAACTCCAGTCCTTGCTGGACCTGCTGGAGAGAGAGTCCTATGGGCTGCTATGAGACCTTCAGAGACCTGAACAGTGTCCAGCACCTCTGCATTGTATCGAGGAAGGCGAGTGCACCAGCACCCTGGGCACATTGCTTTCTGGCTCCAGAGCTGGAGCAGGAACTAGGACTGGAGGTGTGAGAGGGAGGGGTTGGAGAGGAGGAAATGTGAGGAGGAGGGATGTGGGAGGGGGAGGGACATGGAGGAATTCACTTTACAGTAGTGAGTTCTGTGGACACTGAAGGAAGGAGAGAGAGAGAAAGAGAAAGCAAAGCTCAGGATTACCACATGAAGTGTGGTTAGCACATGTGGTATTAGGACCAAGGCTCTGACTTCTGGGAAAGTTGATTACACTGGGAACACGAAGCCATACCCACGCTGGTACTATCCTGTGGCCTTGAATTCAGGGCAGGGGCTCCCATTTCCAGGCAGATCAGCCCTTTCCCATCCATCCTGAAAATTCCCCCCACTACAGCTGTCCCCACCCAAGCCCAAGTTCCTGCCTCCCCCAGGCCTTGCAATGTAGGTCATCTTAGTCATTCATTGTGTTGCTTGACTGGAGCCCACTCCAATCCTCAGGTCAGGGTAAGACTGAGACAATGGAAGAGGAATTTCCCTGGGAGCTGCCCTCTCCCTGTCCTGAACTCTAAAACCCTGTGGGTTGGCAAGGGCTCTTGCTTCACCCAAATAAACTGTAATTTGTCTCAGCAAAGCCAACCCTATTCCAAACAATCCCTGCAACATGTACTCTCCGAGACACCCCACAGGTCACTGGGGATGACCTCAGGGTCGTTAATGGGGCACTGGGCAGATGTAGCCCATGTGGGCAACGTACAAGGCATTTGAACTCTTGGAGAGACTGGGCAGCTGTGTTCAGAGCATTGTGCACAGACTGAAGTCAACTGCAGGAGAAACCAGATGTTAGCCAATTGGACTACGGCCTTTCTGTGGTTTTGTTGGTTTCCGTATTGGTGATTGAACCCAGGCCTTCAAGCACGCTAAGCAAACACTGACCACTGGGCTCCGTCTCCAGTCTTCTCTTTACGTTTCACTTTTTTGAGACAGGGTTGCTCAGTTGCCCAGTCTGGTCTTGAACACACAATCCTCCTGCCTCAGCCTTCAAGTATTAGGATTATGGCCAAGCAATACTAGGCCTGGCCTTTCATGCTTGCTAGCAGTCATCTTGGAAATAGCAGTTTTCAAGAGCAATGAACCATTTTCTCCAGGTGTAGAGAGACAGAGCTAAGATTAATCCAAGACTGCAGACAATAGAGTCCCCAGAGCAGAGTCCATGTTCTGATAAAAAAGAAGTGTGTGTGTGTGTGTGTGTGTGTGTGTGTGTGTGTGTGCACGTGTGCGTGTGCGCTGTGTGCCTGTGTGTGTGGGGGTGCGTGCATGTATGTGTGTGTGTGTGTGTGTGTGTGTGTGTGTGTGTGTGTGTGTGTGTGCACCACCAAGAAAGTCAGAAAAGGGTGTTAGATCTTCTGGAAATGGAGTTACAGATGGTTGTTATCCACTATGTGGGTGCAGAAAATCAAATCCTGGTCCTTTGGACAAGTAGCCAGTGCTTATAACAGCTGAGCCATCTCTCTGGCCCCACAAAGTGGGGTGAGGGGTGTGGTTTTAACTGCGTGTGGAGGCAGGATGATCAGAAGTTCAAGGTCATCCTCAGCTACACAGTGAGTTGGAAGCCAACCCGAATTATATGAGACCCTGCCTCAAAAATAAATACATAAAATAAAAAAGATAAAAAAGCTGTTCTGGCATCTGTTAGAATTAGAAATAAAAACTGAAGTAGGCACATAAACCAAAGGAGGCACACCAGAAGAATTTTAAAAGCCTCTCTATCAAGTATGCCATAAAATGTCCCCAAATAGAGAAGAAAAGAAAACAAGCAATGATCTTGGAAAGTATTTGCCTGATGCCCAGAGGCCAGACTCAAGGCTAGCCTGAAAGGCCGCTGAATTCCTAGGCTGGACAGCCTGAGGGTCCGTGTTGATGAGATGGGGAAACCGAGTCTGGGAGGTGTGCCCCAGCTCGGCCTCCTCCTGATACTCAAGCTGGCCTGGGCTTTCTCCAGCTCTCCCCTCTTGCTTTGCCACTGTCCCCTGGATGACTGGAGGAGCTTCCAAGAGTCTCTTAACCTCTCTGAGTCTCAATTTCCTGACTGAGCATCAAGGATACTGACGTGTCCCCGCCAGCTGTGTAAGGAGGTAGCTATGAGTCAGACTCTGGGCCCTGTCCTGTTGTACCTCACTCAGTTTCCTGTCCTTAAGTCAACCTGGATGGGTTTAAATCAGAGCCTCGTGAAGAGAATGAGCACCGTGTCTGGTCCAGGCCATGAGCTGGGTACCTCTCCCCTAATGAAGACTCCTGAAGCACAATACTGCCATTTGTCCACAATGTACTTACATTGTAACTAATCCTGGAGATAATGGTATTAGAAGGAGGGACCTGATGAGTGGATTCCTGTTCTAACCAAGGCCTAGTTAATTAGTTAGAGGTTGGGGTGGCTATAGAAGAGTATGGCCCTCTCTCCCTCTCTCACCATGAGATGCATTTCTCCATGTTGGGTCACAGCAAGAAGTCCCTCACTAGATGTGACCCCCTTGGTCTTGATCTTGTACCTCTCAATCCCCAGAATTGTCAGCCATGTTTTTAACCAGTTTATGGGATACCAGCCAAATGGATTCAGACACTTGTTTCCTAGTGCTATAGAAACTCAGGGGCCCCCAGACCAGGAGAGCATCCTTTGGTACCGAATGAGTCTCCTGGCTTCTTTGTCTATAAACTGGGATGTCAAAAGAATCCTTATTTCGAGGCTGCCCCACCCAATGCTCATTCACACCCCCATCTATTGGTTCTGGATGCTCCCCAGACCCCGTGGATAGAAAATAGCTCACCTGGGCACCAGGCATTGAAGAGCAGGATGAAGTGACCCAGCATGAAGCTGGAGCCTTGGTAGCCAGTAGAAGCCTCCAGGCTGAGGCGGTACTGACCGACAGGAGCTTTGGCTGGGGTGCAGAGCTGAAGCGAGAGGACATTGTCCTGTTGGTCCAGCACTGAGGCTGACCAGGATCCCTCCTCCACATCGTCAGACAGTGAGAAGCGGGCCTTGGTCCCTGCCTCTTCACTGGGAACTGGGCCTGCAGGGAGGAGACGACACAGCTGTGAGTGCAGAATTGGCAGGATGCTGTCCAGGCTCCCAGGGCTGAGGTCGAGGCCTAGTTCCACCTCCGGGCACTGGAGGAACTCTGCCAAGAAGCTCCATCTCCCTAAGCCTGTTTTCTCATTGGTGAAGTAGCCATAGGCTCATGGTGAAGTCCCCAGAAAAAAGACTGTGCAGCTTGGGAAAGTGTCCGTTGTTTCCCTTGGATCCCTTGGACAGGATCAGCACGCCTGACTATGACACTGGCAGGAAGAACGGCGGACATTGCCAAGGACCCTCAGTTCTATCTGAAGTCCCCTCTTGCATACCATTGCCCCTACACGCTTAGAGTAGGAAGGACCTGGACATCTGAGATCCTGGCTATAAACTGGTGGGGAACATTGGTTTACCAGCGACCCTCTGGCTATGGGTTCTAAACCCATGCATGGCACATGAGGGCAATCATTTCCCTATAGCCTGTACACCTTACAGAGGGCTCCGACCCTTTGAGCTTCTTTTAACTGCCAGAGAGATGAGGCCTAAAGAGGAAGGCTCTTAGGAGGTTCTGGCTTTCTGGGGTTTTGAGGCCCAGGGGCCTCTACACTGCTCCATTTCGAAAGATGCTGCTTCCTGGTGGATGACGTCCTATGTCATGGTCTGCACAGACCTCTTCCAGGTAAGGGGTGGCCTGGCCCAAGCAGGAAGGCCTGAGTCACCAGTGGGCCGGGCTGGTCACTTTAGCCTTGGGCAGAGAGCGAAGAAACAGAGGAGCATTCTGGCTAGCTACGAGGCATGACAGTTTATTTTTATTTCTCCACCCCTTCCTTGTGGCTCTGCCATCCGCTGCTGACAATACTGGGGCCTGCTCACAGAGGGACTCCCTCCCAGTCTCCAACCCTCTTCCCCATCTGCCAGCCCCACTGTACCCGGGCCCAAATATAACCATGAGCTAATAAGCATGACACAGGCCTCAAGAGCCTGTCTGGGTGCCAGGGACTGAGTTGGAAGCATTCAAACCCTCCCTGACTTCCAGAGCTGACATTTGGAAAGGAGCCAGTCAGCTCTGGAATTCAAGAGAGCCACCCATCTAAACCAAGACCCCAGGCCTCTCTGACACACAGTATCTTCCTCAAAGAAACAGGCCTAGACCACAGGCCCTGAAAGGTCCATTCCTAAGTTTGAAACTGGCTTGTAACCTTGTAACAAGAGACTTTGTTTCTCTAAGCGGGAGTTCCACTATCTATGAAGTGAGGCCTTTCAACGTTTGTAGAAGGAACTCATTCTGTCTCAGGTTGCCAAGAAGCTTTAAGAAGGCAAGCCTGGCACACAGTACGTGCTCAATAAGTAGTTACTATGGCTTATTATTCTCACCACTGCCTTCTGGCACAGCTGAGGAGGTTCACTGAGAGCCCATGGAAAGCATTTATAGTAGGGACTTGTCCTCTGATGCTCTCCCTCTAAAGGACATGAGACATCTGGGTTCTTAGGCCACATAGCAGGCTTTGAGGGCTGTAACACAGGTAGACAATTTTATGGCAATAAAATAACTTCACAAATGTGGAAACTGAGGCAAAGGGAATGAGGCTGGTTAGGGGTGGGTGGGGCAGCTCAGTCATAATTATGCCTGCAGCCCCCCTGCACAATCCTGACCTTCTCAGAAATGTCCCTGTGTGGGTGATCAATTATCTGGTCACTCTGGTAACCTGCCTGGGCCAGGTCCCGTGGCCACTGTCTGTTGATGGTAATCCCTAGGGCAGGTCAGGAAACGCATGTCCCACCTCTCAATCTGGGAACAGTCACACATGTACTCGTGCACATGTGCGGACAAACACACACACACACACCCACAACAACCACACCTTTCTTCCAAGAGGGCTTGCTGGGGGACAGGCAAGAACATACTGTCCCCTGGTCCCACCGCTACTTGCGTAGTTGGCTTTGCAAACTTCCTGGCTGTGGTTCTATGAGGTAGTTATGGTGAAGTCAAGGGTCCCACGATGATCACTTTAGACTCACATAACTCCCGAGGCCCAAGGGGTCTTGGCATTGCCCAGACCATGGTGACAGGTTGGGCCTGGAGAAGTGAGGCTTCCAGGGTAACGCCCTCAATTAGCCTCACAGAGGCTCCCTTCACCCCCTCAGGCTGGCTTCATCTCAAGCCTCTCCAACCTCCATCAGGGGAGGAAGCTTCATCCTTTCACAAGGGCTGTTTGTCCACTGTGGCCTGAGGCTGCTGCACAGCCCACCAGACCCCAAACTGCCTACAGAAAAAATAAACAGACAGGGTGGGACCACAAGGCCCTCCACTGAGTGGCTTGACTAACTCCCTTCTCCGGGCCTCAGTTTCCCTTTAGTGGTAGGACATGCTGAGCATAAACTAGAGAGTTCTAACGGAGGAGGAGGTCCTCAGCCAGACTTTGGCTGGGCACTGACTCAAGCCTGGCCTGGTGAGAGACTGGCTTCCTGCTATTGTCCCTCAGGCTTCCCCAGCACCCGGGAGGGTCTTGGATAGCAGACAGGGAAACCAAGACAGTCTACAGATGGAAGTGACCCGTGGGGACTGGTGAGCAGAGATTAACTTTGGGGTTCAGGAGGTCAACGTCCCTCCCAGCACTGAACTCCGGATGCTAAGTACCTTTGCTATACTGCTCAGACCATGTAGAAGAAGAAAGAGGCTATGTCAGGGAGGAGAGAGAATGTGGGTGCCCACAGGCAGCTCAGGCTGCCGTCTCATGTGTCACTTTGTCACAGAAGGGTATATTGAGGACAGGCAGGCACTCAGGTAGACATGAGGTTAAGTGACAGATAGCCTCAACTCACAGCTGGGTCAGGAACTGAAGCAGCTGTGCCTCTAACCACCGTGTGACCCATTGAATGAGTGGCTTAACCATCTGAGCAGCCTTACCTCAGTCTCCCTGTCTACAAAATGGGAGCCCATTATGCTTCCACATAATGTGGTGCATCAGGATGGGTATGTGGACTGTTCCACCTTTCCAAGCATGATCCAGCCCTGCACAATCAAACATTGCCAACCTCCCACTCCATGGAGGCTGGAAGGCCAGACACTGGCTAGGACCCTTTGAGTGATAGAAAGGGGCCTACAGGTGAAGGTGTGGGCTGCCCCTGGGTAATGGCTGCCTCTGTGGATGTGGAGGGAGGAGGAAAGAATGGAGGGGATATCCTGGCAGCCTGCGGGCTCCAAGATAAGCTTATCAGCGTTCCTCAGATAGAAAGGGCCTCAGCTGGGCTGGGGCGGCAGCTCCTGCTTACCACTCTTTCTATCCCCAAAGACCAAAGAAAGCTGGCCCTTTACACCGTTGGGCCAGAATCCCAGCCAGATGGCCCCTTGCTGACCGTGAGGGAGTGGTTCCTACCAGAAGCTAGACAACTGATTTGGCTTTCAAGGCCACTTTCCTAGAACAGTCAAACAGAGATTGGGAATTGGGTGGGCATGGTCCAACACCCCTTCGCCCATCTCTGGAGCCCCTGGAGTGATACAAGCAACAGCCACCAACATCTACGGGACATTTCCAGGGCCTTCTTACTGAACCCTCCAGTGTGAATTGCTGATGAAACTCAGGCTCAGAGAGGCTAAGTGGCTAACTCAATATCACACAGCAGGTCAGCAGTCTACCCCACCACCAAGAGCTGAACTTTCCCCACCAGCCAGAGCTGGTTTAAACCAGATCCCAGAGGCCTAGTGGGCTCTCAGGAGCCCTGGTAAGAAGAGATGGGAAGGTTGTTTGGTGTGGGAAAGATTATGGAGGATCTTGATGAAACTCCAAGGCAGGGAGCTATGGAAAGCAGCAACCCAGTACACACAAACAAACTTGCAGAGACTGAGGTGACCTTTCCCTCTTCCATTCTGAACCTCAGTTTCTCATCTGTGAAATGGGGCTAATGACAGCTGAGACTCCCACAGGATGGGGGTGGTCATGCAGGGAGGTGAGAATTCATCTGTCAGGACACAGAGGGAATCAAAGGTACCCACCGGTCACGGCACCAAACGTAAGGCTGTCCACGCTGGCCTCATAGCCACGGCCCTCGAAGTACAGCGTCAGCCGGAAGCGCTGGCCACGCCGCAGCACCAGCCTCTCGTGGCACAGGTCAGCCGTGTGGTGGTCACGGCCATTGGCCTGAATCTCCAGATCACACCTTTCTAGGATTAGCTCTATAGAGACAGAGACAGAGGAAGGCATAAGCCACTGTGGCATCTCTCAGTGTGCTATAGTCTCAGGTGATACAATCCTATTCACTGCACCCCCAGTGACCTTCTCTAGATCCTGGTGACACTCTCGCCTCTATAAGCCACAGCCCTGACCCTGGCAACCCACAGTTTCCCATGGTCACAGGGGTCTGGCAAGGCTAAATATCGACAGGGCTTTTAATCTCCTGCTTGCAACCGGAGAGGCCTCTGCCATGACCCTGTCATGTGATCTCCAGCAATTCAAGTTTCCTGGGCCTCAGTTTCCCAAACTCACCACATAGGGCCATGGTAAATATTAAATAAATTGATGTGTGTGAGGCACTTAATGCCCATGCTCCTGCTCCACGCTGACCACACATGGTCACAACCCCCAAGGGTGTTTGGCTTTTGATTTATACAGGGGTGGGGTGGGACCTGCCGAAGGCACTCAGCATTTACTCCTCTCCCCTCCTCTCCTCTTCCCCATTCCCTCCCCTTTCCTCCTTTTCCCTCCTCTTCTCTCCTTTTCTATTCTCTGCCCTCCCTTCTCTTCCTTCCCTCTCCCTCCCCTTCCCACTTTGCTACACAGGATCTCACTATGTAGCCCAGCCTGGCCTTAAACTCCAGTTCCTCCTGCATGAAGATAGCCCGAGCCATCCCAGCTTTCAGTGTCCTAGAAATTCCGTAGACTAAGGATCAGGCTAAAGGATGGAACCAGGCAGAGTCACCAAAATTCAGAGTCTGGGAGACCTTCAGCAAAGGATCTGGTGTCCTTAACATATCAAATGCAAGAAGAAGTAAAAAACTTGAAAGTTTACAGGAGACCCTGTAATGGGAAACTGAGGGTTTTCTGCCCATTGTGATGTACGGCTATTATTAAGACCGATTTCACAAGATGATTCTTAAACATTTACTTTGAGCAGGGACAGACAGCAGGGAATCGAACTGGCAACAGAGTTGAGAGCTCAGGGATTCTGCTGACTTGACACTGAGGAGGATCCTTCTTGTTGATGCACGTGCGGACAGGCTCACAGCTGATTGACATGAGATTTTCATCCGAAGAAAAGTACAGGGCAGGAGGCAGGAGTAGGTTGCATAGTGAGGTCAGAGGAATTTATCACGCATCCCTCCCTGCTTTATGCCCAGTATTCTCCAATATAAAAGGTTCAAAAATGACAGCTTTGGGAGTGTTAAGGACCTATGTTTTTATTCTCCTGTGTTGCTTTGTGGTCCTAGACAAGTATTTCCTACCCTCGGACCTCAAAGGGTACTAAGAAGTCAAGATGGGCCGGCCCAGGAGGGAGCCCTGTGCTGTTGCTGCAGAAGTTCTGTGTTCAGTTGCAGGAGGAGCTGGGGACCTGGGCAAGCACTGGGTGACAAGGGTAGGGGGTGGTCGGGGTCTGAACAGGCTCATGGGCAGGACTAGGGAGCCCCTCTGGTTGAGAGGAGGCACAACACTTTCAGAGATGTCAGGCCACTGAAGGACATGTGGTCCAACTGAGGCCCAGGGAGGGGACTGGCCCAAAGTCGGTTAGCCTAGGTCCTGGGCCTCCTGCTGTGCAAGAATTCCAAATGCAGGGAAAACCTCCTGGAAGTGCAGAAGGCCTCTCCAAAAACCACCTCAAATGAAATGTCTGTGATCCTGGTCCCACAGCGGGTGCCTGTTTGGTTTGTAGCAAGACTCGTAGGTTGCCCTGGTAATGACCAGGCCATACCACAGCAAAGAGGTTAATGCCACTGCTATTGAGGCAGGAGACAAAATTCTCAACTTCGGAAGGCTCTGGCAGGAAAAAAGACCATTTTTCTAGAAACCCTGGTGGCAACAATCTCCTAGCCTGGGGAGACAGTACCCCACCCACAGGCTGAAGGGTACAATAGCCAGGGTTCAGAATCACAGAACTCATGGCCTTTGAGGCTAGGGGGCGGACCTTGGTGGAGAAAGCCCCAACACAGTAAGCCTGAGGTATCTCTGAGGTCCCCCAGATTTTGGAGATAGGGATGAAAAACTGCCTTGGGGACAAGCAGCCTCTTAGGTGACATATCACAGCCTGTTGAGATTTTGGAAAAGGGAGTAGTGACCCAGGCCTCATAGCAGGGCTTGACCTCTGGAATTTCCCTATTTGCTTCAGGTCTCTCTTTATGTCCCCTCTCTTGCCCCACGTTCCTTCCCTGAGGTCACACTGCAGGCAGATGCCATTCCTGAATGGACTTGACCTGACAAGTATGCTGGGATTCTGGTCTGAGAGTGTTAAGAACATACTCCATTGTACAAGTCCTGACGTATGTGATCCCGTGTGCTTCCCATGTACATATGTCTCCATGTGAGCGCATGAAGGAGGCGGGCAGGAAATGAACAGGACCCTGGACCCTTTCCAGTCTTCCCAGCCCCGTGGTTGTAACAAGGCTGGCACGACTGTCCCTAACTTACAGCAGGGAACCCTGAGCTTCAACAAGTGGTCAAAATCTGGGCTTGGAGAACACGAGGGCTCAAGAGGACCTGAAGGAACAGGCAGGCCTGGCTTTAGCAGTGCTCCACCAGATGCTGGACTGTCCCTTCGATTTGAAACCACAGAATCAGCCAGGAAAGTTGTACCTCTTTCCAGTCACAGAGGAAAGCCAAGTGCCCCTTGCGCCAGCATCCCTGAGTGGCTCCTCTGCTCCTGGCACACAGCAGGGACCCAGCTCTTAACTAAGTATTGGGGGACCGATAACAATACCTTACCCTTCCCAGTATACCTTCCAGGTAGCATTTTCACCTCATCCAGGGGGCAGAATTAACGTTTATGCCCTGGGGTGGGGTAAACTGAGGCCAACAACTCAGGGCCAGCAAGGTGTTTCCCAATGGCCCACCTGTCGCTCTCCTCTGAGGACTTTGAAAGAGCCCAGCCTGCTCCCGGCTCTACCTCCCGGCGGCCCAGGCACTCACCCTCGGCCATGGTCAGGCTAGCGGCGACAGCTCAAACTCGGCGGGACGGCGGAACACTCGGGCGAGGATCACCAGTGCGGTGCTGCGGGCCAGCCGCGCGGCGCGAACTTATAGCCCAGGGCGACCGGGCGGGCCCGGGCGGGGCGGGGCGGACACCCCCGGCTGTCGGTCCGGGAACTAAGGCTGCCGGGAGCGCCCCCTGCTGGACACAGGGCGACCTCGGAACAGACACCTGGAGCGCGCGACGAATACCCAAATCAGACCAAGGCCACTGAAGATGAGACACATAGATATGATCCACAGGCCAAACCAGTGGCCAAGAACACGCACCTCTCCACACACATACATGAATATACCACACACAGATGCATGTGTACATACAAACCACATCCATATATACACATGCACCTACCCTATATATACACACACGTATATTATACACACACACACACTGCATGCACGCACACATGAACACACCATACACACATGCACATGGAGCAGACACATACACAACCAAGAAGACAGACCTAGAGATCCACACATCGTCCCACGGAATCAACTGACAATTTTGGACACACAATGATTAAAGGAACATCCCACATTAAGTCACATTGCAAGCCTAGAGAGCCAGGACATAGACATAGCCAGACATGGGGCTGGGTTCCCACTAAGCCACATATAGCCCTCAAATGCGTAGGTATCTGAATGTGGGCGCTTATAGACTCTTGGCAGACAGGGGCGCAGGTACTGGCATGCGGACACCCACAGACACCCATATCCTTCCTGTCCCACCCATCCACTCATTCCAATAATCCCCCACCTACCCATTGCTTGCCATCCACTCACCTATCCCTTTTCCCATCCCCTTTCGTGTGCTTCCCTTCTTTGTAGCTAGCCCACTGTGAACTACAGCCGAACTACAGCCGGAAGAGCTCAGGGACCGTACCTCTGATCCTTCCCGTGGACCAACTCCCTTCCTGGCTTCTCTGACGACAGTTTGCTATTCCCCCTTTCCACCATGGAGCCTGAGTAGGAGACTTCCTGAAAGGGCATAGGCCTGTGGATCCCCTAGCCCTTTTCTGGAACACTTAGCATGACTGGTCGCTTTAACCTGAGAGGAAACCCTGAAGTGTGACTCAAGGTTCCAGGACAAGCCCATACAGTCCTTAGGAACCCTGGGGTCACCCCACTTTATGGTGGTTGTTATAGAAATTGCTCCTTGTGGCTGCTGAAGGATCAGAGGGAGGAGTTGGCGAGTGACCACCAAGCAAGAGGAGGTTCTTGATTACCCATGCTGCCCCTGACAGCTAGAGGCTAGGGAGGTAGCTCACCTTTGGAAGCCTCCATTCCATCCTGTGAGGAACAAGGACAAGAATTTATTCCTCATGAGTTTGAATGGGGCAGAGTCAAAATGGTCAACACCTAGGGACTCTTGAGCCTAGGCTGACCTAAGGGTGTCAGCCCTGTCAGAGAAGGTTAGAGATGCCTCTGCTGACCTTTCCCGTCCTAGGAGGATGCATTCTTCTTACCTTTGTCTCCACCCCGAGTGCCTCAAAGAATAGGAATGTTATGAAGTTCTTCAGCCCCTTGCTATGACTACAGCACAGGGCTCACAGACAGACCCTCTAGGGCTGAGGTGGAGGCCCTGTCACTCTTCCTACCACTGTGTCCCTGTTTTTATGGTGGCAGCCCCTCCTCCTTAAAGTCCTGTCAGGGTTCCCCAACAGCGGTGTGGCTTGGGCCTCCCTGAATCACTGTATCTCCCACCCATACAATGGAGGCATGCACTGGCTCACCGTGCACAGGTTGAGAGGTCCAGGTGGGGTGAGACCTTGACAGAACTGACGCAGGAGCTAGCAAGCTATGATCCACTGAGCAGATGGTGGGGGTGTCCCACCAGCTATGTGGGGTGCCTGTGATGAACTCAGCATGAAACTGCAGACTTGCCCCTCACCCAGTGGCCAGCCCTACATCCTTTCTCTGTCTCTTTCTACAGAACTGTAGCCACCTAAATGGTGGCTCAGGGCCTTAAGCCATACTGGGCTGTGTCTGTTGACTCAAGTAAGGTGGCAGGCAGGGGCCAGGGCAGAGCTGGACTCAGAGACTTGTTTCCTAGACCTGTGACTTGGGTCCCTTGCTCAACTCTGACTTCAGTTTTCAGTTGATAAAGTCTGTGAGGCAATGCAGATAAGACTCAGAAGTGGGGGCTGAAGAGATGGCTTATCAGTTGGGGGCAATGGCTGCTCTTCCAGAGGACCCAGGTTCAATTCCCAGTCCCCACATGGAAGCTCACAACTGTCTATAACTCTAAGATCTGACACTCAGGGCCCACATGGAGGGTCACAACTATCTGTAACTCCAAGATCTGACACCCTCAGATCTTGTGATGTGTACATCTGGTACCTCCTCACAAGGTGGGGCTCCCCAGCGACAGGAAGCAGGTCACAAATACTGAACAATGTTTGCTGGGATGCTCTGAAGGGATTCCTGTCCCCCAAAGACTCTGTGTGCCTGAGCTAGAGTGCCGAATCCTACAGTTCTCAGTACTGGGTCTCTCCCCAAAGGACGCTTGTGTCACAGTCGGGACAAAGGTGAGTCTTTGGATACTCGAATTCTCCATTTATGGCCATGAATCCTGTCAAAGCCCGACTACATGAGTTTTGCCATTTGTTGAATGATGTAAGAGAGGCATGAGGTAAAGTGGCCACCTAACTTCACATAGTCAAGTGCGTCAGACAAAAGGTTTGTCTCTACCGGCCATAGGGGAGCCCTCAGGGGCCTGCGTCAGTCTGCTCTCAGCAAGGGAGGCCCTCTGGGCAGTGGCTGATGCTTCTGACCTGTGGTCTGTCACGGACTGTGGGCGCCCAGAATATCTTTGACATTGCAGAAAAAAAAAAATATATATATATATAATAAAAAGGATGAGCTAGAAAAGGCTGAAGGGAAAAAATAACAAGAAAGGAAAAGGAGAAGGGGAAGATTAGACTCAGAGATTGAGCAAATCTGAGGTCACATAGCATGACTGGGCTCCCAGACATTATCCATTCCCACGGGGCAAAGGTCCCTGGGCCAGAGCTGACTCTGAGTTACATGAAAGGGAGGGGAGCCAAGGGTAGGACAGAGATGGGGTCCTAGGAGGCCTTCTCTCTTCTACCAACTGTTTCTAACAGGGATGAGCAGGGTCTGGTGTGAGGGACCCTAGGCAGCTGGGCCACTTCCTGGGGCTGAAATGATGGATGGGGTGGGGCCATTAGCACAGGAGATGAGTGGAAACATCAAGGGGTAGTTCAAACCCTGCATGCCTTTGGAGAGGATGGTATATCCAGGCTGTAGGGGAGGTGAAGGGTGCTCTGACTGGAAGGCCAACAGCTCTCCATCCAGAGGTCCATGCCGACCAGCACTGGGGTTGCATACAGGTGTGTGCTGTGGTACCCAGCTTTTATTTGGACTCTAGTATCAACGTTCAGGTCCTCACACTTGCATGTCAGATATGGAGGCAACTGAGATATCTTTCTAGCCTTCTGGTCTTAGCTTTTCTTCGCTCCCTGTGATAAAATCCCCTGACAAGAGCAACTTAAAAGGGAAGAGGTTACTTCAGCTCACAGTTCAAGGTTATAGTCCATCATTTCGGAGGAAGGCTGAGGTCAGCGATTTGAAGCAGCTGACCACACTGCATCTACAATTGAGGAAGAAGGAAGAGGAGGAAGAGGAGGAAGAAAAGTAGTGGTGGTAGTAGTAATAGTTCAGATACAGCTTGGATCTTGGCTCACACAGCAAGGAATTTCAGGGCCAACCGGGTCGAGTCCAAGTTGGGATTTAATAAGAAAAGAACTGGGGCCGGGCGGTGGTGGCGCATGCCTTTAATCCCAGCACTTGGGAGGCAGAGGCAGGCAGATTTCTGAGTTCGAGGCCAGCCTGGTCTACAGAGTGAGTTCCAGGACAGCCAGGGCTACACAGAGAAACCCTGTCTCAAAAAACAAACAAACAAACAAACAAAAAAAAAAAAGCATTTGTATGTATCTGAATATCTTAAATATAGTTGTATGGAGAAGCTGATGGTTAGCCTGGGCTACATTAAAAAACTGTCTCAAAAAAAGATATTTTAAAGTTACAGATAGAGTTATAACCGTGTCTGTGAGTGTCCGAGAAGCACACAGACTTGCAGAAAGCAGTGTGATAAGGTTACGGTGCATCTTGGATGGTTCATTGGGTGTTTTAACAACTATGTTTGGGGTATCACCAGAAAGAGGTACCTCTACTTTGTCTCTTATACAGGTCACCTTCACAGCCCTTAACTTTGAAGAAATATTGATTCCAGCCAGTGACAGACTGGAATCACATCCACACCCCTCCTCATCGCCTCATAACTTTTCCTGTCTTTCATCTGGTCTCAACAATACTTAGCTTTCCCCTCTGCAAAGTGGGCAGTGATGACAAGACAGAACTCTCTCTGAGTCCAACATCATATCTGGTAGGCTTTGAAGACTCACAGAAGGAGGTTGTTTACTGGGGGAAAGAAGACTGAACCACCCTAGGAGCTTCAGGATTGCAGGCAGGAAGAACCAGCCTCCACTACCCAGCCTGGTGCCACAGAGCTCTGCTTCTATGATGCCAGGACAGACAGATCCTTGAAGACAGAGTGGATCTTGTCCACCAAAAGCCAAGGGATGAGTGGTAATGATGAGGGATTTCTTTGGGCATGTAAAGAAAGTATTATAAAATTAGAGCATCGTGGTGACTGATCAAACCTGCGAATCTGCCAAAACCACTTTAAATGGATGGCATTTTTCTGGTGTGTGACTTGTAGCTAATGATATATACATAATGACAAGATGTGAAGGAATAGTGTCGGAGCATTAAAAACAAAAGCAGAAAGCCAGGGCTAAGTTTGGAAGCCTCTGTAAACACTGACCCACAGGCAGAGGAAGCAGAGCACATCTGGCCAGCTGTGAGCGGCAGATCTCACACCTGAAACATGCAGTTCCCCTGACAGCACATTTATTCCTTTATTTGTGAATGTGTGAGGACACGCTAGTGCCATAGCATGTGTGTGTGTGTACGCGCGTGCACACACACACAGGTCAGAAGACGACTTGTGGGAGTCAGTTCTCTTCTTCACACTACGGGTTCTGAGGACTGAACTTAGGTCGTGAACCTTGGGTGTGAGAGTCTTTAGTCTTTATTGATGTCCTAAAAATGCTTCTGGAACAGCCTACCTCCCCAGACCCACATCCAGGAAAGAGTTTGAAACTCACGTTGCACAGCATTGAATGTTATATAAAACATCAGTCACAACCTGAGCGCCCAAGAAGGCTTTGATAAATTAGCCACGCCCAAGGTAATATAGCAACTAAAAGAAGGGAAGGGGTAGTGAACCGGGGAGATAGCTTAGTCAGTAAAACCCTACCAAGCAAGCTTGAGGACCTCCGTTTGGATCCCCAGAACCCATATAAAACTGAGTACAATGTTGTGCCTGTAATCCCAGCACTGGGATTGGGGCGGAGCTGAAAGCAGAACCTTGAAGCTCATTGGTCAGCCAGTCTAGCTGTACACTTGAGGGTCAGCGAGAGACTCTGTCTCAAAAAACAAATGCAGGCATAGTATAATGCAGGAGGGGGGAGGGGAGCTGAATAAGACCTGACTAGGGACTAGGGACAGAACTTAGATGGGGGGTGGTGGTGTCATTTTCCCAAGTTGCCAACATTCCAGCCATCTACTCACGTTCATGTCGGAAACCCAATGAAACTAAGTGGATGGGAAAGGGGTGGAAAGGATTGACGTAGGAGTGGACTTGTTAAGAAAGGAAAGGTTTTATCAGGAGAAAGAGCGGTTGAGAGTGAGGAAGGGCGTGAACAACTCAGGATGGGTTTGTATGACATTTGCAAAGAGATGCATGTATTTTTATTTTCTGTTTACAGATGTTTTGCCTGTGTGTATACATGTACCATGTTAAGTCTGGTGCCTTCGGAAATCAGAAGAGGGCTTCGGATCTCCCAGGACCTGGAGTTAGAGACAGTTGTGAACAGCCATGTGGAGTGCTGGGGTCAAATCCAGGTCCTCTCAAAAATAAATAAATATGAAAGTGGAGAGCAAGCAAGAAAAGAAATTTCATGTAGACCTTCTATGTACTTGCATTTGCACACACCCAGACTAACAACAAGTGAACAAGCATGAGCGTGCGCGTACACACACACACACACACTTTTTTTTTAAAAAAGGGTTTGTGTTTTTTTTTTTGAAGAGACAGGGCTAGGTGTGTGGCTCAGTGGCAGAGCACAAGCCTAGCTTGGCCCTGAATTAAATCCCCTCTCAGGGTCCATCTTTTTTTTTTTTTTTTTTTTTTTTTTTTTGGCAGGAGTACCTCCTTCTCCATGTTGAGCCCAAAGGAATTCTGAGTCTCAGTGTTGAGCAAAAAGCAATTTGCAGGGCGGGGGTTGGGGCTCTAAAGACCAGCCCTGTCGTGCGGGGACAGACAGTAAACATGTGCTCACTGTGTGAAGGTAAACACGCAGAGGAGGGTTTGGAAAAATCCAGCCTGAGCTGTCCGCAGTCCTGGGAGGGGCGCCGGCCCCAGCTGGGGGTGGGTTGCTGCCCTTAAAGGTTTCAGTGTTCTCCGGGCGGAGACATTTTTAAGTGGAGAAACTGTCTTCCGCTTCACTTAGGAGAAGGTTAATTTAAGAATGAATGGGCTGTTCTGCGCTCTCAGAATGGCGCTTTCACGGAAACGTGGGGATTCTCCAAAGTGCTGGTAACGTGGGTGGAGGAAGTACAGAGAAAAGAGAAGGGACACGCCCCCCTACACCCACAGTCAACCCAGAAAATACTTCTGTGAATATTGGCACCATATTCCTGCCAAAGCTACAAATGGGGCCAGGAAGAAGGAAGATTCAGGGGCCTCCACATCTGAAGCCGTGGTTTCCTGACTGCATGCGGAGCTTCTGTACACCGCGCAGTCCTTAAAAAAAAAAAAAAGTTAAGAGTCTCACTATGCTGGCCTAGAACTCATTGTGTAGACTGGGCTGGCCCCTGCAGTCCCAGAGATCTGCCTTCCTCAGCCTCCGGGGGGTGGGGTTGGGGGCCGGGGAGTGGGAGCTGGAATTAATGATGCTAGCTGCTGGACCGCATCACCTCCTCAGACTCAAGTCTCAAACGTGCTTGGAAAAGGTCGCTTTGTATAAAGCAGGGTTCAGAGAGGTGAAGCAAATGACCCAAGGTCACAGAGCACAGAAGAGATGGGGGACGGCAGTCAACCCTGCTGGGATATAACACAAGGTCAGCCTAGTAAGGGCATAGGTGACCACCTAAGCTCTCAAGGCCCAGCGGGGCTGTTTGGGATGCTGGGGTCCTCCGCCCAGATACTGCAAGGTTGCTCAGCTCCTCATCCCTCCCTCTGACTCAGGGTTGTGTCTGCAAGACACACCCAGTTCAGTCATTCAGAGCCAAGCGCTCTTTCTTTCATGGAAACAAATGAGCCTCTAGGGCCCCAGCTGAGGTCGTCCATCTAATTCAGACACATTCACTGCACTGTCTACCGCCTGTATCCTGAGCTTTGAGAGGGCTTGTAGCAGCCAACAGTGAGACAGACTGAGGCTGGATCCCACCGTCATCCTAGCTTCTAAATTGATAGCATCCTCTAAAGACACAGCTGCTCCAGGGTTTTGCTGCTGGATAATGGTCCCTTCCTACAAGCTCTTATGACTGTCAATCAAGTGGTCTTATCCAATCCTAGTTAAGGGTCGGCCTGAAGGCCAAACGCAGCCAATCGGATACTCTCCTGGGACTTTGAGTCTTTACAACAAGAATCACCACTAAGGGTTGGCGATTGCTGGTCCATTCCTAGTGGCTTCAGTTCGGGCCTTTCACCAAGCTTGGCCTTTCTAGCTTTATCTGATTCTGAATTATAATTTACACTCAGTCCACCCATCCTGATTCCATATAGCTAAGTCCACACAGGTCAGATATGACTCAGTCATCGTGCTAATCCCTAGTCATGATCTAGATTTTAGATAATTCCTGGTGCCCCCCTCCCCAGCTTGCCCGCCCCAGGCTCTTTTGCAAGCACAGCTGCTCCCTCTCTGTGCCTGATGAGTCTACTGAGAACCTGGGACCTCTGGCATGCTAGGCCAGAGCTTCAGCCCCAGTTCTCACTTTAAAAAGAAAACTTTTTAAGACAGGGTCTCACTAAGGAGTCCAACCTAGCCTTGAACCCACCCTTTATCCCAGACATACCTTAAGTTTGCAATCCTCCTGTCTCAGCTCCTCCTGAGTACATGGTGTTACAAGCCTGAGCCACCAGGTCCAACTTGGCTGTTGGGTCTCTTGTTTCACTGTTTCTACAATGCCATTTGGGTGGAATCCTGGGTAAATATGGCTTTTGGTGACCTACTTCCCTTATTTAGACTAGCATGGTGGATTCTTCCATGTTGCTGCAGACCTGACCTGTTCCTTTTCACTACCAAGTAGTATTCCATGTCAGGAATGTCCCATCATTTATTTCAGTGTGAACATGTGACTGGTTTCAGATTGTCATCACCCTAGGCGATGCTGTAAGCCTCCAGGTTACTTCTCTGTAAGGAACCGTGTCTTCACTCTCCGAGAAATGTCTGAAGCTGTCCTTATGTCCCTGCAGTTGACTTGGGGGATGTCACCCAGCTAAAAACTGCATAGACACTCTCAGATGTCTCCTCGTCTAGTGTGGTAGTGACTTCCATGAACCCCTCCCCCTTTAATGATTTTTGTCATCAATCTGCTCTGAACGCCAGGACTCAGGAACTCCAAACAGTATGCTCCTGGACACACACTGAACTTGGGGACTTCCTTGCAAGGTAAAATGTCAGGAACCCTGGCCTTGGCGGTAGGCAAGCACCTCACTAATGGAGGAGGCAGGGAATGTCCAGGGGCCTCCCACTGGCTGATGGGAATTCTGTACATCCTTTCTCTAGTCTTTGTTTCCCAATTGTGAAAAGATTAAATGAGACCAAACAATGCATTTCTGATGGTTCCATTTCCTGCCATGCTTGCTGTTTGCTGTGACAGGGTGGAGGTGAAGATGGGGGTGTCGTCATCTGCCTCTCTACTGATTCCAGGGGGTTGGAGCTGCTGGGCACCCAGCCGAGTTAGCATCCCAGGTCATCAATCCCAGAAGAGCAATTTGCACTGTCTGCCTTTTTGGTTTAAAAAGAGAGATACCCCTGTCATCTTGGATTAGCATCACTCCGTTAGAGGATTCTTCTAAGTGGGCACAGCCCCCTCTCTTACCCAGTGTTTTTAGAATGTTTGAGTTTCTAAATGAGACCTGACAGGCTTCCCCCCACCCCCCAGCCTTTAAAAATAAAGTGAATGTCACTGCACAATCTGGAAACTGATTCAATTAACCCTGTCACTTCCCAGGGTCTGCTTGTCTCGCAGTAGATACGGCTAGATGAGGAGGTGGGCATACTAATGCAGGGTGGCCACCCCTGTGCAGGGCCTCCCCTCCGCCTAGCCCAGCACTGGTTCTTGCATCTTTCCAACCTCACCTGATCCCACACTGGTACACTCAGGTAAGTTCTCTGCATAATGGCTTCATTGCCTTGTGTTCAAAGAGGAAACTGAGGCCGAGGAGAGCAGGGCACCTGTCTGTGGCCTCTGATGGGATTTGTTGTCCTGAGCTGGTTCACACTTGTGCTGGGTCCTGGATCTGTGATCTGGTTCACACTTGTGCTGGGTCCTGGATCTGTGGTCTGGTTCACACTTGTGCTGGATCCTGGATCTGTGGGCTGGGTTCATACTCATGCTGGGTCCTGGATCTGTGGGCTGGGTTCATACTCATGCTGGGTCCTGGATCTGTGGGCTGGTTCACACTTATGCTGGGTCCTGGATCTGTGGGCTGGTTCACACTTATGCTGGGTCCTGGATCTGTGGGCTGGTTCACACTTGTGCTGGATCCTGGATCTGTGGTCTGGTTCACACTTGTGCTGGATCCTGGATCTGTGGGCTGGGTTCATACTCATGCTGGGTCCTGGATCTGTGGGCTGGTTCATACTTGTGCTGGATTCACCCCTGTGAATCCCACACATCCTGCATCAGCTACACCTCTTTCCCCATCTCCAAGTGAACACAAAGTGTCACCTCCCATCCCTAGGACTCCTTAAGACAGGGCCTCATGATTTTAACTGTCACCAGTCCTCTCCACCAAGCCCATGGGATGCCTGGAAGACCAGCTTAATGACCACTATGGTTCACTCTCTTACAGATGGGGCAGCTGAGGCACTTGCTCAGACTAGGGTTCCCTGGTTTCCGTACTCTTGCTTCTTGTAAAAGGACAACCCCAGTCCCAGTACCTTCCTCCTGGACTAGATCTTCTTTTCCCCCTTGTACCCTGTCTCTTGTCTGTGTTCCTTTCACACGGTAGTCAGAAAGACCTCTGGCCTGTTAGATTTAACCATTAACTCAACATAGCCTAGATTTCCTGAGAAGTAAGTTCTAACTGAGGAATTGAGGAATTGCTCAGGTCATGCTGACATTTGAGCATCTCTACAGATGGTTGTCTTGATAGTTAATTGATGTTGGAGGGTCCAGCCCACTGTGGGCAACAACATTCCCTAGGCAGGCAGTCCTTGGCTGTACAAGAAAGCAAGTTAAACATGAGCCCTGAGTGAGCCCGCATGCCTCCAGGTTTCTCCAGGGTTTCCTTAACTGTGAGTTCCCTGCTCAGAGATAATGCTGCATGCATAAAATAGCAAGCAGCCCTGCCTTCAGGGTTATGCCTCGACTCCCTCAAAGATAAACTGTGGCCTAGAATTGTAAGAGAAACTAAAACCTTTCCTGCCCTAAGTTGCTTTTGGTCAGAATGTTTCATCAGAACAACAGAGAACAAACTAGAACAATGCTTTAAAACCTAAGTTAAATTACAGCACTCCCCTGCTCCAGAGCTGGCAATGGCTCCTCTCTGTTTCACTTAAACGAATGTGCCCATGGGCCTCTTGTTACATGCACCTTTTCCTCTGGCCATTACAAGATGCCATTCTTGGACTTTGCCCTGTATCCATGACAACTGGAGCAGAACAACGCAGTGGTGGCCAGGTCTGTGGTAATGGGGCTAGAGCTAGTGACCCGGGTAGAGGTGGGACTTTGCGATGATGCAATTGCTTGGGGGTCACCCACCCTCTTGTAAGCAATTCCTCACCTGTGCTGTGTAAGAAAGCCAATAAACTCACTGGTCTCACTAAGCTGAACTTTGTGACATCACACTTTGACCTGCCATTGATGCCAGTCTGGGGTGATTAGATGTCTGGTTTTGGCTACCTCTCACTCCAGGACCTGCCCGTCGTTCTCAGACCTCTTCTCCCAGGGCTGTCTGTCCCTGCTCCCTTAGCCCTTAGCTCCAGCAGAATTGGCTCTCATCATCTTACATTGGCTCTTTCCTCTGCCTAGACAGGACAGATAGACAGACTTCTCCAATTTTGTGCCTTATCTGCAGGAAGCTTGGATAGAGGGGGCTCCACAGTGGAGATCAGGCCTCACATGTGAGGGGCTGTGTGGCCTTGGAGTCACTTTTACTTTCTCTGTTTCCTCTTTAGTGGAAGTGGCTGACAGCTTGGCTGGACCAGTGGTCATGTCTGTGGGAACACAGACAGAAGACAGATGTCATGAGGTCATGACCTCAGAAGTAACTAGTTCAATTCCCCACTCACCCTACCCACACCCTGGCCTGTTCCTCTTCACCTCCATTTCCCCTTCCCCTTCCCCCTCCTCTTTATTCTTTTCTGGTGAGCCTGGATGCTGGACAAGCACTCTACCACTGTGCCACACCCCAGGCCAGCAAATGATGGCTCCTATTGTCAGACACCCCTAAACGCTCAGAGGCAGAACTGTGGGGTGTTTCAGAGATTGACTTACTGACAGAATAATTTCCTGAACACTTACTGAGCCCCTTGTGTGTCCTGAGTTGGGAACAGGGTTTTGTTGAGGAACTCTAGTCTCTGTGGGGTAAACAGGCCGGCTCCAAGGTGCTCACTGTGTTAGCGGGCCACAGCCTGAGCTCAGAGTTGTGGAGGGGAAGGTGGGAGACTCGAGGGGATGTCTGGAAGATCAGGACAGGCTCAATGAAGGAGGCAACAGTCTGAGTGTGGCAGTATGAGCTGGGCAGATATGGCAAAGCATGGTACTTCCAACCAAGAGACCTGCGCGTGCACACAGGACCAAGTCAGAGGGGTGAGGAGGTGTGAAGAAATACATGACGGGAGTTTCAGGGCCCATGGAGGGAATGAATGGATGAGTAGGGCAGAGGTAGCAAAGTGTCCCAGACTTGGGGCTGACTTACAAAGAGCCAATTATTCTTGATGCAACAGGAGTGGCATGTTTGGACTAGAGTTTGGGGATGCTGACAGGAAACTCATTAGCTGTGGGGCTCTTAGAGTTGGACTTAGTGATGCCAACAGCCGTGCACCCTTTCAAAAGATGAATACATGGAGGCTAGAGGTAGCAGTGGTACCCACAGGGCAACAACTCCTACCTACCTGTCAAGGGAGGGAGACAGGTTGAGGATGAAGCTAACCTGGGCCTCTGGTAACACCGTTCCCAACCTCTCCCATTTGGTCCTGCCCTAGATTCTCAGAAGACCTTGGCGGGAACAGCGATCCTCTTTGTAGACATTTCTCTCCCGGTTTCCTGCCTTCCTGATGGCTGTGATAGATGCCACATAGCTAAGGACAACAGCTGGGCAGTCTTGACCTCCTCCCAACTTACGAGGGCACCAAAAAAGAAGTGGGCAGCTGTCACCAGAAGTCCTGTCTACCGACTGGCTGTTGGCAAAGGTGAGGAAACTGAGGCATGTAAGTTGTCTCATCATACCTAGTGTGTTCCGAGTGGCAGAGACCTCCTCCTCCAACCCATAATAAGCACACCTCACTGAGGGTCTCCAGGTGATATGCAAGACAGCCCTGAAGAAGGGCAGGCTTCCCACTACCCTTCCATCTCCAGAAAGCCTCTGTCTCTAGGTACAATTGAGAGCTTTAATGTCAGTCCTGATTTGGGAGCTGGTACAGCAATGGCTCAGGGCCCTGATGGGTGTATGGATGGGTGTATCAATGGGCGGAGTCACTGATCCTGTACTACTCACAGACCATGAGTGTGACCTGAGCCAGCCTCAGCAGTACTTAAGACTGGCCCTTTCAAAGGGTCTCCAGGCTCTGGCGCTCAGGGAACTGTGGGTGGCAGCAGAGTTAGGCTCTCCCTGGAAGCTCAGTTCCCCTCAGGCTCTCAGAGAAAGACTCAGGAACCTCTCCTCACCCCACCAACGCTGACTGAGACTTACACTGTTGCTTAGCAAGCAGGGAGCAGCACCCACTGTGGGCCCAGTTTGGCCAGCCCTGTGAGAGACAGAGCAATGAGCTCAGCATGTTTTCCCTCTGAGGCGCTTCCAGAACATCTGTGCTCTCCCTAATTGATATTGATGCCTGCTCACTGTTTGACATTTGCAAAGTTCAAAGAGCCAAAAGAGGAGCGGGAAAGTCACTGAAAAGTCACCAGCAGAGAGCAACTGTTGACATTTGTCGTGTCTCTCCAGCCTTGCTCTATGATGGCCAAACAGCTGCAGACTCAGATAGCTATGCATTGCATTCCTAAAAACAGAATCATGCCATCCTTCAAGATCTGGGTCTTGAGAGCCTCCTCTGAGCCAAGTACATGTCAGGGGATGGGCAAGAAGGACACAGTGCCTACTCTTGTGAAAGTTGCCACGCCAATGCGGTTCCCACCTTCCTCCTTTTCCTCAGTCTAATGCTTCTCAAGCCACTTGCGTTTCTGCAGCGTGCGTATCAGTGGTCTAGAATCTCACCCGATAAATGCACTCAGTTTTATCCATCCCCTTTTACCATAAGCTTACACTCAAGCTGTTTCCTTCTGTTTTCATTACTGCAAACAGAGGAATCCCTGTCGCTGTCAGACAGTAGGTCGACTCATTCAATGTCCATTTTGACCTCCTTCTGTGTGATTTCTGGTATGCAGTGTCTGGAAGGAGAAAAATGGCATTTCCCAGATTCCTTTGCAGCTAGGGGTGAGAGATCAACTAGATTGTGCCTATTAAAATGCACTTGTGGGAACCTGAAGACAGAGATAGAGACAGACAGACAGACAGACAGACACACACACACACACACACACACACACACACAGAGGGGGGAGGGAGAGGGAGAGGGAGAGGGAGAGGGAGAGGGAGAGGGAGAGGGAGAGGGAGAGGGAGAGGGAGAGGGAGAGGGAGAGAGAAAAAGGGAGAGACAGGCAGACACAGACACAGAGAGAGACAGAGACAGAGAAACAGAGACAGAATTTATACATACACTTAAATCTTAAAATATACCTGTCTGGGATGCTTATATAAATCCCAGCCATCAGGAGGCAGAATCAAGATGATTGCCCAAGTGTGAGTCCAGTCAGTGCTTATACTAAGACTCTGTCTCAGAAAACAAACAGGTGACTGCTTGTGTGACATTTAAAGACAAAGGAAGACAGAGGTAACCTCCTCATGCTTCAACTTTTTAATAGCCAGGTCTCAGTGCCTGTCAGCAGCTGAAAAATGGTTTTGGGGTACCAGCAGTATCTCCAATCCCCAGATTAAAACTAAGGTACACACATTCCTGAACATGATTCCTAAGCTTCTGGGTTGTCAACAGGGATGATGGCTTCTCTAGACGGGCCAGCTTTGTGGTGACACCTGAAAGTCAATCCTAAAGACTCAGGGCTACTTCTCCAGGTCTTTAGACAATTTTGCAAGAACCCAGTTTCCTGTATTAAATTACTTTCAATTTAGAACAGTAAATGTGGTTTTCTGGGCTCCAGGTGTGAACTCTGAGTAACAAATTATTCTGGAGCCTGTCAGCAACTCTCTCTTGAGAATGAGTTTCTGCCTGTGTAGACTAGCTCAGCCTTCCTCATTTCCTTGGCTGTTTTTGTGAGATGTGAGGTTCTGGCATTAAATGTGTTCCACCACAAATCCTAGAGGATGACAGAGCTTAGATTCATCGCTAGCATCAGTGTTAGGATATTTGTTGTCTGACTTCCAGAAGAGGCTTCAGCGAGCGGTGGCAGCGGGCATCCGTTAACCTAGCCCTTGGGAGACACAGGAGCCTGATGTTGATGCTGGGCTATAGAGTGAGGGCGTGAAATCTGTAACTGTCCCCAAACACTTTCTACCATGGGTGTCACCCTCATCCCCCTCCCAACATCATAGGCAACAAGGAATCAGCTTTCTGTTCCTCTAGATTTGTCTGTTCTGGGTATTTTATCCAAACATAATTAAGCACTGTGTTCTTTGTAACTGTCTCTTAGCACAATGTGTCCAGGGTCCAGGGGCGTGAGACACATGTTTGAATATCATTCCTTAAATTTTATTTTTCATTGAGATATATAGACTTTGGTTCCAATTTTTAAATTTTGGCTGTGATTTTATTAATTTGAATGTTTTTAAAGAATAAAGTTTACTAAAAATTAAAAATAATAATAAGCAAAACAAAACCAGAAATGAAAAACACACACATTTTTTTATTTTCTTCATTTATATATTTGTGTGTGTGTGTGTGTGTGTGTGTGCATGTGTGCATGTGCTCATGAGGCCTTCCACACAGGTAGAAGACAGAACTGGAGTCAGTTCTTTCTTCCCATCATGGGGTTTTGTGTATAGAGACCAGAGAACAACCAAGGGTGTCATTCATCAGGACCCATCCATTTTGTCTTTCTGAGACACAGAATTGACTGACTTGGAACTTGCTGATTAGCCTAGGCTAGCCCCAGGGATCTATCTATCTCCTTCCCAGAGCTGGGATTAAACATACAAGCCACTGTGCTCAGAATGAAATATATACATTATAAAAATTCATTTAGTTATTTATTTAGCTAGACAGTGTTTAGGGAGGTAGGACACTCATGTGCCATGGAAGTGACATGGAGGTCAGAGGAGAACTTTCCAGAGTGAGTTCTTCCTTGCCCCCGTATTGGTCTCAGAGTTGAATTCAGGATGTCATGCTTGCAAGGTAGGCACCTCAGGGACTTCTCTATGTCCCCAGTACTACTTTGTTTTCATTTTCTTCTCTTTTATTTTAAATTAATTTTTAGGTTACTGCTCAGAGTAATGGGTCTCACCACAGCATTTGGAGCGTGCTGCCATCTTGCTAGTGAGCCTTCTGACCTATAACCTCTTCTTATCCAGGGCTCTCTCTGCTCTCAGCGACGCTCTATGGTTTTTGTTATACAAGCCATGGACTTTCATAAAATTTGTTCCTGAGTGTTTTATTCTTCTGGCTGCTACTGGAACTGAAATTGTTTTCTTAATTTCATTTCAGACCATTCACAGCCAGGGTGTAGAAATACTGTTGATTTCGTGCGTTTATCTTCTGTCCCTCAACCTTGCCAAAGTGGTTCATCAGTTCTAATAACGTCCTGTCGATCCCTCACTGCTTCCCTATATAAGTTTATGGCAGACTGAGATAGTTTTGATCCCTCACCGCTTCCCTGTATAAGCTCATGGCAGACTGAGATATTTTTGTTATCTTTGTGTTTTGCTCTTTGAGAGTGGGCGTGTAGCCCAGGATAGCCTTGAGCTAACCTCTCAAATGCTGGAATTCCAAGGAAGCTCCCTCACCCTCACCCAGGTCACTGTGAAGATGTACCATTTAGAAATGTCACAGGGCTGGAAGAAATAAAGATATTCTAAAAAGACACTCTAAAGAGACAGATTATTAAAGCGGTAGACCCCAAAGAAATGGGATTTTTTTTTTCCCAACACTCTCCTGTTGGGAAAAAAGGAGAAGTACCATCCAGAGGAGGAACTTTCTCTGAGAGATTTCATGATGCTCTACCAACTTGTCAGACTTCCTTGCAGGATGAGACTGAATCCCAGACATGGTCAGAGGCGAGCAGGACCACAGTTAGACCAGGATTGTTTCCCACGTACACATCGCTGGCTCTCTGTTCATAAGTTTATCTTCACTTTAAGACCTGAAAAGTAAAAGTCTCTGGGTGGGGCAAGGAGAACGTTCCCTGGATCTCTTCTCAGTGTGGACACACCGAGTAAACCTCTCTTTCCTGCTTCCCACTAGTGGTTTGGCTCTTTTAAAACCTTTTAGATGTAAGTATGATTTTACATATGTCGAGTATTTTGTCTGTATGTATGAGACATTATGTTCACAGTGTCCTCAGGGATCAGAAGAGGGTGTCAGATCCCTTGGGACTGGAGTCACAGATTGCAGTGAGCTGGCACATGGATGCAGAGAATCAAACTCACGGCTTTTGCAGAAACAAGAGCTCTTCACTGCTGAGCCGTCACGGCACTGCAGCCCGTAGCTTGGCTCCTTTACTCGGCTGTTGAACATGGTGGTTGAACCTGGCTTGGGGCATAGGTTGTGATTCCCAAGTCTGATAACAAAAGTAGTCACATTTCTCCAGGTTACACTGGCAAACAGAGGATAGGGGCTCATGGCACAGTCTCTCCTTTGATCTAGTCCTGACAGTTCAGCTCACAGGGTGGACACGGCTCTGCAGCAACCATAACTATAATAAGGCCTCTTGGGAGCATTGTTCATGTTAGCTATTCACAAACTCGTGAGTAGGACGCTACCCACCCCTTAATGACCGGTTCATTGAGGAATAACATTGTGCTAGTTTATTTTAAGTGTCCAGTTAACTAGGTCGTTCCTCTCTGTTATTTGATTGGGTAAAATCCTAGCTGTTTCTATAGAAGTCTTCTGTGTTGTTGTTGTTTCAGACAAGACAAACAAACATCTAACATTCAAATCAAGAAACTTTGTGCCGGGCGGTGGTGGCGCACGCCTTTAATCCCAGCACTTGGGAGGCAGAGGCAGGCGGATTTCTGAATTCGAGGCCAGCCTGGTCTACCGAGTGAGTTCCAGGACAGCCAGGGATACACAGAGAAACCTTGTCTCGAAAAACCAAAAAAAAAAAAAAAGAAAGAAAGAAAAAGAAACTTTGCACATAGCCAATGAGCCTCCATTCAATGACTGGGGAGAGAGGCCTTCCTTATAGAATGACCTGTGATTCAAACAGCCTTCCTGACTCTAACCTGTTGGTCTACCCAGAGGACAAGCCTGTATCAATAGTCTATCTGTAAATCTATCTATTTCTCTATCTGTCTATCATTAATCATCACACACACATACGGTTCTGTTTTGTACGTCTCTGAAGAGCTTCAGGACTGGCACATACACAAGGAAGGACTCACAAGTGAGCAGCCTGGTGAGTTTTCACACACTGACAAATCAGATCAGGAAGTGGGGCACCACACGCCTTCCTGTAAGTCTCCTTTCGCTTTTGCTGGGTCACTGGCCACAAAGGTAGGCAGGCAGGCACCTCCCTGCTGTCTGGCAGTGCAGAATTAACCAGGCTCTGCTAGAGCTCTGTGTAGGTGGATCTAGCTTCCTGACTGGATCTTCCACTCCCTTGCATGTTTGAGTGTGATCCCTCTGTCTGTGCTGCTGTGAACAGTCATGGCTGGCTCCTGTTCCTTGCTCTAGAGAGTTCACAGTGTGCCTCACCTCAGGGAACACATCCCTTCAGCTCTGATGGGTGTGGCACTCTTTCCCACTTGGGGTTGTTATGAGAGGTTCCAAATCAAAGATTCTTGCCTATGTGAAGAGTTCCTAGTTGGGGCTTTACTTTTGGTTTTGTTTGGTTTTGAGACTGTCTCATGTAGCCAAGGATGGCCTCAAATTTACTATGTAGTGAGGATATCTTTGAATTCCTCATCTTCCTGCTTTCAGCTACCAAGCTTGAATCCACAAGTATAATTACCCAAGCCTTTTATTTATATCAAGTGTTGATCTTACTTTTTCATTTAAATGTTTCAAATGGAACTCATGGGTAATAATACACACATGCGCGTGCGCGTGCGCGCGCGCGCGCGCGCGCACACACACACACACACACACACACCTGTGTAATGACTAGTCTATCATATAAAGAAGAAATAGGAAGGAAGCTATCTATAATAAAATAATGTATTTCAATATAGTCTTGGCAACAACCACCCAGGAAAGGATAAGAAAATATCAGACTCACACACAATGAGTAAATTCAGATTCCAAGGAGGTAAGCAGCCCAGTGACCCTTAGACCCAGGAAGCCCAGGAAGATGAAGGGGTAAGGGGTTCAGCTGGAAAAGAAAATAAAGCCTGCAGTCAGGGCAGGACATAATGGCCTGTGCTCATCTCCATGTGACCAGAGGACGAGAAATAACCATGGAGAGCATGCAGGAAGACACATGGCACCTGTCACTTGAAGAGAGTCAGCAAGGGCCCCCAGAGAACAAGGATACAAAGTTTCCAATTTATATCACAACTACAAAGTGCACCCCCAGCTCAGAGCTGCCTTCTGCCTGCCCTGTCTAGCAAACCTCAGTTGACCACATCCCTTATTTGGAAGAGGGGATGAGTCACAAGAATCCACTTTCCATCCGGTGATACGGTGATACGGGAAAGCCAGTGGTACACTAAAACTCAATGCTAAGCCTGTAGGAGCCTCGGCCTTCCTTCCACGTTCGCTCGCAGTTGGTTTTGCTACGTTTGCAAGAATTACAGCTACGCTCAGAACCCCTTTCCTATAACTCTGCCATTGGAGATGGTTCAACTTTCTGACCAGACGGGCTGCGTGGAACGAGAAAATGATTCAGAAACTGAGTCACCATTCCTGTCCCATGTCTGCTTCTCTGTCAGTAACAACCTGTTCCCGGGCTAGTGTCTTTCTGTGACTTCCTGCAAAGTCCTTTGGCTCTGCTGTGGATGAAAGCCTGGCTTGTTTAGATTTGCGGTGTGTTTTTGGTTTCTGTTTTTGTTTTTTATTTTTTGTTTTGTTTTATTAATGGGCGTTTGAGAGTAGTGAAGGAAGTCGGGTAATTCTCTGTTGGAGAAGACAGTTCCGGACATTTTGGTGAGACCCAAGATCCCTGATTCTTGGACTCAAAGTATCACTATGGCCCTTCATTCTTTAATTGTTGTGACATCCAAAATAACCTTATAAATTTTAAAATGCCGCCCCTCCCCCCCCAGACACCTGTTGACTTAAACTCACACTGCCTCAGTGACTGAGTCTGGCTGGTGTCTGAGTCCAGGTACCACACAGGCTATAGGAAAGTGCCCCTTGCGTTCTGTCTCCTCACACTTAGTCCATCGGTCCTGCTGTTCCAGGTCTTTGGACACTGTGGTTCTGATGTCCTATGACATATTGCCTCTCTTGAGTCACCTTTCTATTTTAAAGTCAGCTACAGACAAATTGTTGACCTCACAGTGTGAGCCTGTGCTTCATCGACTCCTTCTGAAGAAAGCTTAAATGTTAGAGTTTATCATATGGTGTGGCTCTGAGCGGAGAAGTGACTTGCCCGGCATCCCTCAGTGAGTCAGTGGAGCCAGGACCCAACAGTTGACCTGTTCCAGCCCCTAGGGCTTTTAATTCTTCTGATATCGACTCAGCAGCCTGGAGTAGGACCACACGCTGCTCAGATTTGGCCTAAAAAGGGGTGGAATCCAGGGACCTGCTCCAGCCAAGTGCACAGTGTCCACAGCCTTATTTCAACACCTGGCTAGATGCCACTGAAGGGCAGTGAGCCAGTGCTTTGTGGAGAGAACCATGTATACAGCTTTGCCTGATTAGAGACACCAGAAGATGCCATTCAGGCATCAGTGTCACAGTGGTAGATGGGGCGTGGAGAGGACTGGCATGTGATCTCCACCGTGCCTTGGACTCGGTTTTCCCATCAGTAAAGTGGAGCAGCCCCTCTACGGTGGTTAATTTGTGTTGATAGTCAACTCAACAGGAACTTCAATCGCCTAGGAGACAAACCTTAGATTGAGTGTACTGAGGTGGGAAGGCTCAGCCTTCGTGAGGGCAGCACCATCCCTCTCATTGGAATCTCAAGAAACAGAGTTCATGACTTTCCAGTTCCTGACATGTATGCAATATCACACAACACCTCCTGTCCCCACGTCCTCCCGGCTGTGAAGGACAGCACGCTCTGTGAACCAAGTGAACCCTCCCTTCCTTAAGCTGCTTCAGTCACAGATTTTGTTACAGTGACCAGGAACGCAATCATTACACTCTCCTCCCACCCCTGTTTGCCTCCAAAAAGGTATTGTAGGAATCCAAGGCAGCCTGAACTATTTAGACTCTCTAGAGCATTCCAAAGGTACTGACTTGTTCTGACATGGGAGTCATTGAGCTGTGAGAAGAAGTCCGTCTTGCTTGGGTTTTAGCAGGAGGCTCTTGATGCTGGGGGAGGAGGGGATAGCACCGAGGAAAGCCTTGAAAGAGATGGGCGGGTGAGGGGCTACTGCCATAATCCAGGTGTTGGGTGAAAGGGGGAGCAGATGTTAAAAGGTCAAAGGTCAGACTCTGGGTAGCTTCAGTGTGAGAGACAGCTGCCAAAACTGAGTGGGAGGCTTCTGACCCCAGTGGAAGATAGTTGTCATTGACTGGGATGGGGAGATTCTAAAAGAGATGATGGCTTAGCCCTGACATGGGAAGTGTGACTTGCCTCAGACATCCAAGTGGGAATATCAAGTCTATCGTAACTGAACAATTAAGCGTGCTGTCCCTCCCTGGTTAGCCAGTGACCTCAACACTTTGTCCTTGACATTCTGAGGAAGGGCAATGTGGTTGTACATGAATGCCCTTCTTGGGAGCACCTCTCCTGGGGCCACTAGTACTTCTCTCTGCTGGGCTACTTGATGGTCCAGCCTTCCCTCCCATCCGCCTTTCCTTATGTCCCAGCTCTAATCTGACTTGTGCTGCTGTATTTCCTCTGAGATACCTTGGGGAGCCCCTGGATACCCTAAGAGAACACTGAGTGGTCTAGGAACTTGGTATTTAAAAGTCAGACTATCCGGGGCTGGAGAGATGGCTCAGTGGTTAAAAGCACTGGCTGTTCTTCCAGTGGACCTGGGTTCAATTCCAGCACCCATAGAATGGTCTGTAACTTCACCCTAGGGGATCTAACACCCTCTTCTGTCTTCTATAGGCACCAGGCATGCATCTAGTACACAGACATACACGCAGACAAAACACCCATATACAGAAATGCAAATACATCTTTAAATCAAGCCCTCTTCTCCATCCATGTGTTGGGCAACAAGCCAGAGTGTCTTCCTTAGTGATTATTCATGCAGAGGGCACCAAAAACACCCTGCTGTGGTCTCCAACCTGTGTCCTCTTCTCTCTAAATTGTTGGCTTACCCAGACAGCAGGCAAGCAGTAGCCAGATTGAAGCTCTAGCTATATCTTGCTGTCTCTGAGTCAGGGATCGACAGTTCCAGACTCTTGGGCTCTGAAATCACCTACTAGGGTCAAGATGATTCTGAGTCCTGGCCTTGTGCAGGAGTGGGAAATCCAGGTCTAAAACTGGGCTGTGGCTTTTCCATGTCACTCAACAATGACAGCTGGGGCTGGGACTCAGGCTCTCCCGACCATGGTCAAGCATGTGCACATATCTCCCTTAAAGCAGCCACTTCCTAATGGAAGAAAAACCCTTCCCGCTATTCTGCTGCCCAGAGTCTTCCCTCCCTCCATAGTCCTGGTCTATACCTGTCTACCTTCCTGGTTTTATTCAGCCAGTGAGCCAGACCTTTACACGCAGGACTCCTCTTCTAGCCTTTGCAGGACCAAAGCATGACCTCTGTGAAGATCTGCTGTGTGAACTCTGGTCACAAGCAGCTAAGTGTGTCTACAGATCTATCTGTAACCTTCAGATGACCACCAGCCCATTTCGCTGGTGAGTGCACCGAGGCCCAGAAAGACTATAAAACAGATCTAGGATTTAAAACAGCAGCCCCAGTCTCTTCCCCCCCACCCAGGCTCTGTTGTTCAGAAACCTTGTCCTGAGGCAATCAGTCTCTTGCAAACCCAGGCTGGAGTGGAGTCTCTGCATTCCTGTGGGCCGGGAGAGCCAGGCCTCTTGGAGTGGCCTCCAAGGGAGACAAATTCAGACCAAAAGCTAGAGAAGCCAAAGCAAAACTAGTTAAGTTGGTATCAGAAAGCGTGGCTGGGATCAGGCCAGCTGAGGCTTGGCTGGGTCAGGAAGGGGTCACCAAGGAAACCAGGCTTGGAAAACAGGCCCCCTTCCTCAGCAGCACAGCCTACTAGCCCTGCTAGGGGCCTCAGTGACAAAGCCATGTCCCCCCTGAAGGCCATTTAGTACCACCCCAAACTCCAGCCCCTCTCATTGAAAAAGACACACCCCCTTCTCTCACTGATCATATAATTTGGCCCTTTACTATTCCCAGATGTAAGGAACAGGAGAAAGAGTCCCAGAATGCCCGCCAAGACTTCTGGGCTGTTCATTCACTAAGTGGGGAAACTGAGGCAAAGAAGTGGTTTACTCAAGGCCAATCAGCTAGTACAGTGGTAGATGAGGGAATCGAACTCCAGTCTGCCTGACTCTGGACTCCAGCTCGCCATAGCCTTACAGGGTTGCTGGAGACGCGGGAACTGGTTGAGGAGAGAACAGAGGAGCTACAGTCTCCAAAGGGAATGTTCAGAAACATGCTGTCAGATGTTTCCATGACGCCAGGGGCCACGCTTCACTTGGTAGAATGAGAGGGTTAGCACTGGGCACTTTGGGGTTGAAATCATTTTGCTGGGAAAGAGAAAAAGGAAGTGAAATTTTAAAAAGCCAGACAGACTCACAGTGGGCAGCCAGCTTTCTCACCCAGCAATGCTGTGCCACAGGCTTAGATGGAAAATCGAGAAGTGGCTGGGGGTCGGCATCATTCCTTCTCTCATGGGCTTTTGTCACTGTATACCCAGCCTGAGGCTAAGCCGTTGGACCAGCAGGATCCAGTTGAACAGGAGCCAGTCCCAAGGTTCCAGATAGGCATGTCAAGAGGCTGGGGATACAGTTACTGGTTAGAGTGTTTGCCTAGTGTGCCGATGGCCTGGGTCTGATCTCAGGCACTTGGAGCTTAGGTTATGTTGCGAACATGCATGAATATGACTACCTCTGTGCTGGGCAAGGGACACACTGCAACCTGAAGAGGTGTAGTCAGAGAGAGAGAAAGAGAGAGAGAGATAGAGATAGAGAGAGAGCTTCCAAGATGGCACTGGTGTGCTTTGGAGGGAGATAAGCACCAGCTGGACAGACAACTGGGATTGGCAGGTGCCAAGGCCTGGATAAGCAGAGGACAGCTTCCTTAGGGAACTAAAGATGGCTTGGCATGAAGAGAGAGGAAGCATGACCTCTGAGCCCAGACTCTCGGGCCACGAGAAGCTGGGTACTGGGCTGAATAATACCCTTGGCAGAGGAGGAAGGTGAAAGCCAGGAAATTTCCATGGTACTTCCTGGACCAGACACCTAACACATCCACGGCTCAGGGACAGGGCAGCTTTCCTGAGATACAGGAGCATCTCAGCATGCCTCAGTCGAGGACATCGAGAGTCAGATTATAATGAGAGTGGTGGTGAGGCAGAGTGCCCATGATGGAGCAAGCAGGACCAAATACCTCCAGTTCTTGCCGTGCCCTCTGCAGTACCCAGGGATGCTGAGGTGCCATTGGGTTCCTGGCCAGTCTTCATGTCACCTCACTGTTTGAGAAGTGCTTCTGACATGTCCCGCCCCCGCCCCCAATTCTTTAGCACACCTAACACTGTGTATCCATCCAACCAGTGGTCCTTACTGTACCCAATATGCCCTGGGCTTGGGAACAGAGCAGTGAACACCAGAGCCAGGCACGCATTGCACGGTAGAATGTATGACACAACTGGGTGACAGATGTCAAAAGGTCACTGAGGAAATGTGGCCAATAAAGGCCAAGAGCATGGTTTCCTGAGAACAGAGGACATTGTCCTGAGTGTTTCAAAGAGGGCTTCCTAGAAGTCACCCCCAATCTGAGAGTTGCAGGAAGAAAAGTTACACACAGGCAGAGAGGAGCACTCAGCACCCTGCACTTCCTCCTGGCCTCTCAGCCCTGGTGCCTCCAGTTCACAAGGCTTGGTCAAGTCCATTCAGTTTGCTGTGTACTCTGGGGTACAGCAAGAGCATAGGCTTAAGGGGTTACCTTGACTCCCATGTCCACTGAACAGTGACGACAGCCACCTTCCCAGCTTCCTGTTTTGAGGTCTGCTCCACTGACCTCAAAGCCTTTCTCTCTGTGCCATCTGTGGTCACCTCTCCCCCCAGTCTTTCCCACCGGCCCCGCTTATCTGCCTGGGTTGCAAAACCACTGTCCAGTTCCTGAAACACCACCATGTCCCTCAGGCTCCCCTGAGGCCAATAGTCATCCCCTATACTTGGGAAATGTCAGTTATAGGACAAGCTGACCCCGGGTCAAGGCTTTCGGAAAGAGTTTCATTTCCACAGAAAGGCTGACTTTAGTGTCATCAGGCCTGGGCAGCTGTCATGTCTTAATCTTATCTGGCTTGTAAGTGTTCATTCATCTGACAAATGTTTGCCGAGTACCTGCCACAACCCCAGAGAGACAGTGGTCACAGGTCAAGCAGAAGAGGCAAACCACAGGGGTGATCGTATTCTGGCGGTGCTTACATTCCACCGAAACAAGCAGTATGGGTAACTAAGCAGGCAGGTGCTACCACACTGACTGCTCACAAACTGCAGAAGAACGGAGGGCAGATGTTAGGTGAGGGATGAGCCAGCAAAGTACTTGCTTTCTAAGTGGGAGGACCTGAGTTTGGGTTCCCAGCACTCCCATGAAAGCCGAGTGTGGCAGGTCACACCTCTGTGCTTTCAGCCAGGAAGGTAGAAACACGTGGATACCTGGAAATGACTGGCCAGCAAGCCTAGCTGATTTTGATACAGAACTGTTGGGACGTCTTTGATACTGACGGGCTCTTTTTGAGGAGCAAATGTCCCAGAAACTTTAAAGCTGCCTAAGCTGGCTTGAACAAATGGCTTTGGGGGTCCTTGTCTTAGGATTAAAAAAAGAAAACGAAATTCACGGGCCATAGAGGAGGAATTTTAGAGAGATGTTTATTATAGATTCATAGGTGGGAGCATAGGAGAGAGGAACCCGAGCTCCTGGATATCGAGAGGCGGGGCTGTGCTGTACTGGCTGGGTTTGTGTGTCAACTTGACACATGTTAAAGTCATCAGAGAGGAAGGAGCCTAAGTTGAGGAAATGCCTCCATGAGATCCAGCTGTAAGGCATTTTTTCAATTAGTGATTAGTCTAGGAGAGGTGGGGGAGCTGTCAGCCCAGCTGGCCCAAGAAGCATCCATTGTCTGTTCTGTTTCAGTCACACTGTGAAGTCACTTTGCAACCTCCGGCAGAAGCATTCATCTAGGAGCTGGCACAGGAACCAGGACCTTGCCGGCATTCTTGCTTTCAGCAAGGATGTTCTGGTAACTGCTACCTCAGAGTCCTCATCCTTCCTGACCGGTTCCTATCACCCTGCTCATCAATCTCATGAGCTCCAGATTCAGTGAGAGGCCCTGTTTAAAAAATGAGGTGGGCTATGCCAACCTCTGGCTTCCACACGGGCTTGTCCTCGTCCACGCTAGCACCGCCCCCAACACACAGGAGCTAAAAGAGACGTCATAGACATCTTCCTGAAGAGGTGATATCAGGGCTGGAGAGATGGCTCAGTGGGTGACTCTTGCAGAGGACCTGGGTTTACTTTCCAGCATTCGCATGGTGGCACGCAACTATCTGTAATTCCAGTTCTAGGTGATTCCATGCCCCCTTCTGGCCTCCATGGGTACCAGGCACGCACATGGGGCACATACATACATGTATAGCTAAACACTCAAACACATAAAATAGTTTGAAGAAGTGACATCTTCTGAGGAAAGAACCAAAGGAAACAAGAAGTAAGCTACATGATTTGGGGGAGCAGGTGAGGTGTGGGGCGCAGGATGGAGGAATGCAAGCATGGAAGGCTAAGGCAGACATGCACTGTGGGTGTGCTTGTGTCTGTCTCTCTGTCTTGAATTAGAGATCCTCAGGAGTGCATTCTTTGAGACAAAGGCTTCCTATGTAGCCCAGGCTACCCTAGCCTCACAGTCTTGCTCCTGCTATCTCAGTCTCTTAGTTTTGGGATTAAGATCATGTGCCACCATGACCAAGGACATTTCTGTCATTTCTGTCATGCAATCTATACGTGTGAGTGTGTGTGTGTGTGAGTGTGTGTGTGTGTGTGTGTGAGAGAGAGAGAGAGAGACAGACAGACAGACAGACAGACAGACAGACAGAGACAGAGACAGAGATAGAGACCCAGAAAGACTTTAGCCCCCTTTGCCTCCTCCACCCTCTGCTTCCTGGCATCATCAAGATAAAGCAAAGGAAAATCACAGATGATTAGATGATTCTAATGTGCAAGTAAAATACCGCCTCAGTGAGCGCATTATGCAAATCTATGCAATTAGCATCACAAATGAGGTGAAGCCTGGGGCCAAGCAGCGAACTTCTCAGGGGGCCTCAGCTCTCCACTTCCTGGTCTCCCAGTGCCAGAAACTGCTCTGGATGGAAGGGACAGAGTAGAGTGGTCAGGGCTTAGGTGTGCTTCAGACGTACACTTTATTCTATGGGGAAGACTTGGGCATTGCTGCATTTTCTGGGCAAGGGCAGAAGCATCTGGTGGGCCTGGCCCAGCTCTGGGTGGGACTCCCCTTCACTAAATAACTGCATTTTGTTCCGTAGTGTAGTACAGTGAACTATGAAAGAGGTGCATGGTTGGGTCCCAAGTCAGGTGTGTGGTCACTGGTCTTAAGGGATCTGTGAGTCCTAGCTCTCTGTTCTGCTATGCACTGTGAAAGGCAATTGTCACCTGTCTTTTAATTGTTCTGTCTCTGCTGGGGCCACGTGAAGGGTGACTCAGTCATTGGGGGCAGCCTGATGATGGATGCTGACTGTCAGCTGGGAGCTTAGCACTGGACCACAGGCCAAAATACTTCCTCGTGGCTCTCAGGGTGGACTCTCTGTGTGGGGCTTAGGTCAAGCTTCCTTATAGCTTGTTGGCCAGGCTCCAAGGTAGTCAAACAAAAACAAAATTTTATGACCCTACTTTGAAGTCACACAGAGTCACACTACTGTCACACTGTTCTCAAAGGGAAGGGAACACAGACCTCCACCTGCACAGTCCCGGAGCCAAGGTCAATCTGTAAGAAGGCTTCCAGGAATGAGAGATGTCCATTGTTATGGGCAGCTTTGGATAATGTCATCCACCCATAGCTCCGGGGTCCTCAAAGACCTTTGAGACCCCCTTTCTGGGCCAAGTCAGTCCCCAACAATCCTGGACTTTCTTGCACAAAGAACTCAGAACTGTACAGCAGCCTGGCTTTGGCCACTGGCCTTGTGGAGCCTTTCCTTACAAACAATGAAGTAAAAGCCCCCACCTACACATCTCCCCATGACCCAGCAGTGGGCGCAGCATTGGTCAAGAAGATATGGAAACCCTGAGACAGCCAGCAGGGAAAAGTCTGCCAGGCCAGTGGGTGTGACTTCGATGAGGGTCAGAGAGTGGACCGGGGACCCTTGGAGTCCAACTAGTGGAAACAAGGCTTCTGGAAGATGCCGGGGCACACAGGGTCACTGCTGAATCTAAGATCCCAGCTGTTGGACCTCTAAGAAGATGAGAAACCCCGCCTAGGCTCGAGCGTGGTAAGTGGACCGAGGCTCTCTGACAGCTTGTGGCAGAGCTCTGGCTACGGCTTGGAAAGGACTTTTGATATGAATGACCCAGAGCTCAGGGGGCTTGCAGGAAGTGGGAGGTGGGGGTACAGAGTTGTGGTGGTGAGGGGTTTGCTGGCCTGGTGGGTGGGGCTGGCCTTCGTTCTCACTCTAAGTGCCTGAGCAGGTCACAAACCCACTGCACTAGCTCAGTGAAGGACTCATAGGCTTCGGACATGGCTCTGTTGTGCTACTGGCCTCTCTGAGAATCCTCCATGTTGCCTCATGCAAGCCCAAGGCCACAATTTTTTTCAGAGAAAGAAGTGTGACTTACAGAGACCAGAACTGCCAAGTTTGGCTGTCACACTCAGGAGTGTGTTCACGGGTTCTCCCGCAGGATGCTGGAGTGCCGGGATGTTCCCAAGATTTGTTCGACTTACTGGAGTTTCCAGGCTATTGAAAACCAGAGATCCCCAGAGACCCTCCACACATAGTTTCCTCTGCAGGGGATTCGGGGACATTCGAAACCTCGGCAGGAGGTCCTGGGGCATTCAAAGCAGAGGGGTTGTGCTGACACCCTACCCCCCAGCCATCTTGGTTCAAGTAACAACCTCTTTAACTGATGGATAAACCAAGGTGGACAGGAAATCAGTTCCCCCATTAGAGTTAGGGGGAGCTGCAGCTGGGATGGGCTGGCTTCCTGCCTACAGCTCCTCTTCCAGAGTGCCTGGATGCCTGGGAACCACAGAAAGCCGGGACAGCCTGCAGCTGCTCCCTGCAACTTCAGCCGGTCAGAAGGCCCCACGATTCATCTCATATCCCAACAGCCCTGGCCTCAGCTCCCTACCCAGCCTAATTCCTCAGAAATAAGAATGGCATCAGGACTGTTCCCCTCCTTCTCCCAGGATCCCAGGGAGATACTGTTCTCAGTACACACAGCAGATGGGATGGGTATCCATGCAATTTACTGGCCAAATTGGAACACTTTAGGGAGTCGCTGATAATTACACAGGGATGGTGCATGGCAAATAGCGGTGCCTGCCATCCTGCTGGAGTCATTGCTTAATTCACGTATCTTAGACCTCAGCCACAGATTAGAGCCAAAGAGCACGGGAGTAGATGTGGGTTTGAGAACTCCACACCCTGAGGGGAATCCAAGTGTGTAAGAGACTGGAGGACAGAGTGAGGTGAGCCTGCCTGGGTTCACATCCTGCTTCTGCTACTTGTGGGCTGTGTGAGCTCAAGCATGTTGCTTAACCTCTCTGACCCTCAGTTTTCCCATTCATAAAAATACTCACAGGACCGTGGGAACAGCTATGAGATGGATAACACAAATACACTGAGCACAGCGGCTAGTACTTAGTAAATAAGAGGCCATTGTTATTGTGTGAGATTATTGGCTTTGGTGGGTCTTGAGATTAAACATCAGAATTGCAGCCACAGCCCTGACCGGTGACTTAGGCACAGAACCATAGGAATGAAGGCCAGTTGTCCATGAGGGGACTTTCTCACAGGGTAAGGACTTCAGAATTGTGTTCCAGAACAAGGCAGCCTCTGGGCAGGGACAGTCGGGCCTTTCTGGAATATTAAGCCACATGTCAATAAGGCCACCATGTCCTAACACACAGAAAGAAAGCTTTCTGCATTCTGCTTCTTGTGGGCTTGCTCTGTAGCCCAGGTTGGCTTTGAACTTGTGATCCTCCTGCCACAGCCTCCAGAGTGCTTGGATTACCTATGAACACAGCAGTGTTTTGCTGATGGTCTGCTTTTTACCTCCCTGTAAAAAACCTCAGTGCTTGGTAATCTTGCAGAGGTGCAGGGTTAGGTTTCCCAGAACTCACCTGATGCCTCTCAACTGCCTGTTCTTCCAATCCTTACGCCCTCTTCTGGTCTCTGTGGGTACTGCCTGTACATCGTGCACTTAACCCAGTGGCCCAGGCCTCAGTTCCCTACCTAGCTCTGTTCCTCGGGGAATGTGAATGCAGCAGGCCATGCCGCCAAAACACTCAATAAAATAAAAATAAATAAGCCTTAAGAGAAGAACCACAGGGCAATTTTTGGAAGGTCAGATGCCACTTTTTCTCTCCATAGGTTTTTCCTTGATGTCCTTTGGCTCACATGTCACCTGAATACTGTTAAGTCCAGGTGGGAGAAGAAAGGAAGACAGTGTTCAGAGCAGGGTGGGGGATGGTGGAGCCTGGCCTAGGGAGGCAGTAGGGGCTGCTGCCTCCAGGCCTCCCAAATCTACCTCTGAGCCCATCAGTGAGGCCTGTTCTGATTTCTAAGAGCACATGGCCCTCTGACCATATGCTTGGTTCAGAAGTCACCTAACTTCTTTGCCCCCCGCCCAAGTTAAAATCCTGAGATAGTTTTTCTGGGTGCCTGAGTGCTCTCTCTCTCTCTTTCTCTCTCTCTCTCTCTCTCTCTCTCTCTCTCTCTCAAAGCATCAGTCTATGATGATGAGATATAGGCATAGGCTAAGCAAAGAATTAACTATGAATAGAGAGGTTGGTAAGAAAGAAGTCTGTGATTGATTAATGATGTCTGCCACAGGTGCTGGCTGGGTATAGACGATGTGTGTGTTTCAAAGTTGAGAACTTAAAACTGGATAGGGCCATGCCTCAGGGACCCCTTAGGGCCACAGGCATGCTGAGTACTGCCGACTGTGCCCAGTGATAGATACTATTGTGCCAGGAGACAGAAGAGGCTTCTAGAGGGCACAGTTAGGACAGAAGCTTAGGCATGGGACTCTGACCTCAAGTGTGCAGAACGCTGGGTGGGTAGGCTTGTATCAGCCCTTCAGTGGCTGCTTGAAGGGCAGCTCCCCCAGCCACACCCCTGTTCCTGTACCTGATGTCACAGCCCCAGCCTGGGGAAAGTCTCGTAAGGGGGTCGGCAGCTGAGCCCAAGCTCAAACAAACCCTATTCCTTTGCCAGCCCATCTTCTGTGCAGAGGAGGGAGTAGGAGCATGGGAGCGGGAGATGAGATCAGGAAATAACAGGCTTCACGGGAGCAGTAATGACATTTTAACTTGAAAATTGCAAGAAGACAGGGCTGCGGAGGCATATGCAAATTTCACATAAACGAGATGCAAATGAACCTGCCTCTGCCTGCTTCTTGCACCTGGATGTGGCTCAATGACAAATCCTAATGGGCACAGCGTGGCTGTGTGATTGATTATTGAGGCCAGCTGGGATGACAACTGTGCTCTTTTTCTGGGAGCTGGGGGAGAGTTGTGTCTGTTCCTAGGCGGCCCTGAGTTCTCTCTGGCAGGGGACCCCAAGGCATAGCCCTATCAAGCTCAAGGTTAGTGAATTGAGGGCATATCTACTACCTATATTTCTGCCAGTACTCATGGCAGACATCATTAATCAATCATAGAGTTCTCACTGAGCTCTGGGCAGTCCTTATTAATAGAAAAGAGTTACTGTTCATTCACTTATTCATTCATGCACCTGACCACCATGAAGTCCAAAGGATACAGAATAGGCAGACTCAGTGCTTGTTCTCACAAGACAGTTTAGGACAAGACAAGAGCATTAATAAAATATCGAAAAATGGCAATTTAAATACATGATATCAAGGAAAAGTATAGGTTTATGTAAGGTGTTTATATATGTGTGTGTAGACATGTGAATATGTATATTATATTAGGGATTAAATCCAGGGCCTTCCTCTACTGCAGAGCTGCACCCCTACTCCTAAAAGGAATTTTCCACCTTCAGGGTGGCCAGGAAAGGCTGACCCTGTCAATCAGAAGACAAGGAAATCTTGATAGTTTAAAGGAGGAGGGCAGAATTCTCTAAGTCCTAGAAAGAGAAAGCCCGTGTGAGACACCATCAGTGCTGTCCAGATTCCCGTGGTCACTTTTTCTCATTTTCTTTTTCCTGTGCTACTCTTTCTTTTTGGCTTCTGTCTGTCTGTCTGTGTTTCGTGTGTATGTTTTAAATAGTTATATAGAGATAAAGCTCACACACCACAAAGTCCGTTCACTTAAACATACGGCACCGTGATTTCTAATGTATTTATTTACAAGTGTGTTCTGCCATTGCCACAGTAAATTTTAGAACACTTTCACCTCAAGAGGAAGAGAAAGAAGAAGAGGAGAGGGAAGAAAGGAAGGATGATGATGATGAAGGTGATGATGATGATGATGATGATATCTGGGGTCAGAGAGATCCCTCAGCCATTTAGAGCACATGCTCTTGCAAAGGACTCAGGTTCCATTCCCAGCACCTATGTGATGGTTTACAACCATCCCTAATTATGGTTCCAGAAGATCCAGTGCCCCTTTCTGACCTCCAAGTCAACAAGCACGCAAGTGGTACTTGCAGGTAAAACACTCACCCACAAAATAAAATGAATAAATGTAACATAAGATCCACTTGGGGAAAGAAGAAGAAAACAAACGGTGTGTTGTTCTGTAAGCATCACTTCTAGACCCGATGTTCCCTTGTGCAGTCTTAGGTACCACCAACTCCTCTTGTGTTCCGTGTAAATGTGGTGACTGTAACCCAGCCTCCCAAGACTAATGTCTTCCACATAGCATGACGTCTGTAAGGTCATCCATGTTGCCTTGTGAATCACTATTTATCTCCAACAATTTTCACCATGGTAAAATACGCACAGCGTAAGATGGGTCACTTTAACTTCTTTCAGATGCGCAGTTCACTGGTGGTCATCTCCAAAATGTGTGGGCACCAGCACTGGCTATTTCCAAATATCTTTCCTATGTCCAAACAAAAACCCCCACCCACTAACAATTCCTACTCTCTCCTCTCCCAGCCCCAACTAACTCCTCCCCCACTTAACCTCTCTATGAACATCTGGCCATTTCACACCATGGAACGGCAAACAGCCCTCTCTGTGTCTGGCTCATTGCACTTAGCATAAGGCTTGCCCGGAGTTGCAGCGTGCATCAGAACTTGGCTTCTGTTTAAGAGGCGTGTAGCTCAGTAGGTAGAGCACTTGTTGAGCGTGTCCTTAAGCTCTGGGTGTGGTGGCGCATGCCTGTTTCAGGGAGGTGAGGGAATTAGAAATGTGAGTTATCCTTGACTACATAGTAAGTTCAAGGCTAGCCTGGGATACATAAGACCCAGCCTCAAACAAATAAGCACATCGTTCCTTTCTCTCTATACGATATATATATATATATATATATATATATATATATATATATATATATATGATGTGTGTGTGATTATCTATTCACATTTTCTGGATATTTGTGTTGTTTCTGCCTTTAGTTATTGCGACTAGTGCTGCATAGTTTGCATAAAATATCTTTTTTTTTGTTGTTGTTGTTGTTTGTTTTCAGTTCCTGGGGTTTGTATCCCGGAGTGGGATTGTTGGGTTATCCAAGCCATAGCAGCTGTGCCATTATGTGTCTAAAGGTTCTGCTTCCTGGGCTCCCCTCACATAGTATCTTCTGCATCTGTTATTGTAACCATCTCTTTAGGAGGTGTGAGCCAGGTTGTGGCAGTTTTCATCTGGATTCCCTCATGGCAAACAATGTATCTTTCCATGTGCTTTTCCGCCATTGCTGTGTTCTCTTTCACGATGTCAACTCAAACAGAAGACTGTCTTCTGTTAAGTTGTGACAGTTCTTTATTTCTTTTTGTACCCTGGATAAAGAAGTCTTCAAAAACTTTTGTATTTGTGTGTGTGTGTGTGTGTGTGTGTGTATGTGTGTGTGTTGGAGAGTTGCTTCTCTCCTTCCACTTTTACAAGAGTTCCAGGAATCCAACTTAGGCTGTCAGGCTTGTGTGGTTGGCACTTTGCTCTCTGAGTGGGCCCCAGACAGTTGACTCATTCAATGTGCTATCTGCAAATATTGAGTCCTATTCTACATACTGTCTTTTCACTTCCATTTTTAATTTTTTATTATATACATAATTTATATTAATGTGTATGAGTGTTTTGCCTGCGTGTATGCTTGCCTGTGCATGTTTGGTACCCACAGAGGTCAGAAGGAGGCATCACATGAAGTTATAGAAAGTAGTGAGCCACTCCATGGCTCTCCACAGTGAATCTTGATAAAAAGAGACAGTTCTGCAGTGGTGGCGCACGCCTTTAATCCCAGCACTTGGGAGGAAGAGGCAGGAGGATTTCTGAGTTCGAGGCCAGCCTGGTCTACAAAGTGAGTTCCAGAACAGCCAGGACTACAGAGAGAAACCCTGTCTCGAAAAACAAACAAAAAACAAAAACAACAATAAAAGTAGTGAGCCACCATGTGGGTGCTGGGAACTGAACCTGGTCCTCTGCAAGAGTGACAGGTGCTCGTAACAGCCCATCCGTCCCTCTATCCCCTCTTTTTGCATTCTTGATAAGGTCCCTCGATGTATAGAGGTTTTAACTGGAGAGAGAGTGTCTCACTTCACAGCCTACCCTGACCTTGAAAATGACCTACCCTCCTCCCTTCACTTTCTGAACACCAGGATTAGAGGTATGTACCACCACACACCTACCAGTGTTTAATCTCAATGAAGTCTAATTTACACATTTTTACATTTTTCTACTTGTGATTTACCAGTCATGTCTGAGAATCCATTGCCAAGTCCAAGTTCATACTTCTTCCTGACCTTTCTTTGGTTTCTTTCTTTTAGGTCTGTGATTCATACACTTCGGTATATGGAGTCCGGAAAAAGGGGTCCGACTTCATTCTTTTACATGTGGAAACCCAATAGTCCCAAAGCCATTTGCTGGAGGGACAATTCTATTTCTCAAAGGTTTGTTTTATGTATTATTGCTGTGTGTCTATGATGTGCTTGGGTACAGTTGTGCCACAACAAGCACTTGGAGGTCAGAGGACAACTTTCCAGAGTCAGTTACAGCCTGGGATAGAACTCAGGTCATTGGGCTTGTGCAGCAAGCACCTATATTCACTGAGTCCTCTTGCTGGCCCCGAGGAGACAACTCTTTCTTCACTGGTAGACTTGACATCTTGGTCATATGGACTGATCGTGGACACCTGGCTTCCTTTCCGCCTCTCACTCTGTCCCACTTAGCCGTGTTTATCCCCTGGCAATATGGTACTGGTTTGATCAGTGCAGATTCATAGTAAGCCTTTAAACTGGGAACTTGGAGTTCTCCAGCTTTTTGGCAGTCTGGGGCCTTTTGAAGTTTGGTATAAATGTGAAGATTTGCTTTATTGTCTGTGCAATAGAGCCTTCAGGAATTGTGCAAGGCTTGTCCTGAATCTGCAGATTGCTTCTGTGAGTCCTATGCTCTCATCAGGGTAAAGTCTTCCTGTTACAGGAGATTTTCAGCTCAAGCTTGGGCCCTGGCAGCGCTACCAAGCCAGACTCAGCCACCCACCCTCAAGAGGCCAATTCAAGAGACAAGAAACGGTGAAAAGCTGAGGTGGGAGATTTATTCAATGTGGTTCCATTGGAAAGAATGACAAATGTCCAGTGCCACTCAAGTCCATTTTGGGGACTCTGACATGAGTTTTAGGTTTAAAGGGAGGGCAAGAGCTATGCATAAGTAGGCACTCCTGGTCCAAGTGTAGCCCTGCCTGTCACTGACCCATCATTGTTTCTGCTCCAGTCTGTCCCACAAGATGGTCATGGGGACTTACCTGAACTGTGTGGAACCTCTTCCTGGGAGGCGGGTTTCTTGTCTCTGACTGCACCAGGATTCAGCCTTCCCTTCCCCACAGCATAGGCCTGCTGAAGAAACTCTAATTCTTTGGGGCCCATAACTTTAGTATCTAACACTTGTGTAAGTGACCTCATTAGAATACTGTCTCTCTTCCCAGGACCAAGATAAAACCCTTCTCTTTGTTTTCAGATTTCAGTCTCAAGTGACTTGAGGTGATATGCTGTAGTTGATGTGAAATTTTCTGAAATTCAACTGGGGTCTTAAACAAACATCATATACAGTATATAAGTAGCAACCCAGGCCAGAAGATGTTCACTTAGTGTCAGGTCACCATGGTGAAGAACCATGCTCTTCCTCTCTGATCTAGGAACTAGGAAGGACAGGCACAAGCCATTTTTTTCTGCTCTTGGTTTGAGATGGGGAATGTCACTATGTAGCCCAGGCTGGCCTTCAGCTCATGATCCTCCTGCTACCACATTGGAGGGCAGTGGTAAATGCCAGATGTCAAGAAGTGGGTACAAATAAACCCTTTACAACATGTCTTAAGCAGCTAAGGAGGTGTAGAATGAATAACTCTTAGGTCAGGCCTCAGTGGAGTCTGTTCTTAAATTTATTTTAATTTTTGAGAACTTCATAAATGAGTTCACTATATTTATGTCATTTCTATTCCTCTTTCTCCCCCTTCTCCCCCATCTATGCTATTATGTCAACTTGTGTGGTCTTTTTTTTTTTTAAGATTTATTTTATGTATGTGAATATACTGTCACTGTCTTCAGACACACCAGAAAAGGGTATCTGATCCCATTACAGACAGTTGTGAGCCACCATATGGTTGTTGGGACTTGAACTCAGGGCCTCTGGAACAGAGGTCCTCTTACCCGCTTAGCCACCTCTCCAGCCCAACTGGTGTGGTCTTATGCAGGCAGCCTTATTGTTCAGAGTCCACGAGCACAGCTTCCCTGCCATACCCAGCAGACACAACTGCAGCAAGCAACCATCTCCATCCTCTGCCTCTAACATTTCTGCCCTGCCTTTGCAGTTCTCCAAGCCTTAGGCATAGGGATAAGATTGTACAAGTTCCTTTTGGAGTTGCACACCCAGTCACTTGTTCTATGCATAATGACCGGTTGTGGAATCTCTGCAACAGCTTCCATCTGCTGTAGCAAGCAGCCTCTTCGATGAAGGTGGGAAAGCCATATTTATCTATGGGCATAAAGATAAGTGTTTAGAAGGCAGTTGGGAACTATACTAATTTAGCAAAATGGTAGTTATAGATTCTAGGGTCTATGACTCTCCAGTCACGAGTTCCTGGCTTGGTTGATAGTACCAGGCATGAGTTCCATCTTACTGAGCAGGCTGTAGGTCCACAGCTATTGGTTACCCCCAAGATATACACGCCACTATTGCGCTGGTGAGGCCATCTTGGTGGGCGAGTTGTTGTGGTGGTTCACAGGCTTTACAGCAAGATAAAACTGCTGATAAATGTTCTCTCCTGGCAGTTTGCTTAGCTCCTTCTGCTGCTGTGAGAATTAGCTCCAGGGACGAGGCTTCCAGGAAAGGACCATCTTGATTTCTGCAAGTCCTATAACCAAAGTGTGCAGTGTCTTTAGCAACGGTCTTCTGTCAAGTTCTGGCAGCCAACCAAGAGAATTAATCCTGTCAGTTTTATGGGTGATGTGTTAGAGTCAGAAAACAACGCCCCCAAACACACACAAATACTGTTTATGTAGTAAAAAAAACGGCAGCTGTAATTCTGCAGACTGTTACCAGACAACAGTTATACAGCTTTACCAAAACATAACCAACGGCAGCAAATATTTAAGGAAAAGTAGCCTGCAGATTCACTGCTTGTTTACAGTCATATTCCCTAAGTGACTAGTGTCTAATACCTCTTAATTATTAGAAAACACTGCTTGGAGTGCACAGTGCTAGGGCCTGTCTAATTACCCTTGCTTCAAGAGAACAGTCACGATACAATTAGGAACACACGGAGAAGGGCCTGGGAAAGGTAAACAATTCTCTTCTGGAGCAGACTGGCTTGGTAAAGGGTTCTCTCATGTTCTGGGTTGTAGAAAGCTGAGACGACAGAAGAGGAACATCGGTACACTAAGCAGGTAGAGGAGTCACTGTCGCTGCACAGACAGACATCCAAACTTTGGACCTCTCACAAATGCAAGGGCTAGCGCTAGTGACAACAAATGGACTTGTTTTTTCTCCTGTACAAATACACCCATAGACAACAGCAGAAAGTCTTTAGATAAGGCAAATAGATGTGGACCAGGATTTAAATATCAGGCCTGCCTATATGGTGAGCCTGTAGTCTAAGCAGCACTGATTTAATAATGGCAGAAACTCCAGGGGGAATTTCCTTGGCCCTTTTATGTGTTAAAACTCCAGATATAAAAACGTATCACATAAAAGAGAGCACTTACTAGTCATTTTGCACACATCAAATTTACATGCTCTTACTTCTAGGAGCTTTCGTATAATATATAGATTAAGGGATGCCAATGTGGCTCAGAAAACAAAGGTGATTGCCACCAAGCCTGATGACCTGAGTTTGGTTCCTGGAACCCATGTGGTGAAAGGAGAGAAGTGACTCCTGTAAGCTATCCTCTGGCACGTGGGTTGTGGCGTGCTCACATGCACACGACTGCACCTGTGCACAAACATACACATAATAAATAAATGTTGCAGATTTCAGACTTGCCACTCCATGTATTTCTAAGCACAGATATGTAGAATTAAATGCACTGCCATCACTTTAAAGTAGTTGTGTATAAAGCAGTTATTTAAAAGACTTTAACAAAAATAGACACTTACACGAACCTTGACTGTGTTCAAACTCAGTTTCCCAAGCAGTGAAAAACCAGGCAGAATCCACAGAAACCATAAGCACCTCTAATAAAACATGAAATCTTGATGATTTTATAATGTACATATACACCAAGTTAGACATTAAAATATTCACTTTCACACAATATTTATAACAGAATACACAATCTATTCACCAACCAGTCGATGCTGAGGGGCAACTTTATTATTCCAACTGCAAAATTAGCCCATTTCCACGCTGACAAAAATACATGTTGTTCCATACGGAACAAAACCCAGAAACACTGTAAAAAAAAATATCTCTGAATGTAGGTCAGTATAAAAATGCATCTTTAAATTTACATTTTTAACTTTGCCTGGCAAAAATCAGCTTAGAAAACTTCTAACATTAACACTCTAGTCACCTTTAAATGCTAGATTTTCGCTCTCTCTTTTTGATAGGATTTAATAATAAGCCCCTTTCCTATTACATTTGGGGTAAGCTCTTCAGAACTACTCTTTATAAGGACTGAATTCTCCTGGAAATTTCATTATGAGAAGGACATTTAACATAAAGATATACATCTATATTTCCATATATGTAATAGCCTTAATAAAAACGTGCACTGGACCCGCAGAAACCTTGCATTTATCAATCGCATATTAAGAACATCCGGCCAGTGAGATGGCTCAGTGAGTGAGAACGCCCACCCCACAAGTCTGACCACCTGAGGTTCATCCCCAGAACCCTCAGTGGAAGGAGACAACCAACTTCCAAAAGTTGACCTCTGACCTCCACCAGGGCACTTGTGCTCCCGGCAACACACATCCTATGCATGCATACACAATAATAATAATAAATTAATTCAAAGGTAAGAATATTTCTGGAAATCCATCAATAAAAGGAAGGTTCTTTCCCCCAAGCTTTAGTTTTAATTAATTAACTCAAAATTAATATTTGAAAGTTATAGAGCAAAACTATCCCACAAGCTATCACCTTGGGCAGCGGTTCTCAACCTTCCCAATGCTGAGACCCTTTAATACAGTTCCTCACGCTGTGGTGACCCCCCAACCATAACATTATTTTCATTGCTACTTCATAACTGTAATTTTGCTACTGTTGTGAATCATAATATAAATATCTGACATTCAGGGTATCTGATGTTGGACCCCCAAAGGGGTTGCAACCCACACGTTGAGAACCAGCACCTTAAGGTATCAGACACTTTATTTTTACAAGTAAATTCAAAATTAACCTTTTATTTAATGAACATTTGGTTAGGCCTAATATCAAATCTACGTATATCCAGACTTTTTCCTTCAGTCTCAAATTGTCTAGTGTTAAACTCACGTGCTTTAGCTATTTTGGGAGATGTGTGTTTGGACGGCTCCCAGTCGGTATTTCAGAGAAAGCGAGACTTTGTATGATTTATTACAAAGCTGTGGGGACGCTTCTGTCGGGGTTGAGATCAGGTTCAGGGCCTGTGACTGGCCAAAGTAAAGACTGTGGGCCGAGCACAGTCATCCAGCACAAGGCTGGTGACGTCCTGTAGCAGCAGGTGATCCTCCGTTTCAACTGGCAACTGGACACAGGCTAGAGTCCCCTGAGAAGAGAATCTCAATGAAGGCTGTGCAGCAGGCTTTCCGATTGGCTGCAGAGTATGTCTGTCGGGGGAAGGGGTGTCTTAACAGGATTAACTGAGGCGGAGGACCCACCCTTACAGTAGAAGAAAGAATTTCCTGGGCTGAGTCCTGGACTTTGTGAAGAGGAGAGTATTGAAAACCTTACGTATTCATTCTCTCTGCTCTTGACTGTGGATGCGATCACCTGCCTTGACTCCCATTGTTGTCAACAGGCTCTACCCTGAAATCCTGAGCTAAAATAAGCCCTCTTTCCAGGTTGCTTTGGCTGGGGTATTACATCACAGCGTCTGCAAGGATGCTGAAATGGTCCCATGGGCTAGACGTCTGACGGCTGCTTCCCCTGCTGACGGTGCTGGTTTAGAAGGTTCTGAAAAATTTGGAAGTAGACCCAGATGAAGATGAAAGTCACTGGGGTTGCATGCTTGGGGGGGGGTGTCATCCCCAGCCACTCTCACCCTCATAAATCTGCTTTTCCTGGCTCCCGAGATGTCAACTGCTTTGCTCCAGCGTGCCCTCCCACCATGATGGACCGAACCCTCAGAAACCTTAGCCAAGATAACTCCATCTCCTTTGCAATTTGTTCTGCCGAGTGCTGCACATGGCAATGCCTACGTGGCTGATGCAGGGCTGAGGACGAGGCTCCACTGGCAGGGTGCTTGCCTAGTACTCACAAAGCTCTGGACTTGATCCCCAGTACTGCATAAAACTGGGCATGGTGGTAAGTGTCTATAATATGGCACTTAGGATGTGGATGCAGTTGGATCAGATATGAGTTAGAGGCTGGCCTACTTGTTACTGTGTCTAATAATAATAATAATAATAATAATAATAAATAATAATAATAATAAATAATAATAATAATAATAATAATGGTAAGAAGAAGAAGTATGTGCACCTTCCGTTATGCTCCTGAGTGTCTGGGCACAGTGCAATGGCCTGCCCTTGAGGCCAGCAGTCAGAAGCAGCCAGAGCCACTCAGCAGCAGCTGGGCTCATGTCTAAGTCCTGCTCCTGGACAAGTCGGTGCCATCTTTAAAAGGATCTTTAATGATGTTTTAATGAAACATGTATGTTTTCCTTCTACTTTTATAGTCTGTTTAGAGTTCTGGAGAGGTTCAAGGGCATGTTGTTCCTCTCCTCCGTGCCAGAATGGGCTGTTAGTGAGTGTGTGGAGAAGGAGGCAAGGTGGGGAGGGCAGATGGGAGCTTCAAATGACAATACCCAGAGGCCACCCTGCCATCCTGCCTCCACTCCCTCAGAAGGTCAATCCTTCACCACAGGCCACTAGATCTCTCTAAAAAAGCTAAAGCCACGGGGCTCTTCCATAACCTACCGGCTCTCTGATGGAGCCTGGGTGGGTGTTCTTCAATTCAGGTCAGGGTGGCACTGCCTCCCTGGGGTCAGAGTTGGATGGCGTAGACCACCAGCTTGGGCCTACAGGACAGTTCCAACTTTGGATGCCAGTCACATGCCTTGAGCTGCGATTTGTGCTTCTGAACAAACAGCTGTAAGTTGGGGGGCCCACACCCCTCCTTGGGCATCATCTCTTTGCCGAGACAGATCACAGAACTTGGGAACACACTCATACACATAGGCCAACCACAAAGGTAAAGAGGAAGAACACGGCAAGCAAAGAGGTGAAAAGCTTGTGCCCAGCTGGGCTCCCCACCCTCCTCTATTCCCCAGTGTCCAGCCTGTGGCAGCTTCCCTGACCCAGGCCTTGGACTCTTTACAGTGATCACATAAGGCAGCTCTCACTGGTGAGTCAAAGGCTGTGGGCAATCAGTGCGACTTTCAGCCCCTTGGTCTTCCTTGGTTCCGCAGACAGGATTTTTAAGGATTGGAGATCCTATTCCTCACTCACATTCAGAGACCCTCTCACCCCTCTGGAGACCTGTCGGGGTTCAGGAACTGTGAACCAGGGGCCAGGTATGGAGACCAACTAGGTACTTCTGAGTCTATCTCAGCATCAAACCCCCATTTCATGGATGGGGACATTGAGGCCTGAGGAGATCAGTGTTCACTCTCCAGAGCCACCCACACCCCCCAGGGCGCTGCTGTCTTCAGGGTTCCTCCTCAGGGTCCTGCTGGCTCACATGCATTGCGATATTTTTCAGCTGGGTGAGGGTGGGGTTCTGGGCTGGACAGTTTGTCCTGGGCAGAGAGCCAGCTCAAAGCCCCTGGGAACAGCACAGCCCTATTTCTTGAGGGCAGACTGTGCCTTGACCCGGACCAGCTGTCCCCTCTCCATCTGGAGTGAGTAGTGAGTAGTTAGTGGGTACAGAGTGTGTATTGACTACCTCAGAGTGGATGGCGCTCTCTGACCAGGCTCCGTGTTGTCCCAGCTCCCTCCTCTCCATTCCTTTCCCAGATAGCTGGCCTTGAACAAGTCTCCCCATCCAGGCATTCACCTTCTTGTCTGGGAAATGGGAGTGTCTTAGAGGATGGCTGCAACACCATCGGGGCTGAGGTGAACATCAGATGAGGAAATGGTCTCAGTTTCCCTTTGGGCTCAGTTCTGCCTCTGCCTCCACCTCTGTCAGGATCATGCTCAAAGCTTTACCCCTTCACAGGACTGATGGCTGCAGAAAGGGAAGGTTTGCTATGTGTTACAATGCTGAAAACGGGCCCCCCAAGGTCTGCTTGCCCCCTGGGACAAGGAGATTCTCACACACACCAAAAGATGCTCTGTAACCTTGTTCCTCGAATAAAGATGTCAACAGCCTGCAGCGGGGCACAAGAAAGGTAGGCAGAGCTTCCGTTCCCAGGCTCGGGGTTTGAGGGTCTGAGGCAGAGAGACCCACGAAGAGAGAAGAGGAGAGAGAAGATTCCATGGGGTAAGGGATCATGAGAACTGGCCATGAGGGCTGGGCAGTCTGACTAAGAGCTGCCCAGTGAAACATGGCAAGTCATGTCTCAGGGTTATTGACAGGGAAATAGACAAAATAGCTTAGAGGGTTGCTATCTACCCAGCTCTAGTGCTGACTAAGGCTTATTATAAAGGCTTTCTGTCTTTTATCTGGGAACTAAGTGACCTAAGGTGGGGTAGAAACCCCCAATTAATTTTTTACTGCCACAGAAAGGCTTAGTGCTGAGCTCGGCGATCCAGTTTCTCGACCCAGCAGGCTTGTCAACCCATTTGATAGATGGCAAAGTGCAGAGTAGCCCTCTACTGAGAACACCAGGCTAGTGAGCCTGGGCTCAAGCCAGGGCTCTGTGTTTCTCAAGGTGGAGAGAGCTTCCATCCATCCAGAGCACCCATTTGATACAGGAGGGAGTTGGGCCATCAGAGATGAGGAGATGAGGCTCAGAGATGAGCCACCTGCCAGGGGTTGCTCCGACATCTCGGGCTATGTTCCTTCAACTGTCCCCAGCCTCCCATTTCCCAGGCTGGAAGGGGTCCTGAGACAATGGGATAACTGGTCACATCACCACCAACTTAGGGGTCTCTATGAACTCCACTTTTCTTCCCCCACAGCAGGTTACAAACCTCTGCCTAAAGGGGACACCGCAGCCCCGTCACTCAGAGCAGCCTCTGGGGACAAGGCTTTGCTATTGGAAGCTACGGTCATGAGGCCGTTTCCCATGCGCGGGAACTCTTTGCCAGGTTTCCACCTTGCCAATAAATTCCATCCCTGTGACCTTCAGGAGTCAACTGGGGATTCAGAAAACATAGGAAACCATATGACTTGGAGTGACAGACTCGGGAAGTCAGTAGGGGATTTTGCTGGGGCTCTGGAGAGACAGCTTCCTGGATATTCCAGGTAACAAAAACGGGGGCTGGCAGGGCTGATGCCAAAGTTATGCATCTAGCTACCATTTAGTGAGCAGTTACTATGTTCCAGTGTCTGCGGAATTCCCACAGGCCAACTCATAATGTTTACCTGTTGGTTTTCAGTCTACAACCCTGCAGTTTTCAGTCTACAAGTAAGGAAACCAAGAAACAGAGACACACAGCCTGTGGCTGATGCAGTCTGGGCAGTCAACTCCAGGTTTTCATCGTTAACCTTTCTCTAGGTCTGCTCATGTTCCACCAGAGGTCCTGGCATTAGTACCACCCAGAGAACCAGGACTTCTGGTGCATGCCAATGGCCAAGGACAACAAGAACAAATCCTTAGCCACCGGCACCCAGCTTGCCTGTGGTAGCCAAGGCATCAGCATCACATGTAAGGTCCACATCAGTCACCTGCTGTCACATCAGATAAGACATCTCCAAACCACTTAGAAGTCTTGACTTCCTCCTCCAGAAAATGATAGGAAATTGATGCCAACTCCACAGGGCTGTGGGGATGCAGTCAGCTGAACAGATTTGCAGAGTTTTTAAGGATCTCAGCACCAAGCTGGATGCAACCAAAACATCAGCTGATTGCTCGGTTTTTTTTTTTTATTGTTAGATTCTTGTGGGTATATGTACATGCACTTGAGAGTTATTACCTGTGCACATGGAGGCCAGACACAGACGACTATGTTCTTTCTCCCCACCTTGCTTTGTGATACAGAGTCTCTCATTGAACCTGGAGCTCACTGATTCAGCTAGACTGGCTGGCAAGTGAGCCTGGGGATCTGCCTGTCTCCTCCATCCCACTGTTCAGGGTTAAAGGCATGTACTGCCACACCACACTGGGGACCTGAGCGCACACAGAGGTCCCCAGGCTTGCGCAAATACTTCACCACTGTGCCATCTACCCAGCCCCTCCTCGTTTTTGAATGTCATTCACCCCTATTCTATGTCTGTACCCCTTCTCCTTAGGAGCCGCTGTAGGCAGGTCAATAGTTGAGGTTCAATTCTTTTTGGAAACAGAAGACTGCATAAGACATTGGGGCCTCCTCCTACACAAGATCCTTGGCTCACCCATCCTCCCTGCCCCCCATCCTATCCTCATTCCCAGCAGAGGTTGTGGGTCTCACTAAAGGCAGCTTGCATTCTTTCTCCCCAGGTTTCAGGCTCCAAGCCTGTGGTCTCCACTGGCTGGATGCTGTTGCTATGGTAACAATAGCTTAAGAGCCTTAGGCCCCCCCTCTGGGGTGACAGGCTTGGATGGAGATGGCTGATCAAATTCCTGGAGCATCCTCAGCCTTCTGGATGCAAGGCCTGAGAGATGAATGCTAAGTCTGAGCTGCCTGGGGCCTGGAGCCCCAAGAACTTCCCGAGGGAACCACCCTAGGTTTCGAGGGTCCCCTGAAATTCATGTGCTGGAAACTTGAGGTGGAGGTGGAAAGGTCAAAAGGGTGCTCAATTTCCTCCTGCAAGATTATTGTGGGAGTGGCCTTCTCAAGAGAATGTGTTTGACCCTCCCCCGCCCCGCCCTTTTCACATAAGCTTCATCCACAGGTGACGCTTGCACTGAAGAAGGGCCTCACAAGAGACAGCCCCTTGACCTTGAACTCCCCAGACTATGAACTGTAAATCTAAAAAAACTCCCATTGTTTGTGAGTCATACAGCCTGTGGCGATCTGTGATAACAGCAGAATAAACCACAGCTACCTGGAAAACACCCGAGCAGGTGGCCCCAGGTTTTAGTGTGTCTACAGAGGGGGTGTCAGTCCCTGGGCATCCTTCCTTGCAATCATCTTCAGTGGTGGGTCTGAAGCAGGCAGACCTCAGGCTATGCTTAGAGAAATCCAGAGTCTTAGAGAAGATTCTTGAAGCTATTTGGGGGCTGAGATGTCTCCTGAGGCACCTCATCCTCCTAAGCACAATTCAGGCTTTCTCTCTCCGTGTCTTATCCTCACTGTGGGGAGAATAGCTATTCTACACTTCTCTCAGGGCTTGGAAAATTCAGCCAGGGCCGCCAGGAGGCCATCTTGGTGAAGACTGATTCAGAACCCTGTAAATACTTCCAACATGTCAGTGCCTAGAGGTGGAACTAGGGGGTGCTATGCAGCCCTGTAGTGTCTGTCTGTGGTATCCACCTCACTAGCTTTCAAAAATTACAGTGTCCCCTTCCACCATTGCCCCTGATGATTCAGCTCAGCTGGTATTGAATGTGGGAGATGGAGATGAGACAACACCCCCTGGGAACTGGGGGACAATCTATGGATTGCATGGACAAGATTCTCTGTGGTTTCTTGAGTCTGAGCTGGGGAGGGAAGGGCTGGTCCCTGGGGAGAACTCTGCATCAACCAGTTTCTTCCCCTCCATGTTGCTGTCCTTGCCCACCAGAGCCAGCTCCTGGGAGTAGGAGTGCTGGCCTGCCTCCACCTCAGATGGGCATCTCAAGAGTCTTGCTGCTGTCCTTGCTGTCTCCTGGCAGGCCTCAGCTGGATGGAACTTGCCTGACAAATGCCCTTTATTCCCTCCCTCTATCTACCCTCTTCCCAGTGGCTCCTGGGGTCCCTGCCAAATTCAAAGTCCTTTTCTTGGGGTCTGTTAATCTGGGGCTCAAGACAAGAGGCCCCTCCCACTATTTTGTTACCCATGTGAACCCCGGGTGGCGGTTTGGCTGCCTAAGGACAATTCTTTGACAAGGTGGCCCCAGCCAGCCTTGCCATATGAGACTCTGCAGTCACGACCCTCAATAAAAATGTCTTTTTATTGAGTCTGGATTCTAATTCCCACACATACTATTCTGTGTGGGTAACAATCCATTGTCTTGGAGTTTTCTGAAGCCGGAAGGAAGATGGTCCTTCTAACATTGCTTCACCGTCATGTTAGGCAGGGTGGCATGGGCTCTGCAGACCCCTTCTGCCCATCCTATCACAGGCCCTGGAGCTGGTGTGGTTTCAGATCCAGTTAGAGAGACGCAGGAGGGCTTGTGTGGGGTGAGTCCTCCAGGGATGTCTGTGAGTCTGTCCCTTCCGAGGAAAAGCTGCCCCCAGTGGGACCGGAGGCCTTGCTCTGCTTGGGAAGGTGGGGCCAGGAGAAGAGGGAGGCAAGGAGCCGCTCCAGGGTGGGGTCAGGGAGCTTGGGGGCCCCCCTGACTTCCTCAGTGTCTACAGAGTGGCCAGGTTCTGCGGATGGCAGGCCTGCCCACATGTTTCTGCTCTGCTCTCCTTGAGGGGTCCGAGGAGACCGTTGGGATTTGAACACATGATCCACAGCCAGAGAGTCCTGTCGAGACCTGTCCCATTTGGAGCCCACTTCTCTAGGCAGACCCTGACCCTTAGCTGCTAGCCTGCTTCGGTCTATGTGTGCCACGTGGGCAGCAGGAACCTCTGGGCATGGGCAGTAGGCTAGTGCCTTCCTCAGGAATCTCTGGATCTCTTGGTGTCGCTCCTGAGCCTCTTCCCACAATTCCTGACCCAGGCCAGGCCGGCTCAGGGAGGCCACCTGGAGCTTCATGGCCAGGAGTTTCTCTGTCTGGAACTCAGAAGCCAGGCGTTTCAGGTAGCAGTGGAGGCGGAGGTGGAGCTGGTCCCCAGGGCTGGACTTCACAGCCTTGCCCAGCCTGAGCTGGGTTAGCAGGTTCTGGCAGTCCGTGTGGAACCGGGACATCTAAGGACAGGAAGAAAAAAGGTCAGGGCTCCGTAAAGATGATGAGACTCTGAGCAGGGGCTTTTGAGACAGTGTAGCTGAGTGAACTAACATGTGCAGCCTGCTGACAATAATCTGCTCACTGTGACGACCATTTTCTGGGCTGGGCTCCTTGTGGCTGCCCCCTGCAAATAGCCTCTAGCACCCTCGGGTTCCTCAGGCACCTTCTAACAGATCCATGGGCCAGCAGGGCATACTATAAAGCAAAAGCTACAGAAATTACCAGAAAATCCTTCTTTAGACTGAGAGCCAGGATGGGGAGAGGACTCAGTGGGTACAGTGTTTGTAGTACAAGTGTGAGGACCTGAGTTCAGATCCCCAGAACCCATGTAAGGCTGCCTGGCGGAGCTTACAACTGTAATTCTAGTGCCCATGATGTGGGATGGGAGGCTGCGGCAGGGCAACCCCTGCCAGCTCTTGGGCCAGCTAGCCCAGCATGCTCAGTACCAAATGACAAGACACTGTTTCAAAAAAATGTGGAAGTCAAGAAGGATACCTGAGGTTATCCTCTGACCTCCAGAGGCACATGTGTGACATACACACACACACACACACACACACACACACACACACACACACACACACACACACACTGAGTATAGACAGGCCTGATGGAATAAGACTGCCCTGGCTACTCAGAAAGTCAAAGCTAGAGGATGATCCATTCAAAGCCTTCCCGGGCTAGAGAACAAGTTCAAATCTAACCTGGGCAACTTAAGAATAGCTGTCTCCAAATGAAAAGAGACTTGGTGGTTGAGGTTTCCCTTGAGACCTTAGCTTTAATTCCCTGCCTGGAAGGCGAGCAGGGGTGAGGGGAGCTGAGACACTGAGGGAGGAGCTAAGACTTCCAGAGCGTCATCTGTTTGCCTGGTTCTATGAAGGTCCTGTGTCTCTACTCTGAGATGGTTTGCAGCCCATTTCACAAAGTGGGAAACGGAGGCTCAAAGCACTGAAATCACTCGCCCCAAGTCACACAGTGCAGCAAGAAGGAATGGAATCCCATCCCAGATCTGGTCTGCCTCTATGGTTCTGTTCCTTGCACCCATAGAAAAGCTGGCCCAGGCAAGAGTGGGAGGTCAGCCCAGCAGGCCCCACAGCCCGTACATGAGCTGGGCCTCTGCCCATCATGTGACTCTGCCTTTTCTTGACACCCTCCCCATCCTACCCCCACCACAACCCCCTGGCTTGCCAAAGCAGCTCATGCAAAGGATAATCTCTCTCTCTCTCTCCACTAATTTAGGGCCGACAGCATGCCTCTGGCTAGGGGACAGCAGAGCCATTTGCTGCGAGGAGACGTCTTTCTGTGGATCAAGGGAGCTTGTCTTTAGATAAATGGCTTCATATTCACGGTAGCACTCAACACTCACGGCACCATAAATCTCCCTTAGCGGTGAATCTAATTAGGATTATTTAGGGCAGAAGGTTCAGAGCCTGGGCACCCCACCTGGGCAGAGTCCTGTCTGTGGCTCCATTCTCCTATCCAAGCCTGACAGTCATGGCCAGTGACTCAGACACCATATCCAACTCCTCAGTCTCACAGGGGAGCAGTCAGAGCATCAGTGTCCAGCCTTGATCAAACCGCCAGAGGTGGACAGGGGCACGGTCAGGCCTGCCCTGACGTTCTATATCCATGATACTGTTCCAACCTAGGATAAATGCTACCGTCTCATGGGCTCAGCCTGTCTTCTCTCTTCCCCCTTTTTACCCATCTCAGGCTGACCCTCTACAAACACCAAGTGTGCTCTGCAGCCTCAGGGAGCTCACAACCCACAGGGCACATCAGAGACACGCGAGTGACACACTGCAGGGTTATTTCAGGTCCTTGGGAGCACTGTGAAGCTATAGCATGGGAGGTGTGGCGATCTGGACAGGCCTCAGCTTCACCAGCCAAGGGAAAGCTTTCCAGGCTGTGGGAATAGCAGTCTCAAAGGCTTCAGTGCTAGGGAGTTTGGTTGTTGGGGGATGGTCTCAGCGAGGAAGCGGGCAGCCATCACTGAGCAAAGAGAAGCTTCCAGATGCCCTTGGCTCTAGATGCATTGCTCTAGGGTGTTTCTCGCACCTACTTTGCTTTTCTGTCTTTAAAAAAAAAAAAGAATAATTTTACTTTTCACATGTGAGTATCTTGCCTGCATGAATGTCTGTTCACCGTGTGCACACCCAGCACCCAGGGAAGCCAGAAGAGTGTGTTGGATTCGGGAGTTATGGCCTGTTGTGAGCCACCATGTAGATGCTGGGAGTCGACCCTGAGTCTTCTAGAAGAGCAGCCAGTACTCACAACCACTGAGCCATCTCTCCAGCTCATATTTGCTTCTCCTACCATCCGGCTGGGAATGTGTTCAAGCCCAAGGTCTGGGTTTGAAGTGCAGCACTGCCACCTGCCAGCTGTGTGACTTTGGGTGAGTCGTCTAACCTCTCTGTTTTCAGCATAGAGTTGGTGTGACAATGATTAGCACAGAGCCTGGCCCTGGAGACCCAGCATCAGTACCAGCCACTTATATTATCAACAGAAGCTGAGGCTTGGGGCAGTGGGGGCAGCTGTGGAGGTCTCCCACAGTCTAGGGGCAGTGGGGCAGCTGTGGAGGTCTCCCACAGTCTAGGGGCAGTGGGGCAGCTGTGGAGGTCTCCCATAGTCTACGCGGGCACAGATGATACATGTTTTTGAGTCCTGAACTCTGCTCTCCCGTGCTCTCCATGGCGGAGAAGGGGGAGGGTGTCCCTTCAGTGCTGCTATTGATATCTGCCTGCCTTGTCCCCAATCTGAGGAGACAGAGAAGCCCTGTCCTCTGGGTCCCCAGGCATTCGTGAGTTGTCTAGGTCCCTCCTACTGTCCTCTGAAGCATCCCCAACCCTAACCCTGATTCAATCTGTCCCTTCTTGCCCAGCCAGCCAACAGCTGGGGGGTGGGGTCAAGCTCCTCCCACGCTCTGTCCCTCTTGTCAAGTTCAAGGGGCAGCTGAGGGCACAAGGCAGCCATGTGGCTGGCTGTCCAGCTGGGTCCCAGCCCTCCCAGCCTGCTTTTTTTGTTTGTTTGTTTATAGACCTCAGTTTTTCCATTATAAAATGGGGGTGGTGGCTATGTGGATTTAGGAAGTGAAACTTAGAAGTCAAATCCTAATTAGACACTGCTTAATCCTATTCTAGTAGCTGACTTCTAGGCCTCGGTTTCTTTGCCTGTAAACTGGGCACAATGCAGGTGACTCTGAGTCACCCACAGGTGTGAAGTACTTACAGGCTGTGCACTCAGGCAGACAACCCTTCTAACTTAAACACTTTTGCCTTCCCCACACCTACGTGGATAAGGGAAGCTGCCACCATTCTGCCTCACTTGGAGAAGGACCCAGGAATGTCCCAGATCACACTCACCTCCAACTCAGCTTCTTCTCCCCTCTCCCCACTATGAAGATGACTCTCACAAGGTGCCTAGTGTTGTGTCCAGGCCACCCCCACCCTGTGCCACCCCAACCCTGTGCCACCCTAGCGGGAGGATGTGCTGATGGCCCAGGAGGCTTACTCACCTTCCTTCTGAAGCGGTGGAGATGGAGCAGGGTCTCCAGGTCAGTGCGTTGCCTCTCGGCCGCCATGTAGAAGTGTGTCAGCCTGGCTTGGAAGGCCTGTTGGGTGGAGGTGAAGGCCACCAGGTCTGGGAGCTCTGTCTCACCTGCCCCTTCCTCTGCAGCTCCCAGCTGGGCTGCCTGCTTGGACAGTTCCAGGCCCTGGCGGTACTGGGCCTGAGAAGGAAAAGAACACTCAGCTCCTACCTGAGGATCCATCCAGCAGTCAGGGACTTCCATGGACCACGAGCCTCAGTTTCCCTATCTACAAAGCTCAGCCCACGGCCAAAAGTTAGCACAGGCTTTGTTACACATCCAACAGTCCAAGCCTTTACCCTGGAAGTTTAGAGTCTTCTGGAAGGTTCTGTGACCCTCAAGTCTAGGTCAGAGGCTTTGATCCCCAACAACCCCCTCTGCTGTGTCCAGGCTAGCTCCATCCTCCAGTGCCCGGAGTTCTGAGAGCTGTGACAGCCCAAGGCCTCCTATGTCATTGCAAATGTGATATCCCTGACTGTCTTTTTATGCTGACCCAGCAGGCTTAGGTCCAGGCCCTGGAACCTGCATTTTAAGAAACTGCCAGGAGTTGTGACTTCTTGGTACTTGGTCTTGGGGGACTTCCTGAAGGAGGCAGGACCTAAGGTGATGGCTCTGTGGTCCAGGCTGCTCCCTGCTGCCCCTGGAAGCTCCTTCGCATTTTCCCACCCTTGTATCCAGGACCTAACCGACCCCACCCCAATGCCCTCTTGGCAACTTGGGTCCTAGAACATACCGCAACCTGCAGGAAGAAATCCTCAAACTCGGCATGGACTTTCTCTACTGTCTCTGCACATATATCCACAGGAGTAAATGCCTGCAGACACTGGCTGCCTTCTCCCCCAATCCAGTCGCTGACCTGGGCAGGAGACAATGGTTTAAGTGTTATGGGGGGGATAGTAGCCACACCAGGCTAACTGCCTACTTCCTTGTGTGTGTATATACATGCATGGGTGTGTGCATGAATGTGTGTACATGTGTGTGTGTGCAGGTATCCATATGTGGGTGCACTTCTATAAAGAGGTCAGAAGTCAACCTAGGTATTCTATATAGAGGTCAGAGGTCAACCTAGGTATTCTATATAGAGGTCAGAGGTCAAACTTAGGAGCTGCCCACCATTTATTTATTTATTTATTTATTTATTTATTTATTTATTTATTTATT
>JANHMN010000002.1:218825308-218835920 GCA_030674055.1 Rhabdomys pumilio
ATTTATTTATTTATTTATTTATTTATTTATTTATTTATTTATTTATTTCTGATACAGGGTCTCTCACTGGGCTCTGGGATTCACCAATTAGTCTAGGCCTGACTGGCCAGTGAACCCCAAGGGTCTTGGCCTCTGCCGCCTTTAGTGTTAGGTTTCCAATACACACCAGTATGCCCAGCGTTTTATGTAGGTTTTGTGGATTAAACTCAGGTCCATGTACTTGTGTGGTGAAGCACTTCACAGACTGAGCCATCTCCCTGACCTCTCAACCTCTTGAGAGGCCGAAGTCTTCTTGTCCTGCCTGTCATGGGCCTGGATGGAATGCTGGGCGGGAGAGCCAGGGGTAGGGGAGGGAAGCATGTGACTGCGTTCTGCAAACGTCAGAAGGCAATGGCCTCACTCAGCTCAACCCAGAGGGGACATGGTTCTGTGAGTGCCCTGCCCCTAGGCGACCCTCTGTTTCTATGGTTGTGGGAGGAAGTCAAAATGACATGAGGCCACAGGAAGGTAAAACTTGAGTCAGTCTGACCACTTACAGTCACCTGGTCATAAAAGGTCCCTGGAGGATGAGTTCCCTGTCTTAGGGGTATGTAACTGGGTCTGGAGAAACACCTGACAGTGGCAGCGAGTCTCCCAAGAACTCACTGTGACACCCCTAGCTTCAGTTTAATGTTGGTAATGGATAGGCATGAATAGTCAGTGAGGGCTGGATGGTAAAAAGGACCTCTGACCCTATGATGGTCAGGGCTAACTCTGAACACGACAGAGTATAGGATCAGCTAGGAGCCTAGCCCCCGGGGCTTATCTTGATTTTGGTGAATGCAGTGGGAGACATGCCCACTGTGGGTGGCACCATTCCCTGGCAGGGATCCTAGACTGTGTATTCCTGATTATGGATATGATGTGACCAGCCATTCCAAGAGCCTTGTCTTCCCCACCATGAGGCACCCATGAACCGTGAGCCAGAATAAACTTCCTCCGGTTGCTTTTGTCAGAGTATTTCATCATAGCAACAGGAAAAGAAAATGAGGTGTTCTTGCTCTGGGGACACTGACAAGTTCCTATGAATTTACATTGTCTTCACAAAACTCAGGAAATGAGGGTGCAGAGGCTTGAGTGGACAGGTGACCTGTGGCCACTAGAGTCAAGACTAAGGGCCCAGCAGGGATGACCTGGCCCAAGGCAGAGAGGGCTGTGTTGACTTTAGGTACTGCAGCCAGGTGAAGGGGTTACCAACAGCTCCAGGCTCAGACTCCAGATGTGCAGCCACAGCGGGCAGCATATGCTGGCCCCGATTTCCCCATGTGTAGTGGGGAATCCTCAAAGCTCCTTTGTCACTGGTAAGAGACCATACTGGAAGACAGGGATATTCACAAATGCTCTAGTCCAGGGCATGCACACAGTCAGTGCTCTATAAATGCAGCCCTTATGATCGTATCTTAATCACTGGTTGCATGTTTGCTGTCTTGTCCCAAACACCAAGCCTGCCAGCACGACATGTTAACTCCGAAACATAGTGACCCCTGTAAAATGCCATGTCCCCTGTAGCCTCCCCGTCACCTGATGGATGGCAGTTTCCAGGTGGCCCAGGCGGACGCGGAGCTCTAGCCTTCGGAGGAGCTGATTGGATGCAGTGACCAAGTCATGCAGTTGATCATCCACAAGGTTGTACAGGGCCGCAGCCTCCGTCAGACGGCTCCTGGGACGGGGAAGAGGGTGGGAAGATGCTCCTCTCTGTGGTCTCATCAGCCATGGGCCTGCCCTCCTAATCTGTGGTCCCAGCTGAACTGCCAGCCACTGCCTTGCTGTGTGACCTGGAGCAGGTTCCTAGCCTTCTCTGGGCCTCAATGGCAAACCCAAGGGTGCCATAGGAACTAAAATGATTCCCCTCTTTTTTGGCAGAGTATTAAGCCAGCTGGGTAGCTCTGAGTCTGGATCTCAGCTCTGCTACCTGCTAGTGTGGGTCCTTGAGTGACGTCACCACTTCAGGGGTCTCTGTCTCTCCATCGGAAAGGTGGGAATAGGAACAGAACCCACTTCCCAGAGTGGTTGTGTGTACAGTGATCTGAGCAGGGGCTTCCAGAAGCCCAGCACCCACATTCCGCCCCAGGCCGGCATGAGGTCTTGACCATGGAACTTCATAGTTCTGCTTAGGAGGTTCTGGCCAGCCTGGGAACCTTCCCTCTTTCATGAGAAACACTCAGTGGAGTGTCAGGCGCAGGAGGCTGGGCGATGCTCACACATCTGCAGCATTCTATCTCCCCAGTCTCCATTCTGCAGGGAACAGGTGCAGAGGGTGGCAACTGTAACCTGTGGTCATCTTTTGTCTCTGTTAGAGACTCAGGGTCAAAGGCTGGCTTCAAATTCCTATGTAGTCAAGGATGGCATTAAACCTGGGGCCCGCCTGCCCTGTAAGGCATTTTTAAGTTGGCCAAAGCCAGAGGACCTAAAGCAGCTAGTGAGGGACTTCTCCAGTGGTGACGCTTAGTGAAGGAAGAAACCTGGAGTCTCCCACCCCTCCCTGGGGAGCCGGTTTTCAGACAAAGATGATGGAAGGAAAGGCTGCCTTTTCAAGGGACTCCAGTCACGGATCCTACATCAGAAGAAAGTCAAAAACTCTTGAAGGAGGGGGGAGCCACGAGGGTTGCAGAGATGGGTACAGAACAATGAAGCGCCACGGTGAGCGTGGGCCCACAGCGCCCCCTGGTGGAATTCCAGGTCAAAGGTCCGGAGGGACCTCTAGTAATCTAGAGGAGCGCTGGGCGAAACAGGTGAGGCAGGGGCGTGGTGGGTAACAACAACAGGGCATCACGAGGGGCAGGAGATGGCTCACAGTTGGCACCAGGGTCCATTGTTATTCCAGCTCCACCTGCATGAATCTGGCGTCTAGGGGGCTGCAGCTCAGGGCAATCTGTTCTACTAGCTTCTATCGGATTCCTGGCCCCACCACATTCCAGATGTGTGATTCTAAGACACTCAGCCAACCTCTTATAAGTCTCAGGGTCCTCTACTGTAACTAAAGGACCCACCTCACAAGTAGGAATTGAATGCGTTAATATTTATAATGCTCTAGAGCAGTGCACACACATATATCAAATGTTAGTTCAGTCTGTAAGTTGTTCTTAGTTGTGTGCACAAACTTAAGGCAGGCCTGTGGAGTTAGCTTCCCAGCTGTCCCGGCCTTGGCTCCTTTGGGCTTTCCTTATTACTTCCCCCTGCTCAGCCTCAGTTTCTTCTAGCCAAATAAAGGTGGCATGAGCAGAGCAGGTTCTTGCCAGGAACAAATGAGACAAGACTTGAAGGACTTGGACCAGAGTCTGGGGTGGAAAAGACTTTCCTAGACTCACCCTAAGCATTCTCTTCACAGGGTGGCCCTACTTCTGAGCTCTGACTGGGAATGAGGGAGGGGAGACTGGGTATCTATACCTGACATCAGGGTTAACATTTAGCCCGCTGGCCTCCTGCTGCAAGCTGGCCAGAGTAGTTCCTCCTTCCCTCTGAAGAGCCAGCAGGCCAGGGTCCCTCAGCACAGTCTCCATCAGCTCCTTGGACTTGCTCAGGCACCTGGTAGCCTCCTGCCAACAGAGGGAGGTATCCTGAGGTCCAATCTCCTCTCCCCACCTTGCAGGGATCCCCACAGGGTGAGAGCCTGACTTTCCCAGCTGAGTCCAAGCTTCTCCATCTGTCCTTCAGTCTCTAGTACATCTTCTGAAGCTATGACCCTCCTATCACCATGGTAACCTCACTGGTTCTAGCTCCCTCTTCACTTTGAAACACCCATCCCGGACTCTTGGTTGAGCTCTCTGATGCCCTCTGGTTTTCTCTGTAGCCAAAAGAAGGACATCAAAGGGTGTACCCCATAATCCCCTGTTTAAAACTCCCGGTGCTTCGCTGCCCAGCTCCTGGGCCCATTTCTCAGAGATATGGTTCTTATTCTTCCCCCTTACTCTGCTCCACAGACATGCAGCTACACTCTGCCTCAGGGCCACTGCACATGCTTGCCCTCTGCCTGGAGTTCATTTCCCCTCAAATATACTTTCAGGATTCGGTTAAACACCATCTCTTCAAACACCACTCACATGCCTCGCCCTTCTCACTCAATCTTACGTTTACTGAATTTGGCACCGTTTGTACTGTCTTCCTTCCCTCTCCCCGCCCCCCCTTTTTCTTTTTCACTGTAGGCTCTCATGCATGCTAGGCACTTGCTCACCACTGATCTACACTCCCAGTCCCTCATAACTACCTTCTAAATGGCCACTCTGCCACTGCACCCTGACTCTCACCAGGGCTCAGGCCAGCCAGTTCCTCAGGCTGGGTCCCCAGTGCAGGGCGCTTGGTGGAGGCCTAAGAGCTACTAGCTAAAAACTAATTAGCGAAAAGCAGAGTGTTCCTCCCTTCCACCGAGTGTCCCCTCCCAGTGCACTCGGTACTTAGAGCCTGAGATGTGCTGGTAGCTTCCCCACCGGGTATTCCAGGTTTACCTGCACCCCACCAGGGGGGTCACCCTTCTCAAACTCATGGATGGAAGCCTGCAGCAGGGATGAGGCCTGGTGAAGGTCAATGAGGAACGGGTCCAGCTTCTGCAAGGACAGGAGCCAGAGCAGAGCTCAGCCTGAGGGAACCAAGAAGAGATGCCTTTCCCCAGGGGACCTGGGAAGGGACCAGGCAGTGTTTCTAGAACGTACACTACATCAGAACCATCAGGAGAGCTGGTGAAATCACAGCTCTGGACCATGCATCCCCTCTCTCATGCCCTGGTCTTCCTCCCACTTCTACCTCCCCCAACCCCACCCACAGCTGAGCCAGTGCTTGGGGCAGTCTGAGAACATCTACCAAGTCTCCAAATCACAATGCTGCCACTGCAAGTCGGTGCGGTCTGTAGTGGGAGGACGGGAGCCAGAGGACAAAGAGGACAGGCCTGAGCTGTTCTTAGGACAGCTAAGAACTATAAGAGACGAAAACAGGACGCTTAGCACAGGGTATTGGGGATCCTGGCCTTGGTGCCCTGGAATCACCCACCTGAACATGGAGAGGGAAAGGAGAAGCATGTACTCATGTTTTGTTCATACAGCTAAGAGCTGTGAGAACCTGGGGGTCCTTACAGAATGGGTAGGATGAAAGTGTGAGGGTGGGCTAGAGAAGCACCCTTGATCCAGTTGAGCCATCAGCTAGCTGTGAGACCAGAGGTAAGTTACTTAACCTCTCTGGGCTTCCCTGGACTTCTGAGAGGTGGAAACTACAGTACATGTTTTACAGCAGGATGAAGGGTCGATGGACTCATTTGTGTACAGGATTTAGTATAGAGCCCAGAACTTACCAGAATCATGATCACCATCGGTTTTACTCTCTGGATCACCCAGCGAGATGTCCCTTAAAGGGACAGCCTGAGAGTTGAAGTTCACAGGTCACGGGGTTAATGAGAGGCCTCTGGAGAGGAAACCTGGAGCCCAGGAGAGGGACATGCCACCAAAATATGAGTACATGCTTCTCCTTTCCCTCTCCATGTTCAGGTGGGTAATCCCAGGACACCAAGGCCAGGATCCTCAATACCCTGTGTTAAGTGTCCTGTAGAACTAATCACAGTTCCTGGGGACTAGAAACTGGCTGCTGATTACTCAGGGACCCGATGCCAGGTAGAAGCTGCCCTAAAAGCTATACTGGTTCCTTTCTAGACTAGTGACACACGGAAGTCTGCAGAGGTCCCGGGCATCAATGCCTCCCTCCCCCCACCCCTATTTTTGTTGTTGTTTTTGTTTCTTTGTTTGTTTAGTTTTTATTACAGTGTGGAGAGGGATATGCACACCATAGTGTGTGTGTGTGTGTGTGTGTGTGTGTGTTTGTGTGTATGTTTGTGTGTGTGTGTGTGTGTGTGTGTGTGTGTGTGTGTGTGTGTTACTCAGGGGATGTGTCATGGAGTTGGTTCTCTCCTTCCATCTTTGCGCAGGTACCACGGATGGAATACAGGTCACCAGGCTTACATGACAAGTGCTTTTACCCTCTGGACCAGCTCACTGGTTACTTTCTCTGGGTTTGTTTCTTTAGTTTCTTGCAACAGGGTCTCTTGTAGGCAAAGATGACCTTAATCTCTTTGTCCTCGTGTCTCAGGTGCTGGGATGGATAGAAAGCCTCTGCCACTGTGCCAGCTAAATACTTTTGGCCTGACGGTTGCTGATTCCACACTTATGCCGCACTCAGCAGGACATGAGGTGCAAGCCTGTTACCCCAATACTTGGGACTCAGAGGGGGAGGATGCTCTTGAGTTTAAGGCCATTTGGACTACAAAGTAAGTCAAGAATATATGGCTATGTGGCCTGAGCTATGCATCTAGACCCTGTCTCAGACAAACAGGGGCTGGGCCTGGAAGTTCAGAGCACAGCACTCGCCTAGCTCACTCAGGGCCAGTGTCCACATCCCAGGGCCACTGACAAGCAAACAAAACAATTCAAACAAGATCTCCTACACAAACAGCAGACAACCAGCCACCTGTCAGACTGTCCAAGGAGACAGGGGTTCTTCATGGAGGGGTGACTTTGCACCCATCCATGGCTGGAAGCCATTATAATTTGTGGAGAGAGGCAGGGGGCTGCTGGTCTTTCCACAGTGCAAAAGGAAACTCTAGACCCTGACTGAGAGGTCCAAACTAGGCAGTGGGCAGAGGGGCCCTGGGCAGGCTTTTAAGATAGAGTATTCCATGGGCTGCTGACTCACCCCTCATGGCCTCCACCAAACCTGTGGGAGGAGGGCAAGTAGCCAGGAGCAGTTTTCTCCCCTGTCCTTTAGGTGGCAGTGCAAACTAACCCACCATGTGTGGCATATCTGTGGCTCCATGGAGCCTATGCCCACCAATCTGGTTTCAGTTGACAACAGCCGAAGCCTTCGAAGTGTGCCAGATACCCTTCCAAGCCCGTCGCTCACATTAGTTCAGTCCTCACTAAAATCCCATGAAAAGGTGACCTCATTACCCTCCCCATTCTCCACTTTGCTAATGAGGAAAGTTCAGCTCAGAGAAGGTGGGAAACTCACCCAACATCACAGAGCAGAGCTGGACTGTATCCCAGCAAGGTGGCCTTAAGAGCCTGATGCCTTACTGGGGCTACTCTGTACCTTCATGGTAAATGTTTGTTGAATGACTGTCTGTTCTTGAACCCCGTTTTTAAAAGGGTTCAGGGACCCATGGAGCGGGGCGGGGAAGGGAAGAGGAGAAGAAAGGGTTGGAGATCAAAGGCTCTGAGGTAGACACCTGGAAGAACTGCACCCACTCCCTGTGGTGGTAAGGAAAGGGGCCCTCCAGAGACTCAGGCAGCTGGCTAGGGTCCACGTAGTTTCTGAGGGCCTTCAGCGAGGTCAGTACCTCCACCTGCAGAGAAAAGAAGAGTCAGAAGGAACAGAGGACTCCCCCCAGAGATACAGGAAGTCCTGCTTAGGTCTCTGCACAGGCTCCACATCGCCCACTGAGAAGGTCCAGAGTGGTGTTTTGAGCAGTGAGTCTTCTCTGGAAGCTTTTATAAATCTTTTGACTCAGGCCCTGATTCTGGAATGGCACATCCAAGTCATACATACTACTGCTCCCAAGTCTGTGTTCCAGGCAGACATCATCAATCGACTGCAGCACTCATTCGTCCAAAACTCTTTCTCAACACTGCTGTCTCAGGGATAAAATGTATGTAGTTTTCACACTGCTCCCAAATGACCCATAACAGTGTTATTGTTCCCTCCTACAGGCTGATGGTTACCAAATCACAACAGTGTTCCTTGAAACACAGAGATGGCATTTGCCAGGCAGTAAGGTTTCGAGTTTGAGCTAGAACAGCTCCTGATATGTATGTAGGCTTTGGGTGGGGTGGACTGTGCAGGGATAGACTCATCTGCTCTCCCAGATGTTCCAGGGGCCATTCATAGTCAGCAGCTCCATCATCCCCTCCAAGCAAAGAATTGCAGGATCCCAGCCCCCACAGGAACTCCTGAATCAGAGCCTACACCTGGATAAGATCTCCCAAGAGATGTTCCCGTGCAGGTCCTATCACAGAACCCGCCTACTAGCCCAGGACAGGCTGGCCCTTGGATTTAAGAGTTATTTTCAAGGCAACCAATCTGGATGCTGGAGGCAGGTTCAAGCTCGAGAGGCAATGCCCAGCTCCCCCCGTGTCTCTCTTCTGTTTTTAATCAATGCTGCTTTATTATGTGTGCACAGAGTTGTCTCAGAGCACATGTGGAGGTCAGAGGACAACTTTCAGGAGGTGGTTCCTTCCTTCCACCATAGGTCCCATGTGTTGAACTCAGGTGGTCAGGCTTGACCGCAAGTGCCTTTACCCATTAAACCATCTTGCTGGTCCCCATGCCTGTTTTCTGGCCCAGAGGAAGGAGGCCTCCAGAGTCACTTCCTGCTGCGCTCAGAGTCGGTGCCCACACCCACCTTTGTGGGGCAGGGTGCTCTCTCACAGTCCTTAAGTCTGCCATGTCTGAATCAATCAGGGGGAGAAATGCAGAGAGAGGGGGTCCTAGAGCATCAGAGGCTCCAGTTCTGCGTCAGGCTGTTGGGTGGTCTTATACCTAACCCATCTGTCAAGGAGAGGGGCTGCCTAGATGGAGTCTTGCAAGTTGATCTCCAGCCTGTGTACATCTTAGTCCTGTGGGAGTGACCACCAGGAACAGGCCGGGATTCCAGAGAGGTCATGTGACAATGTCTCCTGCAGAGGGTGAGGGGGTGTCCCTGGCAATTAATTCTTAGGCTAGGGTAGATGCTTTCAAAGTGAGGATTAACCATGCAGTTTTTCATCCCTTTGCTGGGCTCTACTCAAGCCCAGCCCCTGCCCCAGCTGCCCAGATCTCTTCTCACCTGGACAGATAGTACAGGTAGCTGGAGAATGGACGCCTTCTCCCCCAGGAGGATCACTTTACTGATGGAGGCTGGAGTCAGAGCCTGTGAAGAGAGAGCTTCTTTAGAACCACTGTTTCCCCCTCCCTCTTGTAGTGTCCTCCTTCTCCCCAAGGGACATGCAGAGGCTTGGGGTGGTCCCCAGGTGGGGACTTGTGTGACATGTTTAGAGTGAGCCTCTAGCTTCAAGAGAAATCAAGCCCAAGCTGGACTGCAAGACTTCCTTGAGGCCTCAGTTTCCCCAACTATGACAAGAGGTGAGATGGCCAGGTATATCATACCTTCACCTGCCCAGTTGCCCATACTGGCTAGTCAAGATTCTTCTCTGTTAGGGGATTTATGCTACTTAAGGCTAAACTAATCAGAGCCCTGTATTCCCCCAGAACATGGAGCTTGGTCATTGTGGACTTCTGAGCCGATCAGGACTAATGATACACTAAGAAATGTTTGCTGGGGCTTCTCTCACTGTGTCCTGCTGGAATCAAATGACTGTACGTCTTGCAAGCTAGTGGGAGCCATGCTGCCACCTAGTGGAAGTGGGGCCTTAAGAGAATGTCACCCTTCTAGGAGGAACTGCACAACAGAAAGAGGGTTGGTGGAACTCTCTGAGACCTTGGAGCCCTACCCACAGCTAGATTCGACTCTTGGCTCTTAGAACATAGGCTTGCCCTTTTAAGGCAGTGAGCATTTCTGAAAGGTCCGATCCCACAGCCAGAAGAGACTGGGCCATACCTTCCTGCAACTCTCTGTGGGACCGAGACTTAAGACGCAGTCTGAGACTTGATTTTCATTTGCGGTGCCTGGCTCTTCCATGTTCTCTGTCATGCACAGTACAGTGAGCTAAATCACAGGATGTAAAACTTCCGAGCAGCTCCTCAAACTTATAACCCCCTGATGTTTCTCTTGTTTCTGGGATTACTAGAGGGATTTGCTCTGGGGACTTCTCTGAAGAGACTCCTCTGCCCACCCCATCCCTCTCCAGGTAGTTCTCGCTCTTTCGCTCTCGTTCTCTCTTGCGCTCTCAGCCTCACTCTAAATGAAGCTCCTCTCTGGATTTTTAGGGAAGCCTCTTTCTCTTTCAGGTCCCTGCTGTGTCTGACTCTCCCATCTTGCCCCATCTCTCTCTAAAGTTCTACCTCTCTCCGTAGCCCTGAGCCCCTTTCATCCTAATGCAATGCATTTTCTGAAGGGAGCCATTTCGCTCATCAGCTTGCTTCCCAGGACTCATGGCTGCCACCTTTAGCCTCTTGGTTGATATTTTGAACCGGCCAGCACACTTTGTCTAGAAGCCTGGCTGCAGGGTTTTTGAAGTTGCCATGGAAAGACTCTGCCTGGGTTTTGTGATACCAACCATAAGCGCACCAGGCTTGGGGCATGTCACAGTCCCCTTGGGACTCTCAAGACCGGTTAGATGAAGGTGCTCTACCTGGCACTCACCTGTATGCTCTGCAGGGTGCTGACAAGACCAGGCTTCTGGGCTCCTTTCCTGGCATCAATCACTACCAGTAGCCCCTTGGCTCTATCTTCCGGCCTGAGGGTAGAAAACAGAAATCAGGTCCTGCAGGGCAAGGACGGCCTGGTGGAAGGGACAAGACTCAGAGGTTGTGTGTAAACCTCACTGCATTCCATTCCCAGAGTTCCAAGCAAAAACTAAACAAAATGAAACACTCCCCTGCCCCCCCTCACTCCCTACACACACACACACACACACACACACACACACACACACACACACAC
>JANHMN010000002.1:218835930-218849601 GCA_030674055.1 Rhabdomys pumilio
ACACACACACACACACACACACACACACACACACACACACACACACTGTTTCTTTGGGTAGGCAGGGCCCGAGATTGTTCAGAATTTACCAGCTCCCAGGTGTCACTTCCAACTTCCATGGCCAATGACTGGGCTAGATGGGGTCATGTGACCTATCTCTTCCCAATGAGATGAGACAAGTTAACTAAATGGCTTCAGAACAATCTATTTTCTCCTTTAAGGAGCTCTTTGGAGGTGGGAGGGGGTATTGGGAGGTTGGGGACAAGCAGGTGGGAAGAGAACAAGAAGAGTGGCCAGCTGAGACAGAGCCATAAGGGAACCCCCTACTTTGTATAATTACTGTAACTCACACAGCGTTGCAGTGATGTGAGGAATTCTAGGCCTCAGGACAGACAACCAAAGGCTGCTCTGAATCTGAACTTAGCTGCTGTTGTCACCAGAGTGGGTTGGACAGTGGCTGCTTCTCAAGTCTCAGGCTGGTCCAGTTATAGGCCTAAGTCAAACATGAGTCCTTCCCTGACCCTAACCTAGGGCCCTCAGACTTTGAGCAGCAGGTAGAAGGGGTATAATGGGGGAATAGGGGGCCTGGTGGGCTGTATGTGACAGTCTTGCTGGTCAAGGGGGTTCGGCAGACACATATAACTGCCTTCAAACCTTACACTACAAGTTCACAAGCACAGTCTGTGTGCCCCCTGTGGGTATCTGGCCACATGGCCACATTGTTTTGTGACCTCCATTAACAAAAAGGCTGTGTGAGGATCAGTGGGCTTACTAGTGTAACACACTCAGTTCCTGCCCAGAGCAAGAGAGGCATACATGCTTGCTATGACTGTCCCCAGGTGGGGAAACCGAGACACAGAGCAGCCAAGCCGTGTACTGAAAGAGGAGTTGACATCGCGAATTCCGCTCATGCCAGTTGCTTGTGACACCGCCCAGGCTCCCTGGTTATTGGGGGGACAGGGTGAGTCACAAAGGAGAAAAGTCAGTGCCACAAGGCCGCAGAGCAAAGTGGGTGGGGAGACGTTCCAGGGTTCTGTCTGCCACAGGGCCAGTTCTGCACAGAGATGGCGGCCATTTTCCACCCTGGCTTCTGAACTGAAATCAACCCTCTTGGCTTTTCTGTACCATAACAATGCTTCTCAAAGACGTGTCCAGACACATCACCATCAGTAGAAACCTTACTAAAAATACAGATTCTCAGGCCTGCTGACCCCTCAGGCTGTGGACAAGTGTTCTGTTCAACAGCTCATCTATGACTTGAGCGCACCATCAGGTCAGAACCGTGGGTTCCTGCTGTGTGTCTGTGGAATGCTTCTTGTTTCACAGCAGCCCGGGGAAGGCCCTGGCTGCAGGGACAGAGCCCATCTGCCATACCCGCACCTAACCTGTGGCTAGCTCTTTGGTCATAAGGTGGCTGGAAGGACCTGGGGCCTCTCCATTACACACCCATCTGAGGGGTGAGCGTGGGGACGGTCAAGGTACCAGAGTGTCCCCTTACCTAGGAACACTGCATAAGTAGGAAAGCAACTCGGCGACCTCTGAGGCAGTACACCATGGTTCCTCCCAGGCTTCCTCTGTGGTCGACACCAGAAGCAGCGGCCTCCCCACCTTGTCCCTACCACCTGAAGAAGAGAAGACACATGAGCAATGATGATTCTGGGGAGCCCTCCATGAGAGCCTCCTCTGTGACCCTCCAGGCCTTTGCCTACCCTGTTTCTACCTGGAAGGTCCTTTTTTCTCTTCCTTCTGTGACCTCCAAATTCCTATTCATTCTCTAAAGGCCCAGCTTCAAAGCCCCTTCCTGAGAAAAGTCTCCCTGAACTCTTCTTCAGCACAGAGGGCCGCTCACTTATAGAGCTCCTGGAGGCTGCCGCTGTACAATGCATGCACCCCAGCAAGCAAAGCTGGGGCAGTGAGCTCTGGCTCACAGTTCACATCCTCAGTTGCTGTGTGTTCCTGGGTTGGTCTGGGCATCTCTGAGCTTTAGTTTCATGTACCTGATGAGACAGATTCAGTTCTGGGCAGATGAGGTTTCTTTGGGGATTAGATGAGCCAGTTCCTGAGAGTGTTCGACACTCTGCCAGGATCAGTGGACACGGCTGTGGTGACTGGAAACCATCTTTGTCTCTGTCTTACACAGCTCACAGCAGAGTACTTCTTCTCTAGCTGTGTACTCTTGACAGGTCATTTCCTGTTCTAGGGATGGGGGCTCTGGATCTCACTGTCCTCTCAGGACTCAGCATAGCAGGCAGGACCTTCCTTCATCCTCTCTGCTTGTCTAGTGTGCCTCACCTTCCTGTCTCCAGCTACTGAGATCCTCTCTGTCCCCCCAACCCCCAGTCAAGCCAAGGCACCATTTTCATATTTCTCATCTTCTAGAACTCTGACCCCTGCCCAGGATCCTGTGGTAAGCTCTCCTACAGCTCTGCTGCCTCCTGGGATTGGCTCAGAACAGCGTCAGAGCACGGAGGCCTGAGGGGTTGGCCAGAGCATTGAGGTTAGAGCCACACAGCTCTAACCCTGTAAACCCAAGAGCTTGCAGAGTGCAGATGGATCCAGCAGCCCCGCCTGCCTGCTCTCCCTAGCTCCCACGAGGTTCAAGTGGAGTCAGTCCATGCACAAGTTTGAGTAACAAAGGGTCAGACTGGCAATCATGTGACTGGTGCCCAGCTCTGCCTACCCAGCAAATGCTGCCCAGACAGGAGTAGGACAAGAGGCAGTATCCCACATGGGAGGCATCACTGTCCACCTGATGTGCTTTTCACTGAACCAAGGAGATCCCCGTGCCCCAAACACTGCTCTTGCCTGGTGGGTGGTACCAAAAATACTATCTCTAACCCTAAAAGAAACCTTTCTGCTATGGCCATGCTGGGTGATCAATGTTACAGATATAGGAATGGCAGGTGGGAATGCAGGAGGCTCTTTTAGCCACTGAAAATTTCAATAAAGCATCAACAAATGACAGGGACACCAGCAGATGGCCCCTCTGGGATCTGTGGGTAGATGGGGCCCGGGAGATGTGGCCATCCAGGAGCAGCGAGCGAGGTGGCTAGACAGTTAGTTTCCAAAGGCGCGGTGGCCCTTGCTGCTCCTGACCTTTCAAGTGCTGTTCCCTGTTTTAGAAACTCTGTTCCCAACATTTACATGGCTAACTCCCATCACTACTAAACGGCTATATTTTTCATTACTTCTTCCAGACGCCTTCCTGGCCTCTCCCCTGGGAAGCCTGGGCCAGCGGCACTATCTGTGTTTTCCCAGTTCCTGGAGATTGCAATGGCCTGTTGAATTTTCTCTAACACTAGAACAAGGGCTTTGTGGGTGCAGGGATCACAACAGACTTGTTTCCTAACAGCGCTGAGTCTAGGGTTCAGGAAACAGTGATGGAATAGCTACGAATGGGGAATTTAAGATCTGCGGCATGGAAGCTGTCACTAGCTGATCCAAAGCCCCTCGGTGGGCTTGCTCCCCACGGGCTGGAAGGACTAATACCAGAGCCTCATAGATGCCTCCTTTCCTGGAGACTTGCCCTTAGCTGTACTAGCTGATTGGCTCAGCCTGCAGTTAATGACTGACAGACTCAGGATTGGCCTGCAGTTAATGACTGACACACCCAGGACCAGCCTGCAGTTAATGTCTAACAGACCCAGACGTTAAATACTGACCCCCATGCCTTAGGCTAGGTGGTATAACCCCGTCCCTCGGAGCCTCTCCCAGAGCCTGGCCATAGCCTTCTTTATCCTTTTCTCTGCCTGCCTTGCTCATCTCTGTCCCTTTCTCATGAAAGCCTTTCCAAGAATGTTTATCTCAGGCTTGGCCTTGGCTGCCTCACCAAAGTCTAGATAGATGAATGGACAGATGGTTGGGTGGATGGACAGCTGAACAGACCTATGGATGGATCCTAGAAACTGCTTTCCTCTAACCCAAGCCTTTGGCTGGGAACTTTGCAGCCTCCTGGGCCCTCCCCCTCTTCCCCCCCTGCCCCCCACCAGTGTCTGGGATTGCTCTGCTTCCCCCACCCCCATGCCCCTCTCAACCCTGGGACCTGGCAGGCAGGCTATCCTGGAGTGGAGAAGCTTGACTCCCAGGGTCCCAATCCTGGGCTTAGGCCTAGAACACTCCTCCAGGCGAAGTCCTCCTCCTGGGGGACCTGCAGAATCTCTCCGGAAGCCAGGCGGCTCCCCAGACAGCGTGCCTGAGCCAGCTGCTGTAGGGAGAGCTGTTCCATCTGGGAAGAAGAATGACAAAGCAGGAGACGTTATACAAGACACAGACTTTTCAAGGGACAGCATTTTCTCTCCCACCCAAATGACAACACAGCTGATAGCATGATCTGCTCTCTGCCAACGATGCTAAGTCCTTTCCTTCTGGTGTAGCTTTGAACCGTCAGAGTATCTCTGTGATGTAAGTCCCCAGCAGAGAAAGAGGCGTAAATTCAGAGAGGTTAAACGTCTGGCCAAGGTCACACAGCATGACCCAAAGCTGGAATGTGAACCCAAACAGCCCAGTAGTGTTGCTCAGCTCGACACTAGTGAGATGTCTAACCCTCTGAGATTGGGACAGCATTGTGGCCCCTGCGCCACACAGCCCAAGCCTCCTGTACCAGGATAAGCCTGGTCCTTTCCCTGCTGAATATGGGCTCTTACCTTTGCCTAGGGCCTTGGCTCCACAAGGCTGCAGAGAGTTGAGGGGGCACAGGGCCTTCCAAGGCCTGGTATGTTGGAGTAGGGTCTTCTCGGGGGTCACAAGGGGTGCTCTCTGTTCTTTCAAGTAGGATAACTGGATACCAGGAGCTGGGGAGCCATGAAAGGAGGTGTTCTTATTGAGGCAGTCCTCAGGCTTAGAAGCTCTACCATGTCCGGGTATGGTCTCCTCTGTCTTTGTCTCAGATGCTGGGGCTACAGGGCCAGCTGAAGCCAGAAGGGGAGGGAATGCTTCTCGTGGCCCAGGCCTGAGCTGGACCACAGCTTCTGTCATTCCCAAATGCTTTTGCATCTTGGAGGCTGCTGGTTCTTCTTCAGTGTCTTCTACCAGGCCAGAGGTACAGTCCAGCAGCTTCTCTGCGACACTCCCATAGGGCTGCTGTGTCTGTCCCACTGCGGTATGGCCAGATGCTTTATGCCTGGCCTTTCTCCTTGAGCCCCCACTACAGGGCTTCTCCCCTGAGCTTGCTGGCTTTGCACATGCCCATCCTCCCAAAGGAAGTGCCCCAGCAGGCCCCGAGAGAGGGAGGACCTTTCCAAGCAAAGGTGCCCCCTTAGTTCTGGATCTTGTCTCCTGTGACCTTTGAGTGTCCACACTGAAGGTCACTATGTCGCTGTCTGGAGACGCCCCTCTATACTCTGGGAGAAAGCCTAGGAGAGCCACATAGTCCCCCTCCAGGCTCTGGCTGGCCTCACTGTCTATCCTGAAGGCCACCTGCCCTGGCCTTGCTGACTCCACCTTGATGAGCCGAGAATACTTGTCCTCAGACAACTTCCCTTTACCCTTATCCCAGCTCTGGGTCACTGACTCCTTGCTGTCCAAGCTGCTATCCTGGTATGGCTCCTGGGGGCTGCTCAGCTGGAGAGTCTCTAGTGGACAGGAGTCCCCATCTGAGGAAGGGACCTTCACTACTGGGGGTCTGTCATCTACAAACTCTGGACTGGTAATCCTGGTCCAAGGCACAGGTGTGACCCCATTTTCTGAAGCCACGAGACAGTTGTGTAAGGGACGTCCCTCAAAGTCATTGTTGATGGCCTCTAACCATTCTGGGGTGAAAATGAGAGAGTAGGAAGACTCAGGAATCGGCTTCTTGTCTACCTCACGGAGGTCTGAGGAGAGACACTTGAGTGTCATGTGGACAGACTGCTCCTCCCAGGACTCCACTTGAAGGTAGAAATCACCCTGACGTAGCAGGAGCGGGTTGAGTGGCGCCAGGTGTACCACAACCTCATCCCGCAGACACAGTGGCCAGCCCTCATGCAGGAAGAGGCAGTGGGTATAGAGGGCCTGCAGAGAGAGGGGGAGCATCAGAGAAACAGGCTCCAGGAGACCTTGCTTTTGGTCAACTTCCTTCCCTTTCCCATATGTGACCTCAAATAGCCAGGGACTAGGCAAAGGCAAGAGAGATGCCCAGAACCAGGCACCAAAGAGGCCTTTGCTCTCAGAGTGTGCGAAGTCATTTCTTGCTCCTAGCCTCAGTGTTGACCTCAGCTAGCCTCCTGGCCTATAAGGAAGGCCCGTGCTCAAAGTCATCAAGTGCCTTACATGGCAACCCTGCTTGGCTCATCCCTCTTCTCCCCATCTGGATGAGCTGGACCCTTAGCCCCCTCCACTCAATGCCATGAAGGCATAGGTCTGAGGTCTAAATGGGTTGTGTATGCCTGTTACTGAGCTGCTCTGCAAATTAGAGTTGAACAAAAAACACTGGTATTTCTGGGCTGGCGAGAGGTCAGTCGAGTATGGATGCAGAAGAGCCAACTGGATCCTCGGGGAGGTTCAGAGAACATGAATTCACTCCCTTCTGAAAACACCTGCTTGTGTGCATATGTGTGCATGATGGAAGCAACGTTCATGTGGAGGTCACAGAACAAGTCTGAGGCCTGGCTTCTCTCCTTTCGTCTTTGTGTGGGTTCCAGGCATCAACTTTGAGTCACCAGGCTTGCGTGGTGAGAACCTTTGACTACTGAGTCATCTTGCCAGCCCCAGTCTCTGGTTTTTAAGCTGAGCATTTGAAATGACACGGAGACAGTACTGAACGAGAAGTCGGGAAACTTGACCCTACCTCTGCCTTGCCAGACCGTCACCTTAAAATGGCCATTGCCAGTGTAATATTCTGCCATTGTGCGCTCTCTCTCTCTCTCTCTCTCTCTCTCTCTCTCTTTCTCTCTCTTTCTCTTTTCCCCATGGGGGAGGGGTGGTGGTGCCGACCTTCTAAGAGACAACATGGATCCCTCATGTTCTCAGTGATTGAATCTTGGTTTGAAGCAGAGAACCTGACCTCAAAGGACCGACTGTGCATTCATCTTTGCTCCTGTCTATTCTGAGGTGACATGAATTCGTCCATGACAGCCAACAAATCAAAATTAAAAATAAAGACACAGAAAGGCTGTGGATTTGCCACTGAGAAAGGAGGGGACAGGGAAAGCCTGGTTTTGACTGTTTTTTTTTTGTTTTTGTTTTTGTTTTTTCCTTTTAAGACAGGGTCTTGTGTAGCCCAGGCTGGCTTAGATTTCACACTGAAGCTGAAGATGGCCTTGAACTTCTGATCCTCCTGCTTCCACCTGCTGAGTGCTAGTTAGCATCATGGGCATGCATCATCACCATGGCATCTAATGCAGATGATTGCAAGCCCAGGGCTTTGCATATGTCAGGCAAACCCTCTAACAACTGTGCTACACCTACAGCCCTGCACTTGTGGTTTGGTCAGTCAAACAAAGTAACAGCTGTGTGGCTGGTCAGGAGGAGGGCAAAGGGGGTAGGGAGGAGGATCTTCATACATCAGGGTCAGGGGTCATGGAGAGGCCACAGGCAAAGGCTTCTGGGAAACAGTGCATTCTACTATTCCCTTTTGGGTGCAGTTGCCATGGGGGGTTTCCCACTAGATGCGGTGGCTCCTAGGATTGGCAGCATGGCTCTGGTTGGGGGTGGCAGTGGGCTCAGGTTAACTAACAATTGCGCAAGGGGCATTGGCAAACTTCTGAGGGATGAGGGAAGGGGGAATCAGAAGTTTGACTCCTTGGTGATCGCCTCACTATTGCTCTAAAACAGGAGAAAGAGAGAGACAGAGACAGACAGAGAGACAGATAAAGACAGATAGTGACAGACAGAGACAGAAAGATAGAAAGATAGACAGAGACAGAGAGGCAGCAGTCAGAGATAGAGACAGACAGAGACAGAGAGACAGAGACACAGATATAGAGCACACGAATGACTCAGGGGTCTGGTCAATCTTAATACCCAGTTCCTATGGTCAACAGTGATTGGTCTAGCCATGGACACATGACCACAGTCTAGCCAATAAGGATTCTTCCTGGGACTTTTCTCTTTACAGCTGCTATAGCCACAGGCCAATAGAGAGAAGCAGAATGTATCTTCAAGTGGATTGACTGGGGTCAGCTCCCGGCCTGAGCAGGGACTAAGTTGTTTTCCACTACCGCCTAAAATGTTTGGTTCTCCACTTTTCCCCGAGAGTCACCACCCTGAAATCTCAAGAGGTTTTCAGGGCTAAAAGTGACAGTGTCTTTGGGCAAACTCTGAAACATTCTCTGTTGCCTCTGTGGAAGCCACCTCACCAGGGCCAGAGCCAGCTGGTGCCAGCACCCAGGCAGGCCCATCAAGACCAGGCAAGGTCCGTAGATACCTGGATTTTCCCCCTGTTGATGGAATGTAAATGCCATTGGCCCCTAGGTGTCAGAGGGCCATAAGTCAAGTAGCCTTCTCTCTCTACTGAGGGGTGGCCTTTCCCTTTCGATCAGCAGTGGTTCCTGGGAATTCTGCCCACGGCTACCATACTTCTTGTTGGGAAGACACACCTTGCCCGTCTCCTTCTCTCTTCAATCCCAGCCCTCAGGCCTCCAAAGGGAGCTTGTTACCACAGCCCAGGCCTTCCCCAACTTACGCAGGCTGCTTCCCGCACTTGCTCACACAGACGCTTGGCAGGGATGAGGAAATCCAAGAGAAAGCTCAGCCCATCTCCCCGGAAGTCAGAGTCCAGGAGCCGGAACACTTGACCCAGGACAGTGGGGGCAGTGGCTTCAAAAGGCGGGTAGAGCCCTGCCAGGGCATGCTGGATGGCCATGTCAAGGGCTGAAGGGTCCTGCTGGGGACAGCAGGGAGAACAGTTACAGTAACAGTGTGGGCAGATGCAGTGACTACTCCAGTGATCTTCAGAGCCCTGGGAGTGAGACCCTGCTGACTCTCATGGCCAGGGCTAGCCCCTCACTTCACTCCAGCCTAACTCAGGAACTTTCCAGTCCTGTACCTCCCTGCTTCTGCCCAGCAATGGCCCCACAACCCAACCAGATCCCATGGTGGCATGTCCTCTGCAGCTTCTTTCTTGACACTTGACCCAGCGGACTGCAGCCACATCATATTCAATGGCCTTGCCCTCTCTAGCTCACCCACCGATGAGCCCTCCCCTGTCAAGTTGTATAACCAATTTCATGCAATCTCCTTCTCTGCCTCACCAGCCTTTAGTCTTCTTTTCTCCAGCCATCTTCCACCAGGACCCCAGAGCAAACTTACTCTAACACACCAGGCATCCAGCAACTTAGTTCTACCCACTGTACATGACACCAGCCTCCCCCAGCTCTGTCGCCTCTGTCTGTTTCTCCACCATGACAAGAGGGGTCTCTAGCTCACTTTCAGCCTCTGCCAGTGTAGCCCCTTCCTCCCAAACACCTGCCTGCCTCTTTCTCACCTCACCTGGCAACACCCACTTAATTTAACTTCAAGACACAGACTAGCCTTTGGCTGTTCTGGAAGGTACTCAGACTTTACAGCTGCTTCCTCCCTGTGTGGTCAGATGTCCCCCTCCTCTGGTACCACATCAGAAAAATTCCCACACTGACTTCTGGTCCCCAAAGGGCAAGAGGGTCAGGCAGGACAGCACCCAAAGGTACCCAAATCCAAATCTCCACAGCCTGTGAGTACAGGCAAAAAGAGACGGACAGCAATAAAGCAGAGACTCTGAGGCAGGTGAAAAGGCACAGTTCACTCTCAACCAGATTCTGAAGCCAAAGAGAGAGGCCCTGGTCCTTCCCATCTGTGGTCTACGCAGAGCAGGCCACACCCCCCATCATTTTGACAGAATAAGTGAATGAATGAAGAAATGAATGCCGGCGGTACTCTGAAGGAGGGCGGGTCACCATGCTGGCATGCTGCGGAGCTGTGGGGTGGGAATGGGGAAGTCACTCCTCAGAGCAGGGGGCTGGGGGGGTCCTTAGTGTGGTGGAACAGGAAGGGGTTTGCCAGGCCTGTAGGCTCAGCCCCGCCCACCCAACCCCTGCTTCTCCACTGCCATGGTCTGAGTGAGAATAGTCCCGCAGGCTCATAGGGGACTACTTTGGTCACCAGTTGGTAGAACTGTTTGGGAAGAATTAGAAGGCGTGGCCTTGTTGCAGGAGGTGTGTCACTGGGGATGGGGTTTGAGGTTTCAACATCTCGAGCCATCCCCACTTGGCATTCTCTGTCTTGGTCTTATGGGTAAGACTAAGCAGTGGGCTACTGCCTACCGCAGCACCAAGCCTGTCTCCTGCCTTGCTACCTGCCATGGTGGTTATAGACTCTAATCCTCTGGAACTGTGAGTTCCCAGATAAACTCTTTCTTCTATAAGTCTCCTTTGTCATGGTGTCTTTGTAGCAATATAAAATTGACCAATACACCCACCAACCTGGGGACAGAGAGAGAGAGAGATCATAAGTGTCAACCAAGGACATGAACCCAGTAGGTCCCTGGGCCTGCATCCCTTCATGCCATGCGCCCCACTCCATGCTGGAACACTGGCACACCTGGCTTCTTCTGGCTTCTTTTGTGACCTTGATGAGAGACCTGCCCTCTCTAGCCCTCGTCTGCAGCCCGACTGTCTGCTTCAGTTTTGGAAATGTAATTACACATAACCTTCAGCATTTGCACTGTACAAAGTCATTTTTGTTTGTTTAGTTTTTTCACATCTACCCGCTGTGCAGAAAGGTACATAATTGTGTTCTTCAAAAGGAAAAGGGGGTGGGGAAAAGGGAGAGAGAGAGAGAGAGAGAGAGAGAGAGAGAGAGAGAGAGATTGATTCAGTCTCCAGAAACTTGCTTGTGTACCAGCCCTACACTCACAATCTCTTGCTTGGTGTCACCTACAGCGATGCCACTGCTAACCTGGGAATTTCCATTTTACAAGTAAAGGGTCAGAGTCAACCTTGCCCAGGGTCTTATCGAGAAAGAGATACACTGCAGATCCAACCCAGACCCATGGCGGTGAAGACAACTGGCTTTCTTTCCCTGCTTCTGGCTGCCTGCTCCGTCTGGGGTCTACTCCTTTCAGAATGGTCTGCCCAGGATACTAGTGGCCTAAAGAAACCACAAGAGGAAAAGTAAGGTCTGCCCACTGAGCTGACCTTAGCTTGCACAGGGCTCCCCGCACTTGCCACGTGCCTTAGCCACCTTTAGAGGTGGCTGGAGAGTGGGAAATCGTGACAAGCAGACAGGCTATACTCTTGGTGGCTCACTATCTACCAGTCAGGGTCTCCTGGGTCTTAGAACTGTCCAAGAATTCAGGAAGAACATGGTGTAAAGGCCCCAGAGGCTGGAGGGAGGAATGCTGGCCCCTTGCCATCACAAATGAACTGGGCAACCCAGCCTGGGACCACAGGAGTCTAAGTGTTGCTGCCAGACTCTAAATAATCGCTGTGAAACTTGATAGATGCGTTTCCATTCCTTCCCAGTGAAGGCAGCCCAGCCCGGCCCAGCCCGGCAGACAGTTGCTCCTTGTAGGAGCCAGGCATGAATGGATGGATGCTGAAAAGGATGGAGACAGAACCCCCTTTGCAACCAGGGCTACAGGTAGAGCTCAGCTCCCCAGCCAAAGATGGACTCATGAAATAGAGCCCTAGTTTTCTTTCTGAAGTGCTGAGCTAGAACCCAGGGTCTGTGCATGAAAGGCAAGAATAAACTGTAACCACACCCTTCCATCTTTCCCACCAAGCCACGCCTCCAGTCCTCAGTCTTTTGCGATAGGTTCTTACCAGAAGCTAAGGTTAACCTTGAACTCACTGTGTAGCCCAGGCTGACCTCCACTTCCTACCTCTGCCTCCTGAGTGCTGGGATTGCAGGTGCGCACCACTGCTCTGGGCTGCACACATCTATCTTAGCAGCTTAGCAGTGGGCCTGCTCTACCATTGTCCTAAGTGTTCATTTTATCAAGCAAAATCTGCAAACGCAAGGTGTACAGTCAGATAGACTTTTACCCGCGTATCCATCCTTGCAAACCTCATCCAGCTCAGCGTACCAGAGTTCCGTCACCCCCACACAGAAACTCACTCCTAGCCAACTTCTATTATAATGTTTTTAAAGAAAATTTTCTGTACAGTATAATCCACAGAATGTGAGTAGGCCCAGACAAAACCCAAGTGGGCATTAAGCACCGTTACCCCTGAGGGTAGTGAGGGCAGGGGCCTCACAGGGCAGCCTTTTCATTTTCTTCTGAGCTTGCTACATTTTTCCAAACCTTCTGGAATCAGCGAGTATGGCTTTTATAACCAGGGGGAAAACATAAAAGTGTGATCGTGTGCTTTTAAGGTTGGCTTCTTTTTTAAATGGCCTTGCCAGATGTTCTTAACTGGGCCTTCTGGGATGTGCGCTGGACTGCCTTAAAGGCCCAGATCTTTCCACTGGCTCCTCAGAGCCAAGATTCTAGTCTCATTTGGCTTGGCTGCTTCCTCCTCCTCCTCTTCCTCCTCTTCCTCCTCCTTCTCCTCCTCTTCCTCCTCTTCCTCCTCCTCTTCCTCCTCTTCTTCCTCCTTCTCCTCCTCTTTCTCCCCCTCCTCCTCCTTCTCCCCTTCCTCCTCCCCCTCCCCCTCCCCCTGCTCCCCTCCCCCTCCTCCTCTTCCTCCTCCTTCTCCACCCCTTTTTGGGAAGGGCTGATGTGGGCAGGGTCCTAGCATTGCCTCTGCTCTGTGGGAAAGCTAAGATGCAGCTTGGGACTGGGGAAGCACTTGCCTAATATTCCATCCCCCACCACAAACAAAGAAGAAAACAAAAAGCTAGGAAAGGGGACTGGAGAGACCACTCAGCAGTTAAAAGCACTGACTGCTCTTCCAGAGATCCTGAGTTCAATTCCCAGCAACCACATGGTGGCTCACAACCATCTGTAATGGGATCTGATGCCCTCTTCTGGTGTGTCTGAAGACAGCAACAGTGTACTCATACACATAAAATAAATAAATAAACCTAGGAAAGGCTAGACACTGACTATAAAAGTCACCAGGTGACTTTGCCTACAGGCATTAAATAAATACACTTATAAATAGGAGCCTCTGGGGTGCTCGGACCTCCTCAGAGACTTTTCTTTCTGTAGTTGACTATGGTTAAGGCAGAAGCTCACAATTGGTCAACATGCAGACAAGTGTCTGTGGCATGCTCAGCCTCAAATGAACATTTGCATCATACAAGACCCTACTGAGATGTCATAGCGACGGTTCAGACCATCATGGAAGACGAAGCGGAAAGGTTTTAAGACCTAGAGGTTGGAGATGCCCGGCTGCTTTTTGAATTCCAGCCTAGACAAGTTCCAGGGGAGCGTCCCCCAGAACTGCCAGGAAGGACAGTGTCTCCTGTCCAGATACAGTGTTTCCCATCCAGATACAGTGTCTCCTGTCCAGATACAGTGTCTCCCATCCAGATACAGTGTCTCCTGTCCAGATACAGTGTCTCCCATCCAGATACAGTGTCTCCCGTCCAGATACAGTGTCTCCTGTCCAGATACAGTGTCTCCCGTCCAGATACAGTGTCTCCCATCCAGATACAGTGTCTCCCGTCCAGATACAGTGTCTCCTGTCCAGATACAGTGTCTCCCGTCCAGATACAGTGTCTCCCGTCCAGATACAGTGTCTCCCGTCCAGATACAGTGTCTCCCGTCCAGATACAGTGTCTCCCGTCCAGATACAGTGTCTCCCGTCCAGATACAGTGTCTCCTGTCCAGAT
>JANHMN010000002.1:218849611-218862849 GCA_030674055.1 Rhabdomys pumilio
TGTCTCCCGTCCAGATACAGTGTCTCCTGTCCAGATACAGTGTCTCCAGAACCAGACACTCACGAGCTCACAGCATCTGTGGTTACCTGCACAAGGGCTGCACAAGATCAAGCCAGTCCGAATTCCAGCATGAAGTGGGGAGAGGCTCACGGCCTTCCTTCCCCTGCTGAGGAGGAGCTACTGACAGTTGAGGCCTTCTGCAGGACGTAGAGTCCATTTTCTTTGAGGGGGTTTAGCCCTGAGTAGATGGACCAATCTCCAGTGGAAGGCCCCACATCCGTGAATATATAGGCAGCACAAATTGAACTCCACTGATTATAAAAGCAAGACAAAGAAAGAAAGAAACAAACAAACAAAAAACCCCATAGAATACGGATTTAGGAGGGAGAGGGGAGTGGAGAGATGGTCTGGGAAGAGTTGAGGAAAAGGGAAAAGCGAATATGATTAAAATACATTGTACTTGCATGAAATTCTCAAAGAATTAATGAAAGTATTATTATTTTTTTTAAATCATTGGGCATATCCATTCTAGGCTCCTTCTAGTATTGTCCATATAATTTTGTTCGGGAAGGTGTGGGGTAAGGATGTGGTTTCCAAATGGACCAATCTTTAGTTGCTGAGGAAGTTTCAAAGGTCTGACCTCAACCCGTGTCCCTACTCCTGCCCAGGAACAGTCTCATGAGGGGGCTTGCCTGTGAGAAACGGAAGCAGATGAGTGTGGGAAAGCACGCCACGGACCCTTGCTGAGGACCCCCAACCACCCACCTCAGAGGAGCAATAGTCCTGGGACACTGCAGCCTACCCTATCTGATCTACTGATGTCAGTAAACCTCCCAGCATTTTGAAGACTGGCCAAAGCAAGCCGATCTGTGAGCCAGCTGCTGCCCAGCAGGTGTCAGGCTTTGAGCTTCCTGGGACTCTCTTGAACTTGTCTAGGCTGAGATCCCAAAGTCAGCTCCCCGACTGCCTGCTCCCATCTGACTCAAATTGTTTGCGCTTTTTGTCTGTGTGTGGGTGGATGGGGGTTGGAGTGAGAATCCAGCTCTTTATAAACCAGTTTTCAAATCAGTGCTTTATAAACAAACTTTCGAAACTGGAAGTGCTGCCCGGATGCAGTGAACCAGGCCAGGAGTGGGTGTCAAAGAGCTGTATTCAAATCCAGCTCAGCCATGTGGCATCCAGGAAGTTGCTTCTGCTTCTACAAGTCCTCCCTAGTCTCATGTTTGTCCTTGTCTCTACTTTCCTGTGCCTCTGGCCAGTCAAGAGATGCTCCCTAGGGCTGCCTCTGAGCTGCCCTGAACAAGCCTTCTGGGTGAGGTCTGAGCTAGGTCCATTCCATGCATGGTTTTACACAGTTGTCCTGATGATTCTGTGAGCTGGGTATCTTCTCCCCATTTTACAGATTAATAAACAGAGGCTCACATCATCCACCTGGAAGGTGGAAAGGAATATCGTCTGAGGCTATCTGAAGACTTTCATACACAGAGAGCTGTGGCCCTCAGTAACATCAGGTGGCTCCCTTCAGCAGCTTCTCAGCCTAGTACTTAGGTCTCCCATCCTATCTTCCCTGCTTCCTAAGCAGACCCAGCTCTAGCAGGGGCTCCCCCTCATCCGCCTGCCCCATGTGCAAGGTTTTCTTGCCATGCTCACATACTTGGATTAGTTATTTGCTTAATATTTATTCTTGATTATTCAATGTTTGACTTTTCTTCCTATTCATCTTCAGTGTAAATTTGCTTTGTTTATTGTCATGTGTTTATGCCATTTCAATCACTTCCATGACAATTCCCTCTAAGTGTCTCCTCATTTAGCCTATGGCATCCCTTCCTGGGCATGCGCTATCTCTGCTCACACTGTACATCTTTATACAAGGTAAGCGCCTACCCACCCTTCAGAGTTCTGCCATCTCTTCTCAGGTTTCCATGATGCCTGTGCTCACAGGCAAGAAATATAGACTCCTCTTGGACTCGCCCATTTACTCTAAATATGAGAAAGTTGCAGGCTGAAGGCTGGCCCAGACAGCTTAGTAGGATCCTATGTCAAAATAAAGTAAGTAAAACAGAGAACTGAGGATGTGGCTCGGTGGTAGAGCAATTACTTAGCATGCTCGAAACCGTAGGTTTTCAAAATCACAGTATGAAACCCCCTCCAGGGGCCAGCAAAATGGTTCAGCAAGCTAAGGTACTTGCTTCCAAGCCTGATGGCCACTTTGATCCCACCTCAGAAGGAGAGAACTCACTCCGAAAGTTGTCCTCTGACCTCCACATGCATACCACAACGGCATGCTGCAGTGAGCAGATTGTGAGCGGATATGCCACAGTGGTTTGGTTTGGGTGGATATTACAGGTCAAAGAGGAATTTTCCCTGCAAAGACAGCACATGCAAAGGTCCTGGGGCAGGAGAGACCATGAACCCTAAGGGATTCTGAAACCAGATCTAAGTATTCAGGGCACAAAGTTAAGGTCGGAGAAAAAGAGAAAACAGTGGTGTAGATCCCAACACCCACAAAATAACCTGGGTGTGGTCTCACACACACTTATACCCCCAGCACTGAGTCAGACAGACATGGGAGGATCCTTGGAGCTTTTCTACCCTAGCCAATAAAATGCAAGATCCAGGTTCAGGGAGAGACCGTGGCTCTAAGGAGTGGATGGAAGTTATAAAGGCCCTCCTCTGGCTTGTGTGTGATGCAGGTATCCATACACAGGCATGTGCTGTATCATACACACCTCACATGTATACTTATACAAGCATGTGCATTCCCTCATACCACATCACAATACACACTCACACATGCATGCACACACACACACATACATACACACATGCACACACATGTGTATGCACACACATGCATGCACACATGCACACACGCATGCACACAAATACACACAAACGCATGTACACATACATGAAAATAAAGACAGAGATGAAAACATGGCCATCCTACCCTTCAGGAAATACTTTCTGAGCTGTTCTGAGGAGCACCCCAGAGTCTGACCTTTGACCTGAAAGTCTAGAGTTCACTGAGGGTTTGTTTGTCTTTAAGAAAAGTGAATAAACTGGTACTATCAAAACTAGAACTTTAACAGATAGATGAGTTGTGGTACTGAGGTAGCTTTGCAGGGTAAGACTTCCAGCTGTCTTGCTTCGTACTTCTGGAAGGGTGACATTGCCAGCCACATAGACTCCTTGGCATCAGGTTCTAATCTGTGCCATGAGGGGCTACAAGTCTGCAGTTAGAATTGGTGGGAGTGGTATGTCTCCCACTCATAGAGTGTCTGGCACAGGGTCTTGCTATAGAGAGAGGCAGACAGTCACTGCCTTAGGCCATGTCACCTAGGATGTACTTTTATGCTCCGAGTGGTGTGCACCGAGCGGTGTGTGTGTGCGCCTCTGCTGTCTGAGTTTGGGAGCCTAGTTTTGTACTGTCTGTGTGCAGAAGTGTCTGTCCATATTTCAGCACGAGCAAGCAGGTCCATGAGGCCTGTGTGCTTGTACTCCTTGTGGTTCAGGGATTTGTGTGTGCATGCACAGTATGAATGCACCTCTCTATAGAATTCTGGGTGTGGACCTGCACAGGAAGAGAAGCCCACCCAAACCAGCATAGCAAATCAGAGTCCAGGGGTGAATGCCCTGGCCTGTCTCCCAGCTCTGTCCAAATCCCCAGAGATTTGCAAAATTGCTTCAGAGAATCCTACCCAATCCTGAACCTGTCTGAAGCTGAGCTAAGACTCTGAGCAAAGACTTCACTTTGATTCTTTCTTCCCAGACGCTGGCACAAAAGCACACACAACTCTCCTGAAGGTCCCCTTCACAGGGTGCGGTCCAGGGAACCCAGGCACAGAGGTACTGTACCCACTCAACCTCCCCAGATGCCTCTACACCTCACGCCCATGGGAGGACCCACGCCCCAACATGTGCGTGTTTAACTTGCCAAAGCCCCCGTGTCTAAAATAGCAAAGGCACCCAAGACTTGGTGAGCAATTCCCTGGAACCCACTCTCCTGCCCTCAGGGTCCGCCCTTTCCCAGCACTGTGCTGTGCTGGGTGGGGGACTTTGACTCCCGTCTCATTCCAGACCCCCTACAGGACACAGCACTGTCTTTCAGCACAAAGTTTAAAGTGCTAAAAACATCCCAAGTTTTCTGTATGGCTCAAGGTCCAGAACTCCAGTTCAGATTTGCATACTGGTTTGGAGCGAGATGAAAGCGTGCATCTCTTCGGAGAGGCCCAGGCAGGACGCGCGGCCCAGGGGTGAATCTGAGCCCCACTCTTGCCCTAATACTGCGGGAGCTGCGCAGTTAAGCACCGACCCAGACCAGGAACCGAGGGTCTCTAGGTACACACACACACACACACACACGGGGGGGGGGGCGCGTGGGGGCTGTGCCGGAGAAAATCCAGCAGAGTAAGGTGGTCCAGGCCCAGGAGGGCGTTACCATGGTGATGCTCCTCTGGTCCCCGCGTTGGCAGTCTCTGTCCCGCGAAGCTTTGGCTCGCCTAGCTCTGGAGAAAGTGCGAGGGGCAAGCAGGGAACTCCCAGCCTGGCCTCATCCCGAGGGGCAGCCAGGCCCGGACAGGGAAGAGGGAGAGGGGACCCAGACTGAGGAGGCGAAAGGGAGGGGGGAGAAGAGGCGGGCCACCCCATGGGGGGCGGGGCGGCGGCGGGACAGCGGCCCTTTGTGCGACGCCTTGCCCTGCTCCCGCCCTGCAGCCGCCACCGCTGCGGGTGACAGGATCCCGAAGTTCAGCCCACCCTGCACCCCCTGCCGAGGCCACCGGAACCGTCTAGGGGTGTCTGGCGCTACCTAGCGCTCCCTCCAGCGTCCCCAACCAGGACTGCTGGCTTCTTGTCCCAGTCTGCAAGTCATTTTGTCTCCTAAGCCTCAGTTTTCTCACCTGTAAAATGGGGAGGCGGTGGAGGCGATGTTAGTGAGGATAGCATCCCTTTCTGGAATTGGGGAGCAGGGATCAGCATCGGTCCTAACGGCTTGGGATTTCAGGCTTGGGATGGTAGCTAACAAACATTCAGTCTTCAAGAACTTGAAGCCGCCATGACATACACCTCATTACTGTGAGACAGGGTGCTCCAGACACCTATCATCTCTGTGTCTTGATCTAGGACTCCCTAGCTCTGGAACCAATCATGGCAGGAGAGGTGGGCTGTTTGGAAGCCCCCACTTGAGGTGCTCTGTGCTAGGTTTCCCATCGGATGACTCTGGAGTTGATCCGTTTGTTATCAAACACTGTACTGAGAGCCAGAACAACACAGACTCCCTGTCCTGGGGGTGGGGGTGAGGGGAGGGGGTTGTCATCTGCCGGGAACTAGGATCAGAACGAGAGGAACAGAAAAAAATAACCATGAGTAAACTGCTGAGAAGGAATGGAGTTGATGAGGAACTCCCAAGAGGGGGCTGGAGAGATTTGCCTGCTCTTCTAGAGACAGAAGACCCAGGTTCGATTCCCAGCGCCCATATGGCCATTCATGACCATCTGCTAAGGGGACCTAATGTCCTCTTTTGGCCTCAGAGGCCATCAGGAGCACACATGGTACACAGATACACATGCAGGAAAAACACTTTTTTTTTTTTTTTTTTTTTTTTTTAAAGAGTGGAGAGAAATGAGTGATTGGCAAGAGGCAGCAGGGAGCGGGGCTCTAGGCAGTGAGAACAGGACATGAGGCCTCCAGAGTGGTGGCTTAAAACGATGGGGACATGTAAGTGGAGACAGATCACCCATTGTGGTGGTAAAGGCTTCGCTTCCAAGTCTTATCCACAGCCATGCTCCACTCCCCTTCCAATCCCACCCCCTCCCCACACACACCATTATCTAGTCTCTTCACAGGAACCTGAGTTAGGAGCCAGTCCAAACCCTTTCCTGCTCCTCGGGACTCTGTGTATTGCTGTTGGACTAGTAATCCAACAATAATCTCACTATGCTGTGGGGCTCCAAGGGACCCTTGGGGATGTTACTTAAACATCATATAACTCCTTCCTAATAGGCAGAGAGGACAGGGGGGCTTTTGTTGTTGTTGTTATTGTTGTTGTTTTATTTTTGTTTTGTTTTGTTTGAGACAGGGTCTATGTGTCCCAGCCTGAGGTAGAATTCCATAAGTAGCTGAGGATGGCCTTGAACTTCTGACCCTTCTGCCTCTCCTTCCCAAGTGCTGAGGTCACAGGCATGCACTGCTACTTGTGTTTTATGTGGGAATGGGCCTTTTTAGGTGCTAGGCAAACACTCTGCCAACAGCCCCATAGAAATGCATTTGTTTACAGGAAAACAGGCTTCAGTTTACCGTGGAGAATTCAGCTGGGAGGTGAGGTTGCAAGATTTAGACTTCAACAAGACAGAAGTAGCACACGGGTTAGTTTTCTAGGATCACAGGAGATAGAAAGGATTCTGAATTAAGTAAGCAGAGAAAATCAAATTGAAAAGGCCTCGGGTGCTTACAGAGTCTGTGAGAAAGATTGGGTCTCTCCTCTGGGAAGGATGTTCCAGGAGTCTCACTGTCAGGAATAATCTGGAAGCCCCTAAAAACCTGGGGGACTACTTCAAGCTGTGAGCATGCTGAAATTGAACTTTCTGCACATCAGACACTCTTGCAAGTAAACTGTGGAGGCGGACCCAGCCACTGGCATCACATGAGAGACAAAGAGCCCCAGGCAGAGTCTGAGGGGGTAGAGAGCTGCATTCCTGGGCTGAACAAGGCCTCCATTCTAGAAACCACTCCATTAACTACCTTGGTGTGCTGCCTGAATGAATCCCAAACATTCCTCTTGCCTGGGTCACTGTCCGTAAGCCTTAGAAGGACAATCCAATCAGGCCAAGCTTACATATGCTCAAGAGAACTGTCCACCTGAGGAAGAGCTGGTCATCCAAAAGGAGACTAGAGTTCATAGGAAGGAGGAGGAGGACATGAAATGGACTCTAAATGACACATGTCAGTACAGTCCACTGCTGGGCCTCTCAGCAGCCGTCACACCATATGTCTATGTCTGTTCTTCCCAAAATATGCTGAACAAATGGATATGACATAACAGTTTGACAGACACCCAGGAGTATGTTTGCTCATGTGTGTACTTCTACATGTCCCCATAAACACACACACATATACACAGACACGGGCACACATAGACACATATACATCTACACATAGACACGGACACACAGAGAGAGACATATATCAGACACACAGACACACAAAGACACACACACATAGACACAGACACACATACATAGATACAGACACACACACATAGACACAGAGACACATACAGAGAGACAGACACACCAATACACAGAAACACACACATAGACACATACATACACAGACACACACACAGACATGTACACAGACCCAGTCATGTACAAACATATACATACACACAGACACAGACACACACAGAGAGACAGACACACACAAATACACAGACCCAGACTCATACACAGGCACACAGGCACACAGACACACACACATTCATATACAGATACACAGACAACCAGATATACACATACACACAAAGACAGACACACACACACATATACACATATAGAGATACACACAGAGACACAAACACACAGATATAGAGACACTCAGATATACACATACACACATAGAGAGACACACAAATACACAGACACACACAGACACACACAGACACACACACACACACACACAGACACATACACAAGATCTGGTCTAAGCCCATAGAAACTCTTCTGAGCCTCAGATTGCTCTTTTGTGTTCAGAATACCACTTCTCACAAGACTGCTGGGGCTTCATCAGGCAGGCAGATGTTAATGGCTCTGGGCTGGACGTGGTCCCTCTGGACTTTCCAGGGGATTCCCAAGGGCTGGTTAAGGATTCACATCCACTCTCTTCAGCCAGTGAGGAACTGAACCGCATCCAATTGCTAGGCTACATTGGAGAAATCAACCCCACCTCCACCCTGTCTGACATCTGCTGGTGGGAGGATGGGAGCCGACACGAGAAGAGTTTCTGCTGGTGAGTCCTTGGGTGGTCCTGAGAAGATCACATGCCTCTCAGAGCCAGAGTTTCCTCAGCAGGCAACAGAGGTTCCAGATGCTCCTGGAGGAGGACTCCATTGGAAAGGTGAAAACCAAGCAGGTCTTATGACAGGTCTTAAGCAATGGCAGCTCTGCCTGTGACCTTGAGACTTGAGAGCCAAGTGCTAGGACACCTCACCAAGGGGACAGGCTCATCTTGGGAAAGGGGGGGGCACCAAATTTAGGGAGAACATCATGGGATTAGGAGTTCATTAACTCCTTTGCTAAATATGTGTACTGATTGTAAGGATGCCAGACACTTGGCAGTCATGTATACCCTTCTCTGTCCATGACAGACATAAACAATCAATTACAGAACTTCCATTGAAACCTAGAGGCAGCCTTAGAATCCTCCTCAGTGTACACAGTACAGGCAGATGCCACCAGTCAGCACAAGTGATCATGGACCTGAGATTTATTTGTCATCTGTGGTCTGAAATGTTACTGTGGTCTGGCATGGAAGAAGACACAGGTTCCCAAGGCTGAGGATTCGGGTCTGAGTCTTGCCTTAAAACCCCTGGTAGGGTGGGAGAATGAGTCAACACCTGTTTGGCACTTATGAGGAAGCCCTGTGTTCCATCCTCTGCATGGTAAAAGTAGACACAAGCCACACCCCTAAGGCCCTTAAGAATGAGTAGATACTGAGTGAATGGCAAATACAATTCATGGAAATCCCCTTAAGTCAAAGCCAGAGTCACGGGAACCTTAAGACCAGTCTCTCGGGCAGTCCCCCGTGAGCAGGAGCCCTGGTACTTTTTTTTTAATGGCTGTAACATCATACCCTGAGGCAGAACAATTTATGAAGAAAAGAGGTTTATTCAGCTCCTCAAGGGCTGGAATTGAGATTTCAAGATAATGGAAGTGTTGACTAGTGAAAGCTGACAGAGAAAAGAATGACAGGCAGGTGGACCAGCATGTTGTGCCAAGAGACAGGAGATGTGAGGTTTTTCCTGAAAGACATGAAATGTCAGGAGGGAACTAAAGGGGGGCCTCCCCTGAGATTCCTCTAACTGCTGGGTGGAGGTAGTGTTAGAGGACAGCAGGGACCAGAGACTATCAGCCTGGGGTGTGCATTCCACAGGCTCTGGGGGTTGCTAAGTCATCCCTGCACTCCCTCAGGCTCTAGCCTTTGGGTACTATAACCTGCAACTTCTCTTTCCCTTCAACCCCAGCAGTGTCTTGTAACTGTAAGACAGACTCCATGGTTGATTCACACAATGGCCACGGACTATAGGGCTCCTCTTCGTCTGGAGAGGCCTATGAGCCGCCAGCTGAGGGAGGAGGGGAGAGAGTGCAGCCTACTTAGGCCTTCCTGCCTCTCTCTCTGCACACATGCCCAGGTTCCCCCACATCCCTCACTCCACCCCATCCCCAGAGATTACTTTTTCACAACGCCTACTCTTTCTTGGAGGACCAAGACCTCTGGGAAAAATGGCCTAGTGCCCCAAGTCCATCCTTCTCGGCTCTGATGCTCAGGGCTTCTCCCTCCCTCCCTTTCTCCCTCCCTCCCTCCCTCCCTTTCTCCCTCGGGAGTTCACCTACTGCTGAGGGAGGCAGCATCACAGAGCTGGGCTGTGGGCACAAACAGGGTTGGAGTCTAGAGGAGTCTATAAATGTCTATCTTCTAGGTGGATGGATAAAGATTGCATGGTAATTTTAAAAGATGCTCACAGATTTCTTACCCTTCTTGTTGAGGGCAGAAGCCTCTCGGTGTGGGCTAGACTTTGAGACTGAGGTCTCAACATGAAGGCAGGTGAGGTATGCCTTTCAAGATGATGTCATTAGCTGGGCAGTGGTGGCACACGCCTTTAATCTCAGCACTTGGGAGGCAGAGGCAGGTGGATTTCTGAGTTCGAGGCCAGCCTGGTCTACAGAGTGAGTTCCAGGACAGCCAGGGCTACACAGAGAAACCCTGTCTCAAAAAACTAAAAAAAAAAAAAAAAAAAAAGACGATGTCATTAAAGACATTGTGGCTCTGTCTTGCTGCTTGTGCCGTGGTGACGACCCATGTGGCTAGAACACTCAAGTCTCTCTGTGGGCATGCTCAGACGAAGCAGTCTGAGAGCTGCTGCTATTGGTCAACACTTGGGGAGCCATCTTCATATGGATCCTCATCCTAGGCAAGCCTTTGAGCAGCTGCATTCCAGGCCGGCAACCAGATGGCCACTCCATACATGACCCTGGGCCAGGGCCACCTCATGAAGCTGCTCCAGAAAACCAAGTCCACAGAAACTCCAGGAAACAAGAAAAGTTTACTACTGGTCCACGTTGAGCTGTGAGAGGACTTGTGAAGTATCAACAGGCAGGTACTAAAGACGGTTGGGTGGGTGGGTAGAAATAGATGGATGTGTGGGTCGGTGGTCGGGTTGCTGAATGAATGAGTGGGTAGGTTAGTGAATAGATGAATAATAGTTGGATATATAATAGATGGGTGGAAAATGATGGAGGAAGGAAGGATGGATGGAGAATGAATGGGTGAGTAGGTGGGTAGATATATAGGTAGATGGGTAAACATGTGGGCACACAGCTAGATGGATGGATGGATGGATGGATGGATGGATGGATGGATGGATGGAGAATGAATGGGTGAGTAGGTGGGTAGATACATAGGTAGATGGGTAAACATGTGGGCACACAGATAGCTAGATGGATGGATGGATGGATGGATGGATGGATGGATGAGTGGGTAGGTTGCAGGATGGATGAATAGTGCATGGAAAGGTAGGTGGGTAGGAGGGTAGATGGGTAAGAGTGCATTAAGTAGTCAGTAGTCAGAGGTTCCATTGGGAAAGTAGGGGGTTCTGATGCCAACAAGTTTACTATCCTGGAAATCTGGAAGGAGTTTTTCTTCCTGGGGTGCCATGGTTGCCTCTGAGTTTTAGGCAGGTCACCTAGGCAGCCAAGCATCGAAGGACAGAGCTGATGGTTGACCTTGAGCCAAGAGGTCCATAGAAATCCTGTGTCTACTGCTCCAGCTCTCTCCAGCAGCCCCTGCATCCTGGCCCTGTCATTCCTCCGCAAGGGTGACCTCTGAATCCTTCAGAAGTCAGGGCTCCAGCATTTCTCAGAGGCTGCATCATGCTCCTCACTAGGAACCACCGTGTGTGTGTGTGTGTGTGTGTGTGTGTGTGTGTGCTCATACAAGCACAGTGGAAGATTGACCTGTCTCTTTGTGGGGAGAGGAGCTGGGAGACCCAGAACAGAATTTGCAGTATTCAAGGACTAAAAGGAAGGGACATTAGAAACTATAACCCTATGACCCTATGACCCAGTGTAGAGATTTGGCTGACTTCAAAGATGTGGTGGGCAGCCAGAGATACCAGCCTCCAAAGAGCTAGGAAGCAAGCATAAGACTCAGGGTGGGGCCACTATTTGGGATTACCCAGCATGTGTCCTGGGACACAGACACAGAGAGAATGTAAGCCTAGGCCACACTGACAAACTGCTCCTCACCCGTCATTCTGGCAAAGGTTCCGAATCCTGGCATTGGGCACCATCACACTGTGTGGATGGCTGCAGAAGTCCTGTGTGAAAGGCTTGGCCTCCAGCTGGGTACTGTTGTATGAGGTGGAGCCTTTGGCAAGGGTGGTGGTTTGAATGAGAATGAACTCCATAGGCCCTTACATTTGAATGGCTGGTCCCTACTTGGTAGAACTGTCTTGGGAAGGCTCAGGAGGTGTGGCCTTGTTGGAGGAGCTCCTGGGGGACAGGGGGTGGGCTTTGAGGTTTCAAACATTCATGGCAGCCCCAACCCTCTGCCTCCAACTTTCAAATCAGGATGTGAGCTCTCAGCTTCTGCTCAAGCGTCATGCCGGCCAGCCTGCCTGTCACCATGCTCCCTGCCATGAGGTTTGTGGACTCACTTGAAACCGTAAGAAAGCCTATACATTAAAAGCTTTCTTTTATAAGACACCTTGGTCATGGTGTCTCTTCACAGCAAAAGAACAGTCAGTGACTAAGACAGGGGCTGAGGATCTAGGAGGTTTGAGGTCACAGAAGGCATATCCTGGAAGGTAGGATCCAACCTCCTCTCCTTCTCCCCCCCCTCCCCTCCCTCTTTGATCACTCTCATGAGATGACCATTTTGCCTTTGCCATATGATGCCCCCTGCTGCTAGGTTCCTCTTCACCACAAGCCCAAAGGTAACCAGGCCAGATGACTTGGGGACTGGAATTCTAAAAACATGAGCCAAATAAATCTTCTTTCTGCATGTTATCCTCATCTCTGACTTTCTTACAGTTGCAGAAAGTCTGTCCAAAGTCCTGGGAATGCCTCATAAAACGAACCATCTAGCAATATGGCATGCACATTTCCCCACAGTGCAGGTCTTTGGCTTCTAGGTCATATTCTAAGAAGACAATTCTGCAAATACAAAGAAGTCTGATGCATAGTTTATTCTCTGAGTTTATCATAGCAACATGTTGGAAATGCTCAAATATCCATCTGTTAGTACTCCTCTGATGGCTGTGCCCAAACACACACACTTAAGATGCCACTTATGGGAGGAAAGACTTATTTTGGCTCATGATTCCACAGGACATGGCCCATCTTGGAGGGGAAGCCTGGTGGCAAAAGGTAGGAGCATGAAGCCTATTTGTCTTACCTGGTGCCGAACAGAGAGAGGTGTGTGCCAGAGCCCAGCTTGATCTCTTCTTTTCACGCTTATAATCCAGTCAGGCCCTCAGCTTGTGGTCCAGGGTGACAGACATGTAGAGAATGTCTTTCCCCTCAGCTAATCTTCTTCAAAACTCCCTCAAAGGCACAGCAAGAAGTGTGCCTTTAGTGAGTGTCATTCCCATCAAGGTACCGAGGAAGATTAACCATGACACCACTGAGAGGTGCCATATGGGGCATCTTACATAGCAAGAAAAGCAAGAGGATCTCTGTAGTGAGGGATTTCTAGTCCCTATTATTAGGTAAAAAATAGAACACAAATGTATGCCACCTTACACTTAAGAATGCAGAAAGGGGGGCTGAAGGGGTGGCTCAGCAGTTAAGAGCCCTCGACGCCCAAGATCCAAGCTCAATTCCTGCACCCACATCATGCGCTCACAAGCACCTTTCACTCCAGTTCCAGGAGACCAGGAGATCTGATGCCCTCTGCTGTCCACTGACAGGCACTACACACACACACACACACACACACACACACACACACACACACACACA
>JANHMN010000002.1:218862859-218892582 GCA_030674055.1 Rhabdomys pumilio
ACACACACACACACACACACACACACACACACACACACACACACACAAATAAAGAAAATTAAAAAAAAAAGAACCCACACATATTAACTTAATTATACAAAAGAAAGGGAGAATAAACCAGAACTGTATTGGGAAGGGAAGATCTAAGGATGAGTCTCTCTGGGAATGCATTTATACGGTCTTGAGTTTCAAACATGTAAACATTTCACATGGCCCAGAAAACTAGAAGAGGAGACAAAGGCATAAACCTTGAACTGTAAACAAAGCGACAGAGGTAAGCTCCTCTGCCTATCAAACTGATAATGAGTTGGGCTTAAGGCAGGTGCACCTGAAATACCAGTACCCAGGAGGTGGAGGCAGGAGGATTGAGAAGTCAAGATCAGCTCAAGCTATGTAGCAAAAATTCTGTCTCCAAAACCAGAACAATAATAACAGTACAGTATTAATTACTTTTGCCTTCCTATAAACCAGTGTCTTGACAGAATCAACTGGAGAGGAAGGATTTAATTTTGACTCAGGGCTTCACCAGATTGCAGGACATTATAGTGGGGCAGGTGTAGCTTAGAACCACCCAGACACCCAGACCTCTTCCCTATAGTGTTGAAAGTGGGGCTGATGCTATTCATGTTGTGCCCTGCAGGATGGGGACAGGGTGGGGCCAGCACATGCTGGGGCCTCAGCCTCAGGTGGAGGGCCAATCTGTCTGGTACAACCACAGCCTCAGATCTCATTGTTTTCCTTCATCTTCAGCCCAGTCAGGAAGGTGTAGGCTTAAATTTTCCAAAACCCTACTTTTAATCAGGGCTCTTAATTGCTTTAACCTCTCTTCCAGCCCACCACCCACCAGAGGTAGTGGAAAGGAAAGGTTCATAGAGCTAAGAAGGATGTGGACCTGTTTAGAAATAGTTCTTTGGAGCAAATCCAATCTGTGTTGTCAAGATATCATCAGTTCAGTTCACACAAATCAGCAGTGGCAGCTCGATCCACTTGCAAACACCACTCAGGAATCAGCAAGGGCAGGTCTATCCAGAAGAAACCAAGAGGCTCTGCTCTATGTGGTTTAGCAATAGTTCCTTGGGGGCAATTCCAATCTCCAATTGTCAGGATACCAGCAGTCCAGTTCAGTAGTGACAGGATAACAAATGAATCAGCAGCGGTGACACGATCCAGCAGAAAGAGCCAGGCCTCCACCTTATGAGCAGGAGTCAGCAGGAGTGACCAAGCCCATCAGGGACACCAGGAGAAGTTCTCTGCTGTGCCTCTCTCAACAAAGTGAAGATCAGTGAATACAAAGACTCAAGACCAATGGAACGTTGCAAAGCTGGCTATGCAAGCACACCATCACTGTCCGCTGAGTCCTACTGATACTCCCTCCAAACATCATGTGTCTTGCCCCAGCAAAACACCACGTGAGTCTGTATTATCTGACATATCCAGAAACTTCCACCTCGCTCTGCCATTTGGCTTGAGTCCTAGGAAGTGGCAAGAAACTGCCAGAACACCACCAGAAGGTTTTTGGAGTATTTCTGTCTATGAAATCACAACAAACAATAACCAGGAAAATATGGTAAGACGTACCAAGACCATCCAGCATAGTCCACTGTCTGTGGAGTCATATTTATATTCTCTTTAAACATCAACCATCCTGTGTGTGGGGGGGGGGGGGGACATCATCCATGCTTTCATGTGTCTGCTTTGGCAAAGCATCCTTTCACCTGTGTCTGCTTCAGGAAACATTCTTTCACATGTGTGCCCCAGCAAAACATTATTTGACATAACTGACTTTCCAAAGAAACCAGAAGTTTCCACTTCAGAAAGGGCACTCTCTTTCCAGTCTGTCTCCCCTCTTTTGAATCCCCCTAGGATAGTCCTCCAGAGCCCTGGGTTCTGCTTCCACCCTTGGGCCCTGATAAAGCAGCATCCCAGGACTTCAGTTAGGAAGGGGCATGAGAAGCTACCCGCTGCTCACAAGAGTGAATGACCTCTAGAGTGCTCTGTGTGAGTGCACTGCTCACCAACAGGGTTAGACCACTAGGCCCAGGACTGGAAACCATGGAGACTGTTTTGTTTTTGGAGACAGGGATTCAGCATGTGTTCTGGACTGGCCTCAGACTCACTATGTAGTTTAGGCTGGTCTCTTCATGATCCTCCTGCCTTAACTCCTTTATTGCTGGGGCTATACACACACACAGGCAACCTCAGCTGGACTCTGTTTGTAATAAACACAGATGGCCAGTTAGATCCTTGGTTACACAGTCTGAGAAACACTGACCCAGAGAGGCCTAGAGACCTGCTCAGAGTCACGGACAAAGAGGTGTGGCTGGGTTCAGGTTAATTTACTCATTCATTCATTGACAGATTCCTTCACTCATTGACAGATTCATTCATTCATTCATTCATTCATTCATTCATTCATTGATGAAACCTAGTCTCAGTGCTGACTCCACCAGGCACTTCACTGAGAGGCAGGTCTACTGAGATGGAGGAGCAGACTGAAGAGAGGGAAGCGATGGGGCTTTTGTTGGCTGTCTCTGTCATGGGTGTGGTGATTCAGAATCCTGAGCTACAACAGAGAGGCTCTACCATGCTGGGTCTGGGGAGAGGAACTGGCCCCCTATGTATTCTGGAGGGCTATGACTGTTGAGAGGAAAGAGAGGGTGCCCCACACTGCAGGAAGCCACAAGATCTAGAACAGAAGCCCATGAGAAAATCAAGTGGTTGGTATCCTAAGCATGGTGATGAGAGACCTATCGGTGAGGTCAAAGGTGCTTTGGTAAGAGAGAGCAAGCTCCGAATGAATCAGAGGCCAGGCTATGTCCGGAGTACCTTGTTGGCAGTGAGCAGACCTGGGTGGAGCCAATCTCCAGGTGGTATTAGGTAGGATGTGGGTGCCCAGTGCCTCTCCAGCTCAGCAGCTTCCTGCAGCAGGGAACTCAGCTTCCCACGGTTCCTAAGGATGGGTGCTTGGAAACAGCTTGGCTGGGTGCTTCTGGCCACAAGCCGCTCTCATGAGGTTGCAGTTAAGATGTTGGCGGGCTGCGCTGCCTACAGGGTTGACAGCTGACAGATCCACTGCCAGCATGGCTCCCCTCCACAGCAGAAGAGTGGCTGCTAGCTGGGCAGGAGACCTCAGTTTCTCCACATACACCTGGGACTACTGGACTGCTTTACAATGTGGCACTGACCTCTCCTACCCCAAGAGAAGGTGGCTGGAAGCTACAAGGGTGAGGGCAGGACCTCTGAAGTCACAGAATGTCTGAAGTGTTCTAACTGGCTGGCTTTAGTCAGTGTGAGAGGGGACTGCCAGGTCCTCCTCTTAGACCAAGCATACTGACACCTCCTTGTAGCTCAGATCTTGTCACAGCCCCAGATTGTCACCCTTTGAGGACAGGGAAGACAGGAGGCCATCTTGCTTACTGGCTTCCACAAAGAAAATACAAATTATTCCTGGCACAGAACAGTCCCTGGCAGAGTTACAAGGCCACCCAGCATCGTTGCATCTGACAACTGCGGATGCGTTGATGCTTTCCTGAAGCAGATCTGGGAGGCCTGGGCTTCTGCACTTTTCTTCTCTGTATCTACAACAACCACCCACCCCTACACACACACACACACACACTTTTTAAAGTATCAAATGACCCAAAGCAGTAGCCACCAAGTTTGGAAAGATGTCCTCTTTGTACTCAAGCTACCACTGTTTACTGGAATTTTGTCTGTGGGACAGGCAGGCTTTCTGGCTCAGGAAATGGAGAAATGAAGACAGCAACACTTGGCCACTCTTGCATGCTGGGTCAGTTTTCCAGGGCTGCCAAACAAAACATCAAGGATAGATACTTCTTCCAACAGGTCTACAACTCTGTGGAACTGAGGGATAAGGCTGCAGTGTATGAATTTTGAGAGAGCAACACAGTTCTACACCTAGGACGGGGGCCTTCCGGAAGCCGGGGCTGGGCAAAGCGGGTCTCCGGGGTGAGAAGGCTAGTCAGGAGGTTCCAACAGCTCTGGACCATTGAGGGAGCCTTTGAGCTGGAAGTGGCCCACTGTAGCCGGAAGTGGCCCACTGTAGCCGGAAGTAGGCTCCGCAAAGTGAAAGTTGGGTAAGGAGATGAGCTGGACTCTGAGGAGGTTTGGTTGAAGAATGAATATCATCAGCTGGAGGGAGATGTGGAATCCAGGGAGGTCTCTCTTGACTGTAAGACAGAGAATCCTAAAGCTGAGAAGACTCAGATGCCAAGCAGCAAGGGCTAGGTCCAGCCGGAAGCCAAGCCTCCTGGCGTTGCGGGACAGGAGACTTGAAGAAACCGGAAGGTGCATGCTCCTGCTGAGATGCGGAGGTGGCTGACAGCCAGGCATGAAGTTGACTGAAGGCACAGGGAAACCAGAAGATGGAGGTCACAGCCCACTCTCAGCTCTTGGGCCTCTTTTTTTACAGCTTGGGCCTCTCTTTTTGCAGCTTCTGGCTTCTCTTCTATCCCTTCCCACTTCACCAGAGCCCCTCCTAGAACAAGCCTGCAGGAAGAGTCCTACGCCAGCTGCCCAGCTGGTCAATGGAGGCTGTGTTCTCTCCAGCTCCCCCCTCCCTGTCCTCACTGCCACATGTCAGGGTCAAGGCCTTCTCCATCAGGCCTCAGGGAAGTTCTGCCTACACCCCACTCCATCTAGGACACTATTTAAGATTCTTGAGACAGCACACTGCTCTCTCTTACATCCTTGGTCCCTGCCCCACCTCACCCCAGGGAAACCCTTCAGGGATACCTGAGGCTCAGAGAACAGGGATTCAAACACCCCAGATTCGCTCCCAGAACCCTGTGAATTCAGCTCCCCAAGAACTTTTCTACAGGCAAACATTTTACCAGCATACACTAACTGCATCTGCATCAAGCACTGGATTTCACCATGATGTTTGCGTGACACAGGCCTGTGGTATCAGCTACCCAGAGGGATGAAAAGGTCAAGTCTAGCCTTGAACAACCTGGGAGACCCTGTCCCAAAATAAAATAGAAGACTGGGGGTGAATTTTATTGGCACAGTTTATCTACTATGCCTGAGACCTTAGGTTCCATACGTGGTACCACCTAATGTATATTTTTATAGTAAATAAAAATAACTATGGGTACTGGGGGTGAGGCTCAGCGGGTAGAATGCTTGCTTAGCATGCACAAGGCCCAGAGTTCTGTTTCCAGCACTGAATGAACCAAACAGGGTGGCCCATGCCTGTCATCCCAGCACTCGATAGAGACAGGAGGAACAGGAAATTCAAGGTCATTTCAGGCTACATAGAAAATTTGAGGCCAACCTGGGCTACATGAGACCCTATTAAAATTGACTCTGGATGTTTCCCATTTTTGCTGTGGGAGATGCCAGGGACACAGTAATATATGGGTGCCCCCAGTGCATGGAGATAATAGGAAATTATGTCAACCAAACCTTACAGTGTACCCTTCCCCTGCCTGCTCAGTGATTGTCCCCAGGAGGCTCATTTGTCCAAATGACAACTTGGAGATACTAAGGCCATGGGAGAAAGAATTTGTTGCCTACAGGGGTGGGGTATGCTCTGCCACTCATGGCCGCCAGAGGGATGCATGAGGTTGATGAGGGCCAGAGCTGTCATTAGGTCCCCACAGGACTGGTTAGCTGGGACACCGAGCAGAGCAAGTCCCTGAGAGCAGCTAGAAGAAAGAACCTGCAGGCTCCAGGCTCCAGGCCAATCTCTAGTTGTCTGTTTCCAGCTCTGGTGTGGTGTCAGGCAGGGAGACACTGTGTGGTGTATGAGTTGAATGAGAGCGACTGGGGTCAGGCACCAGGCTGCTTCTCTTGACTCCAGCCAGGCTTCTTGTTATTTCTGCTCAGGAGCAGCCACCCCTGCTCAGCCAGCAAGGAGTAAACAAACAATGTTAGTGGCTTTTAAATAAGTGTTTGTTGCAGTTTTCTTCTTAACCCAGCTAGCTCCCACATGAGAGACTAGACTATTATATTTATTTAATGAGCTTTAAAGGCACAACAACTGAGCAGTATTATTCTATTTTAATCCTCTAAACTAATCTGGTTACCTTCCAGCCAAAATCCCTGTGACACTTGCACTTTAGTACTGATCTGGCTCTCTGGGCTCCAGGTGTTTTCTCGTGATATCTCCTGGACTCTTTCCCATGGCAAATTCCCCACTCCTTTCTCTGTCGTCTTACTCCTCTGGGAGGAAGTCCAGCCCTGTTCTCTCCCCTGCTCAGTTATTGGCTGATCAGCTTCTTTATTGACCAATCAGGGAATAACTGGGGAACAATGTTCACACAACATTGAGACAAGAAGATTCTCAGAATAAGTATTATAACCAGATATGGAGGTGGGGGACACAGAAATCAGCATTTGAGTAACACAAGAATAATCTTTACACAATGTTCAATAACATTATGGCTCCAGCCGGGCGGTGGTGGCGCACGCCTTTAATCCCAGCACTTGGGAGGCAGAGGCAGGCGATTTCTGAGTTTAAGGCCAGCCTGGTCTACAGAGTGAGTTCCAGGACAGCCAGGGCTACACAGAGAAACCCTGTCTCGTAAAAACCAAAAAACCAACCAAACAAACAAACAAAAAAAAAAAAAACAAAAAAACAAAAAAACAAAAACAAAAAAAAACAAAAAAAAACCCACAAAAAACAAAACAAAACAAAACAAAACAAAAAACCCAGAAACAAAAACAAAACCACTATGGCTCCAAAACAAACAAAAAACCATGAGCCACACAGCCCCTCCCTCTGGGCCCCTGTGCCCAACGGTCGAATCCTCTTATTTTCTCTATAGTAACACTTTATAAAGATGTAACCATCCAACCGGAATGGATATTTTGTTGCTTTGTCTGTCCTCAGGCTTTCCGGTAAGGGAATCTGCTGAGGACATCCCTCTGTGATTTGCATTCTGCTCATGCTCTGCTGCCCCAGGGACCCAGGTGTCAGGGCACATTCTTGTTCACTGCCTAAAGTGTTTCATTGTCTACTTGTTACAATGTTTCTACCTGTTGTTGTCAATAGCTTTTTGGGTTCAGTCAGGTTCCTGAGTGTATCTGCATGGGCTGCTGACACACAGCTTTGAAAGCTTCCTATGGAAAGTCTGAGAGTGACATTGCCTATGTGAAAGATGGTCAAATCCCAGCACGAAACTCATAGCTCTATTGATGGGTCAGAAGGGTTTTCCAGCTTCTTCCAGATCCTTGTCATGCCTCGGCACCATCTGACTTCTGGCACGATCAAAGGTGGCATGTCTCCTGATGGTGTCTCCTTGGTCTCCTTCTGCACGCCGTGATGGACAATGAGGGGGAGGGACATCTTTCATTGGGCTCATGGATTTTTCTCTGCTCTCAGTGTGGGTATCACCCCTGGGGTAGGTACATGGGCTGTGAGCATCTAAGTGTGGACCACAGCATCTTCCCATGATTCTCATGGAGTTTTTTGATGTTTCACCATATGAGTCCTGGGGATTGAACTCAGGTTGTCAGATTTGGCAGCAAGTACCTTTAGCTGCTGAGCTCTTTAGCCAGCCCCTGTCATTCCAGAAGGGTTTTCTCCAACATTTCATCAAAAAGTTGTAAAATTTTACTACTCACATTTAAATCCACAATCCATATGGAATGGGTTTTATGTATGATGTGTGTGTCATGTTCACATGAAGAGCTAATTATCTTAGCATCATTGATTGGAAAGATTGTTTTTTTTTTTCCTCCAGGACATGCAGTGGGGATTGTGTGAAAGCCTTGTACATACACACAGAGAGAGGAGCATTAAGGGGAGGTGTCCGAATGATAGCAGATAACTTTCTGTCAGAGAAAGCTCGTGTCTAGGAACCTATCCTCAGGACATAACTGGAAACACAAGCAGATCTGACACAGGGATGGTGCCTTAAGAACCCAAACTAGAAGACAATCCAAGAGTGTATCCAACAAGACGGGACCACTCAATGAAGTTGTGTGTCCCTCTACAACCAAACACAGTACATTAATTTAAAAAGAGGTGGAGGCTTCACTGTAGTGACATGAGAAAAGCGTTAGTCCATGGGGGAGGGAGGGGAGAAGGAAAGCCACACAGAGAGAGCAGTCCTCTGTCCTCCCTCACCCTGGAGGCACAGACACACACAGTAGCAGTGGAAGCCAACAACCCATCAGAATTGTTTAAATTTGTATGATATGTGATCATCCAAAAGAAAACACGATTCATGCTTTTCATGTTAAAGAGAGAGAGAGAGAGAGAGAGAGAGAGAGAGAGAGAGAGAAAGAGAGAGAGAGATGGGTGGCTGAGGGGATGTGGCTTGGTCAATAATGTGCTTACCTGCATAAGCTTGAACACCTTACATGGAATCTCCAAAACCCAGTAAGAGCTGGACGTGGTGGCACATGCTTGCAGTCCCTGTGTTGGGAAAACAAAGACAAGTAGAGGATTGTCCTCTGGCTTCTAAGCACACATGCACACACACACACACACACACACACACACACACACACACACACACAGAGAGAGAGAGAGAGAGAGAGAGAGAGAGCGCAGACAAGGCGGTAAACATCTATAATTCCAGCACTAAGGCCAGAAGAGTGTGAGTTTGAGGCTATCCTAGGCTACATACGGATTATATTGCATATGCCAAGGATCAGACTATAAGACCCAATAACACCATTTCTAGATGGTTTCTCTAGTAAAATATGCTTCTTCACCTGGAGGCCAGTATGTGACTGTTTGTGCAGCTGTATTCGCCCATGTGATGAATGCATAAGCAAACACTGTTATGGCCACACAACAGATCCTACCCAGCAATGCAAAACAGCACTCCTGAGAGATAGAACCCCATGGGGAAGCTCCAATGCGTGACATTAAATGGTAAAGCCGGACCCAAAAGGCACAAGTTCTATGGTACACGTATGTAACATTCTACAACACACAGACTTGCAGGAAGACAACACATGGACAGGGTCTGGGGTGGAGGAAGTAGAGAGCTCTAGAGAGGCATGAGGGGTCGTGTCAGGATGAAGAAGGTCCTACTCTGGGTTTGACTGTAGGCTTGGCAGATACAGAATACAGATACAGATACAGAATACAAGATGCTGTATGCAGTGCCTCTGCAATTAAAATAAGCCAATGACGTGTAGCTGAGCCTGGAGGAGGAGCATAATAGCTAGTCTTCACAGGGTCTGAGGCAGGAAGATTGCAAGCTCAAGGTCAGCCGGGTCAGCTTGGCGAGACTAGATGATGTCTCAAAATACACACACACACACACACACACACACACACGGAGGGGGTGGGGATGTAGCTTAATGATAGAATGTATGATTAGAGTGTGCAAGGGTTCAGGTTCTATCTCCAGCATAGAAAAATTATTAACAAAAACAAAAACTCAAAAGATGTGGAACCTCAAGAAAAATGTGCCACGTAAGCCCAGTGCCACGTAAGCCCGGTGCCACCTAAGCGTGGTGCCACATAAGCGCAGTTCTTAACATGGAGCAGTTTCAAAGCACCATCAAGGAGTGTCTGTGGTGTAACCACATGAGAGACACATGTGTGAACACAGAGGCTCGCCCACAGATGCACACTTGGAAAAAGGTCTTCAAAACACACACTGAGGTGTCCAGCAGCCTGTGTGGATTGACAGGGGCTGTTGCCTATTTTCTTTTCTCTAGAACTTTCTAGAGCTCTTCACTTCCTCCACCCCAGACCCTGTTCACATGTTGTCTTACTACAAGTCTGTGCTTTGCAGAGTGTCACATAAGTGTACCATAGAGCTTGTGCCTTTTGGGTCCGGCTTTTACCGTTTAATGTCACACACTGGAGCTTCCCCATGGGGTTCTATCTTTCTCAGGAGTGCTATTTTGCATTGCTGAGTAAGATGTGTTCTGTGGCAGGAACAGTGATTGCTTATGCATTTATTCTATCTTCTTTGTCCTCTGTATTTTTCCCAATGGCCACACTTGGCCCTGGCTTCCAAGACCCACTAGAGTCCAGGACTGACTCATGGAGGCAGGGGAGACTGCCTTTCCACAGCTGGGAAAATAGCAGCTGCAGATGGACTCTGTGTCCCACCCTGTCGATATTTAGTTTCCTTCCTGGGCAGATAAGGCTGAAGACAGAAAACATGGGCATGAATCCAGACTCAAAAGGCTCCTCAGATGTCCTCAGGCAGCTGGGCTCTCTGAACCTACAGTTTCTGGTCAATGGCTCATTCTTGTGAATGAGCTTCAGAGGGTCAAGAGTTCAGTCTCTGGTGTCTACCAGATCAACTTTCTCCTCAGCAGTCAGCTTAGCTGTGAGGCTCAGCCTTGTCTCCATCTATAATACTGAGACAGATATTGTGCCTGCCTTTTTGGGATGTCCTGTATAGAGTTTGCACTAAGCGCATGAACAAGGCCCTTAGAACTCTCCCTCGCCTCTCTTACGTGCTCACTAGTGATTCCAGTTTACACTCCATCATTCAAAATGTCAGGAACTCAGAATGATAGCCTCAGTCAGGAGCAGAGAGAGAATGAGCATGTGCATGCTAGTCTTTCTGCTCACTTTCTCCTTTTGTATACAGTTAAGGACCTAAGCCTAGGGAATGGTGACGCCCACTTTTAGGCCGCATCCTCCCACATCAGTTGATGTACTCAAGACACCCCTCCACTACATACACTTCTCAAGCCAACCTGATGTAGACAACCCCTCGCTGAAACTCATTCCTCAGTGATTCTACACTGTGTCAGGTCCATAGTTAAAACTAGCCATCAAACTCATTATTTTCATCTCTGAAAGCCATTTTCCTCTCAGTCAGGTGCAATACATGAAAACATTTTATAAGTGTTCATCTCGCCTTTCTCTAGCTAGTTTTATGTCATCTTGACACAAGCTAGAGTCATTTAAGAGAAGAGAACATCAACTGAGAAAATGCTTCCATAAGACTGGGTTGTAGGAGCCGAGCGATGGTGGCGCATGCCTTTAATCCCAGCACTTGGGAGGCAGAGGCAGGCAGATTTCTGAGTTCGAGGCCAGCCTGGTCTACAGAGTGAGTATCAGGACAGCCAGGACTACACAGAGAAACCCTGTCTCAAAAAACCAAAAAAAAAAAAAAAAAAAAAAAAAAAAAGACTGGGTTGTAGGTAAGCCTGTAGGGCAATTTCCTAATTAGTGATTGGTATTGGAGGACTTAGTCCATTGTGGATGGAGCCATCCCTGGGCTGGTGGTCCTGGGCTCTATAAGAAAGCAGGCTGAGCAAGCCATGAGGAGCAAGCCAGTAAGCAGCATTCCTCCATGACCTCTGCATCAGCTCCTGCCTCCAGGTTCCTGTCCAGTTTGAGTTCCTGTCCTGACTTCTTCAATGATAGACTGTGATTCAGGATACATAAGCCAAGTTGCTGTTGGTCATGGTGTTTCTTCACAGCAATAATAACTCTAGCCAGGGCAGGAAGGAAGCCTCTGCCTTCAGAACAGAAGGCACGTGGGGAAAGACCCACTCAGGACACTGCCAGTGGTGACTCACATGGAGTGGCTACCTGGATTACTCAGCCACACCCATGCTCCTGTGCACCATGGACTGGTGTTCATGGGTATTGTAGTTCCCAGCTGTCAGCATCAGAGAGAGACTGAGCCTGACCTGAGCAGAAGACCATCAAGAGCGTCTGCTTTGACTGGGCTTGTGACCTTCACTTTAGCTGAGGTGTATACCACATCGTACTTTACAAACAGTAAGTGGCCAAAAGACATGATAGAAAAAATAAAATTACATCTTATGATTACTGACATTTAAGGGCAAAGACCCTGACTTCAGAGTTCCAAGAGACTAGTTCTACCACCTGTCTCAAGATGACCACGAAGCGGACAAGCAGAGGTAAAGGCAAGAAGAGGGTTAGAACTGATACAGGTATACTGAGAACACAGACGGCCTGCCTTCAGGGGTACTGAGTCCTCAGCCTACCTTCAAGGGTACTGAGTTCTCAGCCTGCCTTCAGGGGTACTGAATCCCTGAATCCTCAGCCTGCCTTCAGGGGTACTGAGTCCTCAGTCTGTATTCAGAGGTGTAACAAAAAAAAAAAAAAAAAAACAATAAAAAACATAAAAAGGAATGAAGGAAGCAAAAAGAAGGAGGCACAGCCGTGACGCCTTGCTGAAACTGGTCCAGTTGATCACAGCTCGGGTCTAATTCTGTATATCTCTATTCAGTTCCCACTGGGATGTCTGTTTCTGTATAGACAGCAGCCCCTGTCCCACAATGATATAACTGCTCCTACATGAGGGGTAACTTTAGTTCCTATCATGGGGTAGTTGCTCCACTCAGACACATGTTAGTTACTTTTGAGAATCTATAACCAAAATAGCTGACGTAATAGCTGAAAGGAGGATGGTCTGTTTTGACACATGGGTCGCAGGTGTCTGCCTGTAGTCCTGTCTGCTACAGACGCTAGGCCTGTGTAAGGCAGAGCATGATAACAGTAGCATATGAAACAAGAGGTCATGCACTTCAGGGGGGACAGGGAGCAGAGGAAGAAGGAAGGACCAGGAACCAGGTATAATTTCTAATGGCCCAGCCCCAGGATCTGTTTCCTTCGGGTTCCCACCCCCTTAAGTTTCTAATACTTCCCAAAATTGAGGGGCATTAAGTGTTCAACATAAGCACCTTTTGGGGTGCTTTAGGTTCGGACTGTAATACTGTTACATGGTATAATCTGCTGCAAGGCCCTGCTCTGCTTGGAGACCCTGGGCTCTGCTCTATGTGTCAGCAACCAGACATTATATGAGCTGGCAGTTGGCAATGTGTTGATTATAATGTCCCTTGCAAATGTTAAAAACACCTTCATTTTTCATTTTGGGACCAAGTGAGCTAGGATCAGACAGATTTAAAGTAACAGAGGAGAGAGGTGCCCTATGGCGGCCAAGGCATGGAGCTTTGGCGGGCCGTATGTATCTCCCAGGCATCTACAGGCCCCGAGTGGAGATTCTGTGCCTTGACCCAGTGAAGTTTTAAATCCTGTCTCTCTATGGTGTGAGGTCTTGCTTGGCATCCTTTTAGAGTTCTGATGGCCCACCATAGCAGTCCTGGACTCTGGGCTGGGCACATATGGGTGGGGATGGGTGCTTTGAGTTCTTTAACAGTGCACACACACCTGTGCATGCTGTCCTCGGGATCACCCCCTCTCCACCTCGGCAGCTGCTCTGTTTTCCTGGATTTTCTCTCCCCTGGGTCTGGAACTGTGACATCAGTAATACTGGTTTTTGTTTTTGTAAAACTCTGAGTGGCTAAATAGCCATGGGCCTAGGGGCTCCCTCCTCTCTTCTGCTTCTCCTAAGCCCATGCTGCTTGCTCTCACCCTTCCCACTCTCCCCACACTAGTCTAGTCAGAAATCACAAGGCTTGCAGGATGCTGGCTGGGGCTGTACCCACTTCACAAGCAAGCAGCAGCTACTAAAGAATTGAAGACAGGACTTATCTATTATCAGTGGGGCTGGGGTGGGGAGGGAGTGGATTCCAGTCTTTATCTCCAAACTGTTTCCTCTCATGATAATTTACACCCCATCCCCACCCTATTCTCATGTTACATCAGTGGCTAAACTCCATCCACCCTAGGCTCCTTGGTTCAGAGATCTATAACTGGGGACCAAAGGAGTGCAAATGTGTTAAACTTGCAGTGTCCCCTCCCCCAAATCTAAATAGCATCCAGAAGGACCCTCATACTTAAAATCCGTGGAGTCACCTACCTTCAAGGACAAGACCAGAACACGACCCTGTGGCCTCGTTCACAATGCCGTCTTCTTGTGGTCTCACACTATAACCCCTGAGGACCACATCCTCTGTCCCTTTGTTTAATGTTCCCTCCTCCTCCCCTCCAGACAGCAAGTTCCAGGTTAGAAAAGCTTTCCTGTGGGCTGGATGCACAGGTCCCACCAGGGCTGTGTTAGTCCTTTTCTCACAGGCCCAAGTCCTTGGTGTTCCTTTCTCACCACACCCACCATCCTGCATTTAGCCATCAAGACCGTTCTAGAAAGGTATATGGGGTCACACTCTTGTCTCTTCTCTGAATTTTTCAAGAGCACCTGCCCTGTTGGCAGGACACAGGCCTTGGCCGCCGGATGGTTCCAACCTATTTAGGCACAGGTTTCTGGGAAGAGCTGAGGCATTAGCCTCCTGGACCTAGGAACCTCACCAAACCTGCTTTCTTTCTTTGAAGCGGGAAGGGCTGCTGGCTGAATGCAGAGGGCCTGAGGTGCAGCCTCTCAGCCAGAAGACCCACCTCATCTTTCCCTTCAGGAGGTCACAGGTCAGCAGTATCCTTAGGAGGACTGGTCCCAGAACCCCCACAAACAGCACACTGTACAAAAGAGACAAACACTGTTCAAGGTCGAGGCTGGAGAGAAAGGAGCTCTGAGGGGGAGGAGCTACAGCAGGACACACCCACACACTACCACATTCACATACATTTAGCATAGGGCCAGTTCAAATTTTACAGAACTTTCTGGATTGTTTTTTTTTCCAACTATTTAATCCATGCTTGATTGAATTTGCAAGTATGGAATCTAGATTATGAAAGTCCCTGTCTTCCCCACAGCTGCAGGCATGGATAGACCCAGAAAATAGGGAAGGAAGAAAAAGCAAGCCATATTCCCATAGGCACCCCTCATGTCCCCACCCAGCTGCCACACACATTGCCTCCTGATGTCCCTTGAGGACAGCATCACTGTCCTACCCAACAGGTACGGAGACGCAGGCTGGCTGATATGATAGCTCTTCCTGAAACAGTGAGTGGGTGAAAACTCCACCTAACCAGACGGAGCAGTCAGTGACTGTACTGTGACCCAGGCCTGGTGCTTCAGAGACTTTAGAACAAAGGGTGTTTAGGAAGAGGAGACCTCCTACAGGAACTGGTACTGTACTCAGAGGCATGAAGATGTGATGCTGGCTCCCCAGACTCTGCCCCATTTATCCCCTCAGGGTATAATGTCTCCTTCCCTCTGTCTCCAGTCAGGTGCTCTGGGAACTTTGAGATTTGTCCTAGGAGGTCACCCTGAGGGTCAGGTCCTGGTTCCAGGAGGGTATCAGGATGAAAGCACATCTACCAGCCAAATCAGCATCAACTTGGAGGTATCAGGTGAGCCTGGGGTGCCTCTGCTGATTCTAGAATATGTGTTTGGTCTCTGTCTTGAGTCACAGCCCCAAGTGTGACTACAGTAGCTGCCACATGGTACTCAGATGCTTCCTGGGGCCCCCACTCTGCTTTCTTGAGACCATATGCCCCATTGCGCTCAACCAGAAAGGCACACCAACACCTGCGGGCTGGTACCCCATCTGACAGCCCTCCTGAAGCCTTCTCAACATACCTGAACCACAGACAACAACATCCCAGCAAGGGACAACTTAATGCCACAGACTAATTCACTGGGAAGACAGCATCACTCCCAGGTCCCTTTCGGGAATGCATGGCCTAACTCCAACCCCCAGAAAACTTCAGACCATCCCAAACTGGCATGCTTCAGATAGCAGCTGGCTTGTTCTTCAGAAATGTCAAGGTCATGAAATACAAGGGAAGACAGAGGAACTGTTTCAGCTCACAGGAGGCTCGGGGCACACAAGTGACGTCAGTGGCAGATCCTGCCTGGATCCTGAGTCCTGGCAGGACCCTCTGGAGACTGCAGGAGACCTGAACGGGGTCTGTAAGCCAGCCGCTGGTTCTGGACTGATGATGGTGCTGTGGTTATGTGAGACAATGCCCTTGTTTCTAGGAAACACATGCTGTATCTATGCTAACATACTTCCAAGAAAGCATCTAATATACATTCTATACACACAGATTTCTATGTGTATGAGACAGATGTCCTGAGATGTCAACAACTAAATCACGATATGAAACTTCCCACCACCCCTGACAGGGTGTAAAAGGTCAGACCTCTCCTTTGCTCTGAGAGTTGGTCTGAGACTCCCCAAGGAGACTGTTCAGAAGTCTGTCTGGGGAGAGACTCTGAAGCCGTCACCCCAACCCTCAGTTTTTTAAGCAGGGTCTCCCTATGTCATCCTGGCTAGTCTGGAACTCACAGATTATCTTCCAGCCTCTGCCTTCTGAGTTAGCTTTCTTCCTCGTGGTTAATGAAGTTCTTCTCCAGGCTTTAAAGCAGTGATTCTCAGCCTGTGGGTCAAGAACTTTCTGGAATAGAACGACCTTTTCACTTGGGGTCACATGTCAGCTCTCCTGCATAACAGATATTTACATTACGATTCTTAACAGAAGCAATATTACAATTATGAAGTAGCCATGGAATAACTATGTTTGGGGGGTCACTATATCTGTGTTAAAGGGTCGCGGCATTAGGAAGGTGAAGAACCACTAGGTAAGAGGGAAGCCCCTCCTTCCCTGTAAATTTCTATCATATTCAGATCTCCATACACTGTATTGCTTCTGTCTAATGTAATGTCTAATTCCCTCTCCCTTCTCGAGGCCCCTTTGCTAAGTGGAGGGCTGCACGCACTTAGGAAAAACCCAGATGCCAGAGGTCCCACATCTCTGCAATAGGACCCTGGTGAGCTGTCACAGTGGGAGTCTGGGCCTCCCCTGCCAGAGCAGATCAAAGCTGAATCATGACTAAGCTAGAAGCAGTGTATACAAATGTCCTCCTACCTGATGGCTCACTTTATTGTCTGCACACCTCTAGGACAGACACTCTCATCCATAAATGAGGAAACATGGCTTCAAAAAGAAGGGCTAGAGCTTAGGTGGACTCTCCCCAGAAACAGGTGACAAGGTGGGGACTGGAGCCCCATCCAAGTGGCCCTTCCCCTAGTCTACCTTTCAACAGAGTAAGGACTGAGAACAGGACAGTGCATAGAATCAGCCTCTGGGCCAGCCCACTCATGATGTCCCCCCATGAAGTCCCACTGTGATCACAAGTTCTGCTCATCACTTAAGCCATGTGGAGTCAGGTCAGCAGAATCGTTTGGGTGAGGTTGAAACAAGCGGATATTCTGAGCAGAGTAAAAGTCCAGGCAGAGAGTGCTCTGTGATTAAAAAAGAATGTATTCTAACTCAGTCAGAGGACCTGGATTCAGTTCCCAGTACCCGCCTCAGACATCTTACAATTGTCTGAGCTCCAGCTCAGAAAGATCTGACGCCCTCTCCTGGCCTCTGAAGTCACTTTGCACTTATGTGTGCACACAGGAACGCACACTGTCACAGATACACAGGCATAAACATACTTTTTAAAAACTTAAGAAAAAGACCAGAAGTCTATAGGAATAAAAAAAAAATTACACCAATGTCAAGAATTTCCTAAACCTGGGACATCTGCTCTGTATGTGTGTGTGTTCCTGCATCCTTCTATGCCTTATTTTATTTTTGAAAAAAATGTGTTTATTTTCACTTTATGTGTACGGGTGTTTTGCCTGAGTGTATGTCTGCATGGAAAGGTGCTCAAGATTATTTTCTGAAAACTGCATTTTATGGCATGGATCCTGGCTGCCTCGGGGTGCAGAAGAAATGTTCTGAGGGAGGTGCAAAGTGTGAAAACCCAGGGACAAGAATTCCTGGTGTCTCCCCCTCACCTCCTCCTGAAAGGCTGTGACCATTACCCGACTTGGTATCATTGCATAGAAGGATCAACCAGTCTTCCCTAGCCTTGGCAAGGATCCCTGAGAAACATCTGGTAAGTCTTGTGCACACGGCTCTGGGTTCCTTCCAATGCTGGGAAGGCAATATCTCCTAGCTGGGGCAGACAGCTGGAGGACCTGCTTAGAAACAGGTGATAAGGGAAAAAAGGAAGGAAGGAAGGAAGGAAGGAAGGAAGGAAGGAAGGAAGGAAGGAAGGAAGGAAGGAAAATAAAAAAGAAAAGAAAGGAAAGAAAAAGAAAAGAAGAGAAAAGAGAAAAGAAAGACTGATCTGAGGGGGTGGGAGGATTCCTGGCTTCCTTAGACTTTCTTAAAATCGGGGGGGGGGGGTGGGGCGTGAGAAACTTTGAGCCTCTGAAGTCCAGCCCCCTCTTTTCACCCTGGAGTTGGGGCCACACCCACTCCGGACCTGGGGGTGCTGCTGGGTGGGACTGCAGAACTTCAAGGTCCTGCGGTCCTGCTCCTGAGTGCAAAGCTGAATTGGGTTGCGGGGGTTCTCACTTTGCCCCTCCAGCCTAGCGCCTCCTACTCCTACTGGTATTAGAAGCATCTTGGTTCTGAGAATAGCCTGCTGTCCCCTCAGAAGCCTCAAGTCCTCATCCCTGAGAAGGAGGGGTGAAATGTGTGAAAACAGATACCTAGTTAAGAAACTAGGCTGAATTCTGGGCGAGAACACTCGCTGCTTATTATTCAGAAAAAAGGGAACTTTACAAGATTACCCAGTATGATCCTATTTCTGATAGGAAAACAAACAGGCAGAAACAACTGTGTACGCTTGCCAGGAAAAAAAAAATGGGACAGGAGAAAATGAAAATGTGTTTGGTCTTGTTTCTTGGAGAAGAGTCGACGAGTCGATGTTACCGATTCTCGTCTTTTCTTCTGAAGTTCCGGTTAATGCTCCCATCTGAGATTTCTTTTCTGTAAGTCACACTACGACCTGTTTCTGCTTTCCCCACTGAAAGCCATCTTATCCTCACAGTAAGCTAGGGGCAACGGTGATAGTCGTGCCCCGCCCCAAACACACACTCTATAGGAGAAGAAACCAAGGCCCAGAGAAGCACAGAGAGGCTGAGACCAGCCTTAAAGAGGAGCCGAGATACCAAGGACAAGACTCCAGAATTAGAGCATTAAAAAACACCCCTGAGGCCTGGGGGTTGTGTGTGTGTGTGGCGGAGTGCACCTCCAAAGGTCCTGTTTTTAAAACCATTTTCCTACGGGGGAAAAAAAACCCAAAGGAATAGAAAATGGATAGAGTGAATCTTCATGTGGTCACCACCGAGCTTGGAAGAAAGCCTAATATGAGTTGAAGAGGACTCAGGAAAAGGATGGAATGCTTAGGAAGAGGAATCAGCCCCAGAGCCACAGGTCTCAACAGGCTCGCGCGTGCTTGCATGTATGTGCGCGTGCACGTGCACAGCACATGCGCACATGCCCATGCTCGCACAGACCTCTAGGCTCCACTGGGGCAGCCCCTGGACTGGTCCCCAACGTTGATGGGGAACCGCAGCTGCCCTCCCTCTCCCGCCCCCACGGTTGCCTTCCTCCTTCCTCTTTCTACTACTGCCCTGCCCTTCTCCAGAAGGTTTCTTTATAGGTCTCAGGTTCACATCCGAGGCCTTGAGGTTTGGGCTGCCCTGGAGGACATGACCTGGGGCCCTGACAACGTGCGGAAATGGTCAACCCTGGCGCTGCTGGCCATCATGGGCACAGCCCTGACAGCGGCCACCGACCCTGGCTTCGTGGCCATGATCTCCCAGAAGGGTCTGGATTTCGGTAATTGGATGCCTTTTTCCCTTCCTCCTCTTCCGTGACAGGCACTTAGGGTGCACAGCCCTTTAAATCAGGTGCCTGGCAAGTTCATAACTCCGCTGGGGAGAGCCTCCCTTTCTCCTTGTTTTACACAGAAAGAAACTAAGGCACGGTCTCATAGGGGTGGGACCGGACCACACTACCCTAGAAGATTCCAAGTGCCCCAGGACTCTGAGGGTTCCCACGGTCCCTTCTCTCTACACCGAGCACCGGTGCATATTTCTAGGCTCTTTCTTTCCAAAGCCTGAAGTCTGTCTTACTTCCTTTGTTAGAGACTGAGCAGGCTGGGAGAGGGAGCCCTCTCCAGTGAGATGTCCACACTTCCGCGGGCAGACTCTGGGAAAGCTACCCCAGGCTACTCCCAAAGCCCAGGCAGGTAACAACTCACCTGCTTCGCTGCCAGGCACCTCACAGATCCACCGGTCCCGATTCTTCCATTGCAGGATAGGGTGGGACACACCACTCCAGCTGGTGAGCAGAGTCTCTCTTGCAAAGGCTATGGAAAGTGCTTACCTGCGTTTGAGCTCTGCTCCTCACTGAGGCCCTTCTTGGGGCTGTTTAGTGCTGCCTCCTAGTGACAGAGAGAGGAACTGCAGAACTCAGGGCGCTCTCCGCTCAAATCAGACCAGGTGGGGGCAGGTCCTCAAAACCCAGGCGCACAGGCGCCAGGAGATCAGCTCTCCTATCCCAGAACTCATGTTCCAGGCCATGCAGGACATCACAAGGATGCAAACAGATTTCCCTATGGGCTTCGAGGAGGATATGGTTGTGTTTAAACCGAGAGCTGGTGTGTGTGTGTGTGTGTGTGTGTGTGTGTGTGTGTGTGTTATACATGTCACATGAGTGTGACTGACAGTTTTGGGGGAGCAGAGGCTCCCATGTGGCAACTGGAGTTAGTTTTTTAAAATGCAGCAAGCCTATAATTCATCTCTGTATGCCCACATTCAAAGGCTGACCCTGGGGACTAAGCTTGGCGAACAAGAAGCCTAGATCCCTTATCTCATCTCTACCATATGTCGGCTGTGAGCTCTTGAATGGGGCACTAGGGGATGGGAGAGAAGGGAAGGACCCCCTTCCTAGAATTGCTCAGCTTTGCAGGGAGCAGTGCTGGTGGACAGATCCCATGCTTTTTATTGTTGCTACTGCTGGGCTGGTTCCTGGGAAACTGGAAGCCATCTCAGCTCACCTCTCTGCCTCCTTTTTCTCCCCTCGGGGACATGGTTGCCTGTTGATTGGATCCTTGGTGCTGTTAGCCACATAATCACTGGTGGCAGAATTCCTGCCTCTGGGGCATTCATTTATTTACCCAACAAATAGTAAGTGCCAGACACCACGGTAAATACCAGAGACAGATTAATACATAAAAGCTGGCATTACACCAACTTCTGGGGACATCCATCTAGCAAGGGAGAGTGACATCAATCAGAGTCACGTGACTAGATGCCTAATTACAAAGAAGAGTGGGTGCTCCAAATGGGACACTTAGGACTGTGAAGATGCTGCATGTCTGTGTCAGGGAAGCTTCCTGAAGAACTGGCGATGGAACAGAGGAGAAGCTGAACAGGTAGCCGCAGGTGAACAGCAGGAGCCGAATGTGCAAAGGTCCTGTAGGTCAGATCTGGAGGCTACAGTGGTGCCCACCAGTGGGACTACACAGTCCGGGGGAAGAGGAGAGACATACTTGGCCAGCTAGCTGTTTGAGGGTGCTATATCTGAGCAGGATTTAAAACTACAGCCCACAGACTCACTGTGGCTTGCTGTATATTTATTTCTAAATAACTTATGAGCTGGGAAGGATTTGTTTTGGAATACGTGTGCGTACATTATAACGGAGGCGGGTACACCTGGGAGCCAGGGGAAAGCTCGGGTGTCCTCAAGCTCGGGTGTCGTTCCTCAGGCACCATGCACAGTGTGTGTGTGTGCAGGGGCGGGGTGGAGGTGTGTCTGTGTGTGAGCAAGCATGCTTATGAGTGCATATGTACCCATGGTTGTGTGTGGGTGACGGTGCTCATGTGTCGAGTGCAGGCCAGAACTTGACACTGGGTGTCTCCCTTGATCATTCTCCATTTTACATTTTGAGGCTGATCTTCAATCCAGAGCTCATGGATACAGCTGTTCTAGCCAGTCAGCCTGCTCTGGGTCCCCTGTCCCCATCTCCTGAGCACTGGAATTACAGACAAGTCACCCCACCCTCCAGCTTTACGTGGCTTCTGGGGATATGAACTCTGGTCCTTATCTTTGCGTTGCTATTACTTTAACTGCCGAAGCATCTTCCCAGGATTTGGTGTTCTTAGAGACAGGGTCTTGCTGTATGCCCTTATATTCAAGCTTCAGCATTCTCAGTGACGGGATTATAGGTGTACACATACATCCTTAAGGATTTGTTGTTCAAATGGTCCACTGCCTGAGAACGACAATTCCAGTGTTCACAGAGCCGTGCTGGGACACAGTCCTCTCTGAGTCTCTGTCTCTGTGATGTTGGAGTGTCATACAGAATGGGGAGGGGTGGGTGAGCTCAAGGTCCTGGCTGTCTGAAGACAGACTCCTGCTGTCAACTCTGAGGTCAGGCCCAAGGATCTGGAGCTGCTAGGAGCTTCCAGCTCTGCTTGTGAGCTGAGTTCTGAGCTTGTCTCTCTATGCTCTGTCCTCCAGCGTGCCAGCAGGGCGTGGGTGAGTTGCAGAAGGAACTACAAGCCATCAGTGTTCCTGACTTCTCTGGAGTCTTTAAGATGAAGCACTTAGGAAAGGGTTCCTATGAATTCTACAGGTGAGGCTTGAAATCTTTGTTGACAGTCATCCTACAGGACAGAAACCACCCGTCCATGGTGAAACTAAGGAGCCTAAGGCACCGGAGTGACCGAATGGCGTGTCCAGGGTGGCATGTGGGTGAAGGGCCTCACTGAGCCCTCTTGGGCTCAGAATATTAACTGGGACTTTTTCCTCTGCAGCATGGCTGTGGATGGGTTTCATATTCCTAATCCCAAGATCAAGCTGCTGCCCAGTGATGGCCTCCACCTGTCCATCAAACATGCCAGCATCAAGATCAGCGGAAAGTGGAAATCAAGGAAGAACTTCCTGTGAGTCTCATGTGCAAGGGTTGCTGAATGGACTGGTGGCACTTGGAGGCATTAGAGCCAGTGTGGTGGCAATGTCCACTTCTGCCCTGTCTATAGACACATGTCACCGCAGGGTTTCTGGGCTGGGGGTATTATTCACTTCAAAGAACTCTACAAAACCCTGGATGAATAGCTGAGTTTATTTACGTCCCAGAGCAGGACATGGCAAGGCTGAGTTGGTGTGAGTGGCTCAGAAGGGAAAGCTAAGTAGGACTTTTGATTTCTTCCCTGTATTAAGCAACTACCACTACTGTGTAACAAGCATCCCAGTCTCCGTGGCTGAAACAGTAACCATGATGCAGTGTTGAGTCTTGGGTGTGCCTAAACAAATAAAGACTGACAATGGCCCAGGTTATACAAGCTCCAGTTTCCACCAATTCTGTGAAAAATTGGGAATATTACATAAAATGGGTATTCCATATAATCCACAGGGCCAAGGTATGATAGAAAGGGCACATGGAACCATTAAATGTCAATTTGAAAAAAATTAAAAAGGGGGAATGGTACTCTACCAAGGGATTCCCCAGAAATATCCTTCATCACACGCTCTTTATGTCTCACACCTTTAAGTCTCACACACCCAAGGGAAAATCCTGGGTATCTAAAACTAGATGTTATCAGAGTGTGCTCAGCTGTTGTAGGCTGTTGTAAACAAGTCTCTTGTCAGGGTATATGGCTCAAGATGGCTGCAAGGATGATAGCCGCCTTCTGTCAGCTCCCCACAATGCAGTGTCTGTATCTGTGTAGTGGTAGGCCCACCTCAGAGATGTGGCTCCATCCCTGACGTTCTATGCAGCACCCAGAGTGTAAGCCTTAGTGATAGAAAGAAATGCAAAAGGCAGAGAGCTGATCACTCACAGTCCTGTCCCCTGCCTTATATAAATTCATTTACTTTCTACAGGGACGGTGATTAAGTTCATTAATAGATTACTGCATCAGTAATTGCTTAAAGTCCCAACACCAAACACTCAGATTTTTAGTGACAAAACTGAGATGTATGCCCCATGTTCAGCTGCTAGTACAAAGTCTGGATGAGAAAACAGAAGCTCAAAGAGGCTAAGAAACAGGAATAAAACCACACAGCAAGGGCTCTGAGGGAGGCAGAGTAACTATCGCATGGAAACAGGTTGGGATGTCAAGTTTGAACCCTGACGCCCAGTGTTATGGGGTTTGTTTGCACAGTTGCCTCTTCTCTCTGAAGTCCCTGATCCCTGGAGTGAGAGATTCCCCTGCTAATGGGGGAAGTAGGAGGAGGAAAGGCTTCACTTCCCTCTGTCTGCCTTTCAGCAAAGCCAGTGGCAATTTTGACCTGAGCATCCAGGGTGTCTCCATCTCCGTTGACCTGACGCTGGGTAGTGACACCTCAGGCCACATCACCACCTCCTGTTCCAATTGCTACAGTCACATTGACAGCGTCAATCTCAAAATCTCAGGCAGCATGCTGGGGTAGGTCTCCTGGGGCTGCAGTCCTGAGAGATGACTGTGTCCCCTTACATCCCTTTCCTCGGAAAATACAGCTGTAGACTGGCCTCCACACAGGTGTTTCAGAGCCTTGAGTGTGGGAGGGGCAGGGCCTCAAATGGAGCAGACACTGTTTCAAGGGACAGCTCAGTACTGACAGGTGTTCATATGCCTATTCCATAATCACCTACAAGACACTCTCTGCGTCAGGCCTGGAAAGCCTGCACAGGGGATGGCAGGCACTGATGAAACCTCACATGCACCTTCGTCCACCAGAGCCTTGCTGTGCAGCCAGCTCAGCTCAGTATATGAACGCTCTTACACCATCTGCCCAGGGTCCTCAGAAAAAGGTTCCTCCGACAGCCCAGCCTTGTTTTCTAAGGCACCTGGCTCAGTGGAGGAGAGAAACATTAGTGATGTCATTACATCAATACAGGGCTCACCTAGGCCTGTAAGAACTTAGGAAAGGTACAGAGTGCCCTGGACACTTAGAACTGGAGGAGATGGCCCAGTCTGGGGGCAGGAGGAAATGACATTTGAACCGAGATGAAAAGAGTACGTGGGTAGAAGTTGGTGATGGGGTGTTTTGGACAAGGGGGACCACATGTACTAACTGTGGTGAAAGGAAACAGAGGTACCAGGGAACAAGGCAGGCCAGTTTGACTGGTTTATGGGGAGTTAGAAGGGGGTGGATATGGGATGGGGCTGTAGCTATTAAGAAAGTGGTCCTGCAAGCAGGTTGCTTCAAATGGGGAGAAATGTCTAATGAAGGCTCCCCCCACCAAGGCCTAGCTGCCAGGGTTCCCAGGTACATCTGAAAGTCTCCTGTGTGTCCCCACATGTCAACCTCCAGGTGGCTGATCCGACTGTTCCACAGGAAAATTGAGACTTCCCTGAAAAACATCATCTACAGAAAGGTAGGAGGACTGGGCATCCGTGGTGGCAAGGCAGAGGCCTCAAGGACACACCTTCATCCCAACCCCTCAGCATCCACAGGCAGTGGAATCCACAACTCCATCCCCAGAGCCCCGCTGTGTGCTTTACAGGGAGGCCCATAGAAGGCACAGGGAGCAGCTGCCTCCTTCTCAGAAAACCTTCCTGTAACTGCCAAACGACCCGTGTGCCCCAGCTCCTTCCCAGAGGAACAGCCAGACTCCCTGCTGTCCCCTCCTAGCTTCCCTACCCTGCCCTGCCCTCTCCGGTGCTGCCCTAGAACACATGACACCAGAAAGAAGCATCTAGAAGGAATCCCTGCAGAATGTGGAGTCAAGTGACGGTGAGGGTGCAGATGGCAGGGTATGTCCCATCCCCCACAGAGTAACACTATTCCACGAACCCTCTGTGTATACTCTCTGGCACTAGGTCCTCAAAGGTCATCAGTAGGATACCCTGCTTGGCAGCAGTCTCCCCTGCCTTCCACTTCTTAAGAACCTTGGATGCCAGATGCCACAGGCTGCAGGAGAGCCTAAGCAGGCTGGGGCAGGCTAGAGCAGGCTGGAGTGAGCTGGAGCAGGCTGGGGCCTCAGAGAAGGGTGGCCCATTCCTCTTGGGACTTTATGACCTCCTGTAACAGAAGCACATCCCAAGGGAAACTTATCCACCCCTTCTCTCTTCCCTTCTTCCTCCCCAGTCCCCATCTCTCCCATTCCTCTTCCCTCTGTTTCCTAGTTGGAAGCCCCAGGAAGGATCTGGGCTGCAAACCAAGGCCCAGCAATAAGTGGACTTTATTCTTTAATCTATTCAGACAGTCTGCATCATTTAACTGGAGAGTTGAGACCATTTACATTCGTGGTCAGCTCTCATGAGTGTGTGTGTGGGGTACACTGGGTATGTGTGCACTCACATGTGTCAGTGCACACGCACTTGTGCCCACTCTGCCCATGTGGAGGTCAGAGAACAACTCAGTTAACTGTCCCCACTTTCCACCTTGTTTGAGACATGCAAGTCCCTATTGTCGCTTGTCTGCAGCGTACATCAAGCAAGGTGACCCTCAAGCTTCTGGACATTTTTCTATCTCTGCCTTCCATCTTTCCACTGGAAGCTCTGGGGTTCCAGGTGGTTGTGCTATCAACTTCTGCATAGGCCCTGGGGATTTGAACTCAGAACTCAGCCCCTCACTGTTGAGCAGCAAGCATATTTACCATTGAACTCCACATTTAGGGCTGTCACTGAGAGGTGATACACACTAACTTCCTTAAAGGTTTTCTAGGTCACCAAGTTGAAGCCCAAGTCTTTCCTTCCTCTCCCTGGTTATTCTCCTAATGATTCAAATCCTTGCCTAAGCTCTGTACTGGTGTGTGTCTCTACTGTGTGTCATGTGTGTCACCACAGACCCACCAGATCCTCCAAATGCTGCCTTCGGCACTGGCTAGTGGGGAAGAATGGCTTTCATCTGTGGTTATTGTAGGGAGTCTTTATTTCCCTTTTGGTGGTAGCTTTTCCTGGTAGTCTGCAGACAGTTCTTTATTTTGGGACTGAGAAAGCAAATCCCTCACCCCACCCCCCTGCCCTGGACTTCTGTGGATAGGTGTGCTGTTACTCTGGTAACTTTGCCTACCTGAGTGGCTTCATTTCTGCAGCCTCCAGAGTCCATCCTTTAATGCGGCGTCTTGTCTTTAGCCTCAATAGGACATGAGACAGTTCTCTTCTGGTAGTGTCTACATGGGGTTCCAAATACCTAGTAAACTTAAATGTCATTTCTTTCTCCAGATCTGGGGGATTTCCTGCAATAATTCTTTTTTTAATTGAGTAGGTTTCCCGCCTTTGTTCGGTCTTCGTTCCCTGGTCACCCATTGGTCTAGTTATCATGATGCAGAGATCTCGGATGTTGTGGCCACAGCTTCTTTCCCTTGGCCACTGTATGTGTGTAGTAACCCCTCCATCTTGCCTTCAATTTCCAACATTCCTTTGTCCTCCTGGTCTAGTCTCTTGGTGATTGCGTTAATTATTTTATTCATTGCTGGTTCAAAACCTGACAAAGGTATCAAGGGTTATTTTGGCTGTGGTTTGAAGGTGTCCCATTATGGACAGGCAGTCAGGGCAGCGAGAGAATGAGGTGTCCTGGACCACCACATCCAGTCAGGAAACAGAGAGATGGATACTGGGTTATTACATGTGTCTCCTTTTTATTCAGTTGGGGAATCACCTCTTGGAATGATGTTAAAAAAAAAAAAAGCCTCTTCTTCCTGCCTTGAAGGCTAAATCTTGGAGCCTGTACCCACCCAGAGGATGAAACAGCTTAAATGAGCCAGTGCTCTGTCACACTCATGATTAAGACACTGTCTTTAAGAGTTCCAGTGGCAGCCTGCCTGACCTTAGAATCATTGTCAAGTTTGGTTATGTGGGCACAAACACTGGGATTGCTCTGATGACCTGAATAGTAGGTAATACGGGGCTGACAGGCAGGTAGCTTACAGAACTTGGATGTAAAGGACAAAAGAGTCACCCATGTCTTAGGTGGGATTGGGTGAGTTTTCATCATCTCTTCAAAATAACACACAATTTAAAACTTGAAATTTTCTTATTTCTAGAATTTTCTATTTCCATAGTTTTGGATAATGGTTGACTGTAGGTAACCAAATTTTGCCAATGGCAGAGGTTTGGTAATCTAGGCTACTGCAATTGACGTGTTCCATGTCACAGGTAAAGAAATAAGGTTCTAGAAAAATGGAAAGACCTCCTCAGCAATAAAGTTGGCCAGTTGTCCAGTTCTTAGGTCTTCCCTGTGAGCTACATCCTGGGAAGCTGCCAGAAACGGCTTCTCCAGTCACAAGGGTAAGGTGAGGTTGCCTACCAACACCTGAGACTAGAGGTTGTCCCACAATCAAGAGCACAGAGAAGGGAAGGCTAGCCATGGTCCAACCTGTGTTCATTCAGTGCTCCATTCCATGAAAGATCTGAGACAACAACAACAAAAATAAGTAGATAATTCACTAATTGATTAATTAAAAAATAAAACAAAATAATAACGACAGTGAACACAACACTATAGCACAGATCATACATATACCCATTAGGGAAGTTTTACTTACAGGAAAGAGAAGGAATGCAGGCATGCAGGCAGCATAGTCCCACACAACAGTTACTGCTTCAGAGCGCTTCCTGGTGGCCAAAGGAAAGAAAGAAGGTTGACCAGCTGCATGGTTTTTAAGAAGACACCAAAGGAAGGGAAAGCTGTGCTGTGCTGTGGTTTTGATTTGTATCCACAGAGTTCATGTGCCAGACATCTAATCCCCCAATAAATGTTAATGGTGTTTAAAGGTACAGCCTATAGGAGGTAACCAGGGTCAGATGAGCCCCCGTGATGCACTTGATAGGAAGAGACAGAGGGACCCAAGCTAGCACCTCTCTATCTTCCCTCTACCGTGTCACAATGCAGCAAGAAGTCTCCTGACACCAAGTAGTTGCCAACCCTTGTTCTTGGGATTTATAAAGAACCATGAGCTAAATAAACCTGTGTTATCTGTAAACTACTTGGTCTCTGGTATCTTGCTATAGCCACAGAGAAAAGATGGAGACAGTGTGTCCTGACTCTCAGTTGTGGATGGCACTTAAAAAAAGAATTGTTCATTTTATGTACATAAGTACACTGTCACTCTCTTTGGACACACCAGCAGAGGGCATCGGATCCCATTACAGATGGTTGTGAGCCACCATGTGGTTGCTGGGAATTGAACTCAGGACCTCTGGAAGAGCAGCCAGTGCTCTTAACCGCTGAGCCATCTCTCCAGCCCTTGTGGATGACACTTTACTTCTGAAGCTCATTGACATCTCTTTGGCTGCCCCTAGATCTGCAAGATCGTGAGAAACTCCGTGTCCTCCAAACTGCAGCCTTATGTGAATACTCTTCCAGGTGAGGGCTGGGAGTGGGCTGAAGATAGATATCGGGAGTGGGGGAGAGGCAGAGTGGATATGGCAGGCCTGAGCCTGCTGAGGAGGGGCAGGGCAGGCTGCAGTCCACCAGAGCTGGCATTGGGTCAGTTCCTTGTGTGTCCAAAAGTAAGATATAAAGTAACTGCCTTCAGTCAGGCAGAAAGCAAACACTTGACACCCTGGCACCCCTGCACATCAGCACCCTAGAACCCCACACCCCAGTACCCCCACATCCTGGCTCTCTGAGGCCTGTGAGCCACAGTCTGAGATAGAGGCTGCTTACTTTTCTCTAGACCTCAGTCTCCACACCCTGCAAAAGGGCCGATGTCTCTGTACATAGCAAATGGCAAAGAGCAGCTGCTGTTGCTGCTGCTGGCAGGCATCCTCCTGTCCCAGGAACTCAGGATGCCCTAGCTTCCTCACTTCATTCTTGGAGAATTAAGGCTCAGAGAGGGGCAGGCATGTGCTTGAGGTTCCAGAGCCACCCAGAAGAATCCAGATCCCAGATTGGAGTTAAAATGTTATTCTTTGGCAATCACATACATGTATATGATGTGTGTTCATCATGTCCACCTAAAGGTGGGTTTTGTAAACTGACTAGTCCCTTTTGAACTGCATCCCTGCTGGGTTCATAATGCATGCTCTGATGTGGGACCAAAAAACAGCCTCTCCTCACTCCTCCAGGATCTCACTTAGCAGCCCAGGCTAGCCTCAAACTCTTAGCAATCTGGCTAGCTTCAACCTCAAAACAATCCTCTTGCCTCTGCCCCTACCCCCATATAATGTTGGCCCCTCAACAAGCCATTGTTATCTGTGTGAATGCATGTATGCATGTGTGTGTGTGTGTGTGTGTGTGTGTGTGTGTGTGTGTGTGTGTGTGT
>JANHMN010000002.1:218904852-218921505 GCA_030674055.1 Rhabdomys pumilio
TTTTTTTTTTTTTTTTTTTTTTTTTTTCTTTTTTTTTGGCAGGGTCTTACTATTGTAACCTTAGCCTGGTACTCACTATGTAAACCAGCTTAGCCTCAAACTCAGAGATCCACCTGTCCAAGCCTCCAGAGTGCCGGGATTAAAGGTGTGTGCTACCACACCTGGTTTTGGTTTTGGTTTTTGTGTTGATCTCAAACTCACGATCCTCCTGCTTCAGCACCTCAATCACAGGCATGTCCCATGTCCTGCTCATTTGCAAGGCTTTTGTTGACCAGTGTGGAAAAGCCCTGAACCCCCATTCCCCACTCTTTCATGCTCTCCTGAACTTCCTAGATGACCTGCGTTCCTGTGACCTTGTCAGCTGCTCACTTCCCAGTTTCAGAGTCTCATGTATCTCTTGTGGCCACGGTGCTTCTCCAGGCTGGGAGGCTGTGGAGGGCTGAGTGGGAGGGGGAGAAAGTATGAAAGGCAGATAACAGTGCCACCGTTTCATCTGCAGGTGGAGTTACTGGAGGATGTCATAAACTACCTCATACCCACAATGGTGCTGCCCGGGGTCAATGGTAAGAAGCTTTGGAGAAAGCAATGGTTTTCACTCCCGGGTCAGAAATGTGGAGCTGCCTGCCTGCAGGCCCTGGTTCCTGGCCAGGTTTGTGGGGGCAGAGGATGGGCTCAAATGACCTCAAATGACATCTTACCCAAAAGCTTAGAGGACAAAAGGGACTCACATGCCCTGGGCTCCGACTCTGCCCCCGTGCCTTACATCATTTTTGCCCGTCTGACAGCAGCCTGTGAGGTGGAAGCTGTTGAGTGACTTTTTCAGGGTGGCATACACTAACATCTGACCCCCAACTGGGGCTCACACCAGCAGCTCCGAGACTGATCTCCAAGTTCATCTTCATGGGAAAGATGGACCTCTCAGGAGTTCCTTAGGGATGATCCCAACCAACCCCAGTTACTAAACTATACTCCGCCCTTGCCTGCCTCAGTTCCACTGGAGTTCACGGAGCACAGGAGTTGTTGGCCCCAGCTACTGCCCATTCCCAGTTTCTTCTGCAACGTAGAGGGGCTCCCCAAGCACCACAGGTCCATGCTCCATCAACGTAGCCCCTGGTTTCACTCAGCAGTGCGTACCCTCAGAAGGGAGGAGGTCCACAGAGGTCCTGCATGTGACTTTGGGTGCTGATGGAGGACAAGGAGGCAGGGCACAGACATCAGGGCATCCTTCCTGGCATGCAAACTTGTGCTGGCCCCCTGTTTCACCCCTTGCTCTGTTGTCTCACACTACAGAGAGGCTGCGTAAAGGTTTTCCTCTCCCTTTGCCTGCTGGGATCCAACTCATCAACTTCATGTTTTACTCCTACCAGGTAGGTCCTTGAGGTCTCTGGTCACCAAGCATCCCATAGGATAGCAATGCAACACTGCAAGCCTCCTCTGTACCACACTGGGCATGGGGCTCTGCCTATTCTCACAGCATCCCTAGGACACAGAGGAACTGGGGCTTAGAAAACCCACCTGGCATTGAGTGACGTCCACAGTCTAAGCCAGGCTCCTGGCTTTTTATACCATCATTGCTTGCTCCCATAAACATGGACTCACCAAGTGGGCACACGGTTCTTTTTAGGTGCATGTGTTTAAGTGCCTAATGCTAGATTCCTTTACAAAGTAGCTGTACTGGAAGAAAAGGGAAAAGGAAGGAGAGGCTTGGTCTGATCAGAGGCAGGGCCACGTTCATTCATAGCTAGGGGGATCTTTGTCACTCACACCTGCAGAGAGCCAAAATGCCTATAGGAGGAGATGGACTCTTCTTGCTACTGTATGCTTATATGCTATAAGATGGGCCTCTTCTGGGGTGGAAATGACTTCTGTATTCCGCAAGGGAAGCTGGGAAGTGTAGTCTTTCAGCAGGAAACTATCACCTGGTACATAGTATATGTCACAGATGCACCAAGCATCAGTCCCGGCCCATTTAGATAGAGTTCTCTATGAACATGTCCTGCAGGTGTGTGACACCATATGGTTTGCATATGCCTTCTCTGAGTTTCCAGGCTCCTGGCTCCCGGGGCCTTTTCTCTCAAGTATTTCATTCTCCCTGTCTTGTTCTACCCCCCACCCCCACCCCTTGCATAGCAGCAAGCCCTGCCTCCCTCCCCAACCATCTTCCCCTCATATTACTGACATTCTTGGTCACTCTCAGCAACTCTTCAAGCTCAGCAGTTATCTCTGTGCCATCCAGCTTCCCTGCTGAGGGAACAGCCTTCCTCTGCGCTGTGCATGTTGGGGCCCCTCCCTTCCTCAGTGTCTGCGCCCCAAGTCCCTTTATCCCTACGAATCATAAGAAGCTGCAACTCCACACTGAAGCCTTTATTCAGTCCTGAGTTCCTACCTCTGTTGACAGCTTGTCTTTCTGATACATGGCACTTACAGAGAGGTCCTTGTCACCAAGTGCCTTGCTCTAATGCAATTGTTTTCAACCTGTGGGTCAAGCAACCCCTTTAAAGGTAAAACAGCCCTTTCACAGGGGCCACAAATCAGACAGGTTACGGATCAGATTTCTATATCGTGATTCACAACAGTAGCAAAATTATAGTTATGAAGTAGCAACGATAATAATTTTGTGGGTGGGGGTCACCACAACATGAGAGGCTGTATTAAAGGGTTGTAGCATCAGGAAGGCTGAGAGCCACTGCTCTAAGGCCTGGTGTCAATCAGCCCAGTTCTTTTAGACCAGGAGGCTGCTGAAGCTGAGACTGGAAAACAAGTGATAGAGACCAGAGAAATCTGCCCCCAGCCTCCCAGAGTCTCTGTTCTTAAGTTTTATCAAGGTCATCCTTTAAAAAAAAATCCCACCCAACCCCTCTCCCCACCTAGCAAAATTTAATCTCTTCACTTAAAAACAGAGTGGAGTGCACTCTGGGTGGGGAGTAATTTTTCAACCTTGATTGGAACCAGGACTTTCGAGCTGGTGCAAGGCGGGATGACACACAGAGGCCCCCAAGGTGGGCCTGCTCGGGAAGCTGATGACAGGTTCTCCAGTGTCACTGCAGCCACACAATCCAGCCCACTGCTGACACTCTAGAGTCCCCTGCCTCCTGCCTTTCTCAAGCAGGCCTCACCCTACCCCCATCGTCACCAAGCCTCCAAGTTTCCTTTTTTAAAAATATGTGTGGTGTGCGCGCGCAGGCTTGTGGAGGCCAAAGGAGACGTGTTTTCATCCGACACTCTCCACCTTATATACTGAGACAGTTTCCCAGACAGGTTCCCTTCTTTAAGAAATCCAACCCAGGAGCAAATGTGCATTTCAGCTAACGGAGCGTGTTTCTCCCTAGAATTTCCTGTTGCTCGAAGCGGATTTACACCGTACCTGAGATCACCTCGGACCCTGGGCCAGGAAGCTCTGCAGCTGCTCCCAAGGGGCTATCACACTCACCGGCTGTCCTACTCCAGGAATCCTTTAGTCTTTGGCCCCGACCTGCAGCCCCCTGCTTGCTTCCCCATGCTCAGCTCTAGAAATAACCCAAGCCAGTAGAAGCTGAGGGGAAAGCAGGTCTGTGTGCCGGGTCTCCGGGGCTCTTTCAGAGCAGCCCCTCCAGCATCCGCATTTCCGCATTTCCGCTGGAGCTGCGACATTACTTTGGGCTTTACAAAAACAACCATTTCCCCCCCTGTAGATTCTGTGTGCTGGTGTGGCTTTTTGTCCATTCATTACTGCGCTCAGTGGCTGTAGCCAGCACGGCCTACAGCACGTGTACTCTTGAGTCCTGAACGCCTAAATTAGCGCAAAGTCCCACTGTTCGGACTGTCCTTGGGGGCTTCTTAATTGGAAGGGATGAGCTGGGCTTTCTCGGGTCCTTCAGTTTTGAGAGGTGATCCGTCTGACAGGGCTGTTTGCGGAGGCGTGCCTGTACAGCCTGTCTTCCTGTGGTCAATGTTGCTCACTACCAGGTGGTAGCGCTATTGAACACTTGACCCCTCCCCCCCGAAAAAAAAACCCAAAAAACAAAAAAACCACACACACACACACACACACACACACACACACACACACACACACAAACCTGATGGTCCATGTCACTGTGCCTCAGCAAGGAACAGGCCAGGGTATGCAGCTCTAACTTAGTGTAATTAGCACACCTCACAATCTCCAGGCCCTGGTGTGGGAGACTTCAGTTCCAGGCTCTCCAGGACTAGTGTTGGATCCCGTTGAGGGCTTTGGGCTATGTCCTTCCTCAAGACATCTGGTAGGACTGCCCAAGACTGTTAGATGAGTTTTGCATGGATCAAGCTTCTGGGGCTGCAGAGATGGCTCAGCCACTGAGGATGCTCACTCGTCTTGCAGAGGACCAGAGTTCAGTACCCGTGAGGCAGCTCACAACCTCCAGTAACTGTGGCTGCAGGTGATCGGATGCCCTCTCCGAACCTCTGTGGGTACCTGCATGCATGTGCAATGCCTGCATTCAGACTTACACATAAATCTTTTTTTTCAAGACAGGATCCAATTCATTTTTGAAAGTCTAGGAACATCTGTTACATGTAGAGAGATGGCCTCCACCCCTCACCCTCTCTCCCATCACTTTCGTGATCCAGTTACTTTCTGGCCACTTTCCAACACACATGACAACCCTGCTCTACCTTCTGAAAAACAGTCACTTCTGGGCCCTAAGTGGACAGGCAGAGCCACAGTTTCCCCAAAACATCTCTTCTCCAGTGTTGGGAAAAGACAGCACCATGGGGTCTGGTTTGGGGGCATGTTCCCCAAAGATTCAGGCAAGGCCACCTCAAAGCTGCTCTCTGAGCCGTTTCTCCTTCAGGCAGGGACCTCTTGCTGCAACCAGTGTCCCCTAAGTTCCTCCCAGGGTTGAAAAGGCTTTAAAGTTAAATAGCGACGGTCTGTGATAGACCAAAGGAAGCCAGACTGCACGCTTTGCTTGGGCAAGCGTTACGGCATGTATGAGGGTTAATGCTATCAACCTAATCTGATTAATAAATGCTTAGGAGCTGGGTAAAGTGCATCTCGGGTGTTTTCAGAAAGGATGAGATCATGGGAGCTCTGACCTAGGGGATGGATAAATCTCCTAACGGACTCAGACTGTGACCCTGTGGGGAGGGGGTGAAAGGTAGGTGAGGCTTGCCTGGAGGAGGTGGCCACTGGAAACATGTCTTTGGGGCTGTTTCTCTGGCCCTTCCTACAGTCATCTTTCTCTGCTTGCTGTCCACCATGACATCAGCGGCTCTGTTCGGCCATACCCTCTCTGTCATGGGGGAGTGATATTTCTGAAACCATGAGCCAGTTTACTCCTCCTTTCAGATGTTTGTCTCATGGATGTCATCATGAGATGACATACAAGAGATGACAAACCAGTACAGCAGAACATAACGTCAAAAAGTTATATTTTAAATTAGACAGCAGAAGGAATTGTCCACTCCAGGATGACTGAAGGCTCCCCCTGCAGCCGCTCACCTGTGGGACACTCCCACAGGTGGGGAGAGGTGCCCTGAGGTGGGCCACGGAAGACCAGCCCCCGGCTTGCCATTTTGCCATGTCTCATTGGTGGCGTGAGTGGGGCAGCCAGGACTCCTCACTCCGTTTGATTCCTCTCAGCAATGCCCACAGTAGGCAGGACACCTCCTGTTCTGCAACAGTCTCCTGAGAGGTTTCGAGGCCTGGGCTCAGCTCGGTGTTCAAAGCCCTAGCCATGGAATTCCTGAACCTCATTTCAAACACCAACCCAGTGTTCCTGCCCAATTCCACTCCTCCCCCCATCCCCACTGAGTGACTTTACAAATGTCACTTGGCTTGGCTCTGGAGCCCTCTTTTGTCTTTGAAAACAAGAGGAAGAGGTAAAATCCTGACCTCCGTTTCATATGAGGTTGTTGGGAGGAACCTCTGTTACCTCTGATAAACTCGCTGGACAGAATTAAGAACATGAGCTATATATAATCCCAGGCACCTTGGGTTCAAATGCCAGCTCTGCCACTTGCCAGCTGTATGACCCCCAGAAGTTCATTTCATTCTCTAGTCTTGAGTTCTCTCAGCTACCGTGCCAGTAACTGAGTTTTTGTTCGTTTGTTTGCTTGTTTGTTTGTTTCCAGATAGGGTTTCTCTGTGTAGCCCTAGATGTCCTGGAACTCACTCTGTAGACTAGGCTGGCCTCGAACTCGGAAGTGCTGGGATTAAAGGTGTGTGCCACCACTGCCCAGCCAGTAGCTGAGTTTTCAGCTAACTGCCGGGACCTCTGCTCATCACAGCTTGTCACAGAAGGAACCCAAAAGACATTGGAGTTGATCCCACATCTGAGTGACCCAAAGCCACTGGGGTGGGGGGAGGTCTCAGCAGTGCCTTGGCTGAGCAATTGCTCCTCACAGGTGACAGTGTGGTCCTCTTCCTGCTCCAGGCTCAGTGCCTGCCCCCCTGAAAAGTAAGGGCTCTCTGAATTCAGGGAAGGACCTCTGTGTGGACAAATGTTTAACAACCTGTTCTTGCTGGGATATTTGCAGGAGGCCATTGCTGGAGATTGAGGTGCTGCCTGCTGCAGGTATGATGGCTTCCCTCCCACCATGGGGGCTGTGTATCCACCAGTGCAATAAGCCAGTTCAAGCCGAATCAAGAATATGAAGGCAGGTTTATTGACAGGCAGTTCTTGGGAGGGTTCACCTATCTTACAGGTAGAGGACAATGAAGTCGCACACCCAGGTGAAAGCACAGGAGTTTTATAGGGCTTAGGCAAGGAGTGATGATGTGTCAGCTAGGGGCTAGGATTATGCCCATATATGGTCAAAAACTGAGCCCCTGGGTGGGCACTTGCCACCAGAGAACTCCTAAACCTGACAAACAATTTCAGCAAAGTGGCTGGATATAAAATTAAATCAAACAAATCAGTAGCCTTCCTCTATTTAAAGGATAAACAGGCTGAGAAAGAAATAGGGAAACGACACCTTTCACAATAGTCACAAATAATATAAAATACCATGGTGTGTCTCTAACTAAGTGAAAGGTCTGTATAACAAGAACTTCAAGTCTCTGAAGAAAGAAATTGAAGATCTCAGAAGATGGAAAGATCTCTCAGGCTCATGGATTGGCAGGATTAATTTAGTAAAAAATGGCCATTTTGCCAAAAGCAATCTACAGATGCAATGCAATCCTCATCAAAATTCCAACTCAATTCTTCACAGAATTAGAAAGAGCAATTTGCAAATTCATTAGGAATAACAAAAAAACCCAGGATATCGAAAACTATTCTCAACAATAAAAGATCTTCTGGGGGAATCACCATCCCTGACCTCAAACTGTACTACAGAGCAATAGTGATTAGCAAAACAAAACAAACAAACAAACAACAAAAAAACTGTAGTACTGGTACAGAGATAGGCAGGAAGATCAATGGAATAGAATTGAAGACCCAGAAATGAACCCACACACCTATGGTCACTTGACAAAGAAGCTAAAACCATCCAATGGAAAAAAGGACAGCATTTTCAACAAATGGTGCTGGTTCAACTGGAGATCAGCATGTAGAAAAATGCAAAGCAATTCATTCTTATCTCCTTATACAAAGCTCAAGTCCAAGTGGATCAAGGACCTCCACATAAAACCAGACACACTGAAACTAATAGAAGAGAAAGTAGGGAAGAGCCTTGAACACATGGGCACAGGGGAAAAGTTACTGAACATGACACCAATGGCTTATGCTCTAAGATCAAGAATTAACAAATGGGACCGCATAAAATTGCAAAGCTTCTGTAAGGCAAAGGACATTGTCAATAAGACAAAATGGCAACCAACAGATTGGGAAAATATCTTTACCAATCCGAGGGCTAATATCCAAAATATACAAAGAACTCAAGAAATTAGACTCCAGACAATCAAATAACCCTATTAAAAAAATGGGGTACAGAGCTCAGCAAAGAATTCTCAACTGAGCAATATCGAAAGGCAGAGAAGCACCTAAAGAAATGTTCAGCATCTTTAGTCATCAGGTGAGGGGTAATGAAGTATTAGCCCAGAGCGTGCAAGTGGGTGGGGTTTCCCAGCTTGTGCGGAGGCGAGGGGGGGGGGGCTTCAACCGAATACCCCAACCTCTTTGGGTATAGGAATTCAGATCTGGCTATTTCCTGCTGAGGCAGGACAGCACAGGGTGGGCGAGATGGGAGTCAGTGGGCTTGTGCTGCAGTGCAGCTGAAGAGCATTTAGCCGACCTTTACTTGGGAAACTTCAGAGATCTGTTCCTGGAGAAAGCGGAGAAGGCAAGCTGCTAGGAGAAAAAAAAATAGCTTGTTACTACCGGCCCTGTGAACGGGGTTAGCCACGTGAAGAGTGAAGCCTGCCCAAAAGAGCAGAGCAGAGGCGTGCCCTGGATGCATTGACGGAGTTCTTCAGACAATTGGTGGAGTGATTCAGATCAGTTTCCACCAGGCCAGATTCGTTGGTATAGTAACAGCACTTTTCTCTAAAGAACACACAGGTGCCTCCCATGTCTGCCTCGAGGAGGTTCAATGCTCTTCCGTTCTGCATAGCCTCCTGGGCTTTGGAAGTGATCTGACACTGGAGGGAGGCCAGTGAGGCTGCTGAGTTGTTGGTGACCTTTTGGAGACAATCAGATACCCCTCTGATCTCACAGCTTGCTATTGTGAGGGCCACAGTAGCAATGCCTGTCGGTGATGCAATGGGGTACGGTATGAAAGGAAAGCAAGATTATTCCAGCCTTCTCATAAAGTGTTAGGTCTGGTCTCAGCATCACCAGGCTACACGGAGGGGAGGGATCATGTTTTTTGACATAGAGCCATTGCACCGGAAGAACACCCCCGACAGGAGAGAGCCCAGACAGATACCAAAATCCTGTTAGTGGCAGTGAAAGGGAGCAGGATCCTGAGTAGCAGAAAGGGAACTGGGTGTCCAGAGAGTCCTGGAAGAAAGGTACATCTTGTATGGTGCTGCCCTTAGTGGTGGGGGGAGTCAGCCCTTGGCATCATACGGGGACTAAGTAAGGGCACTGTGATCAGAGCAGGGTGACCCAGAACAACACAGAGAATGCAGTTGCTAAGGTTGGATGGAGGCTTTACTGAGGTTAAGTAGAATTGTTCTCTCCTGGATGATGCCCAACCAGGAGAAAGATTTTTTTTTTTTACCTGAAATCAAGAGGAGCCTCCCAGGTGTGATAGCAGGAACTTCTCCTGCTGTTGTATGGCCTTGTCGAGGTTTGAGAGGTTCTGGAGGTCAGAGGGGTCTGGATGTAAGCCCTCCAGATTTCTGTCTGTTCACATGGGTATGCAGACATGTCCATTTGATAGACCTTGCCTATTATTCCCTGTGCTCACCAGTCATTCCAGGGATCTTGGATATCAATGCAGTGTCATACTGTCCTGGGGGATTTTGAACTAGTCTGGTGGCCCATCCTTGACTGTGTTGGCCACCAGCAGTTTTTTTGTTAGCACCATCTTAGGAGGTATCAGGAGCCATAATGGGACAAGCTAATAACTAGCAGGTGATCATCCTGAAACAGCCTGCCTTGGATTATTATATAATCTTCGACGAGTGCACCCTTATTCAGCAAGGCTGTAAGGGATTCATTTTAGGAAAGAGTCCTGCTATTAATATGCTTTTCCTATTATTATTAAACATATGTAACAATCACTAAGTAACAGCACACCCTTTGGATCAGGTCTCTGCAGATCCATGAAGATGTACTGTCTTGTAGTGATGCTATGCAGACAAATAAATGACTTCTTAAGTCTTAATGATGATCCTATAAGAATCCCTAAAATTATATCAGTGATTATTAAGCTCTTTTATAGTGAGACTGCTATTAGGTCCTTTTCTGATAGTCAAAACTGCAACGAGAGGGCTGGAGCGAGTGGGGCAGGAGCAAGAGTGAGACGAGAAGGGGGTGGGGACTGTGATGAGAACTCTGCCAGTCTCCCAAGTGCCACCAGTTTATTGCTCTTAGATAGTAACCAGACTTTCTCCTACTCAGAGCACATTCCAAGAGGTTGTAAAACAATTAACCCAAGGTCATAGAAAGGGAACTAACGATTTATTATAGGTGCTGGGACAGAAGATAAAATATTGACTGGGTTTATCTATACAGAACTTCACTAATTTCTTAGTTATAGTTTTAAACCTTCAGTGAACCTGTGGAGCTAGACAGATGCTGGATGTTTAGCCAGATAATTACTTCTAATGGATATGCATGTAAACATTCTCTATTGTAAACTTCTATTTCAATTTATGATTTGATTTTGTGTGAACTTGTGATGAACTCTGTAACATGTGATCATGTACTCTGAAAGATGTATAAGTACTGAGGAGAAAGAGATGAGGAGATAGAATTTTTTGCCTCTCCCCACTTAGAGTAGTATATAGAATAGATTTTTTCCCTTTCCCCAGATAGAATAGAAGTTTTTCCTTTCCCTGCTTAGAATCCTTCTACTTTTCCCTTTAGATACCTTTCATAGGAAACTTTTTACAATTTAGTAATAAACGCTATAACTACTTTTTTAGGTGTCCTCTTCTTCCTGAGACTTCAGACTAGCAGGTGAAAGCCCAGCAGTTCCTGCTGAGATAGAACAAAGGCCACACTGCCTAATCCTGCTGTTAGGCTACAGGTGTTAGTCACCTAAGCCAGCAGTCTTTTGCCATCAGAAGGAGCAAGAAGGTTTTAGGACTTTTTAGAAGTTATCATCAGCATTCCAGTACAGTTAGAAAGCCCTGAGACCCTCAGATTTTAAAGTCACCACCAGAGTCCTACTCTGTGTCCCTGCCACTATTTTCTCTGGACTGGAAGGCTCCCAGCAAGGAGGTTTCTTTTACAAGAGCCCCATGCATAGCCCCCATGTTCCTTGACCCATCGGATGCAACAGGCCTTGTCTGTCTGGTCATAGGTAAAGTAAAGCATAGGGTAATTGTATCCCTCTCTGTGCATTTAAAGAGGGGTACCAGGATGGAGATAACATCTTGACATCCTTTAGGGGGACAGTTGGCCTGGTCCACAAAGTCATTGTGGGTTTCACCAACTCCATTGGTCCAAGTATCCCGAACATAGACGCACCAGCAGTATGTTGGAACTGGCACAGCCTCGCCTAAGCCAGGTGAGGACTGAGATGACTATAAGCAAAAAGGCAACCTGGCAGGGGTGTCTTAGTGCCTGGCGCAGGGACAACAAAGAATGAACTGACCCAGGAAGAGAAAGAGGCAAAGGTGAATCTGCTGAGACTGAACACAACCAGGCCTGACCATTAAGATTTGCCCTTGGGGAGCTCTGCAGAACCTGAGCGTGTTGAGTCCCAGCTCTTGGGTGGACCAATCCATTGTGGGCTGGGGACTTCTTGAGCCTACATAGATGGTGCCAACACTGATGTCCCTGGAGTCTGCCAGTCAAGGGGCTAGTGAGGATCACAGTGTACGGTCCCATTCACCAGAGCTCTAAAGACTTAGAAGATAATTGTTTGAGAAGTGACTGGTCCCTGGGGGAAAGGTCAGCAGTGGCTGAGTCCACTGATGTGGGAGTAAGGAGATAGTTGTCAGGGTGTGAGTGAGAGGGGAACACGGGAGAGAGAGGCAAGGTAAAGTAGCCAGCCAATGGGGGAGCCTGGGTCAGGAGGTGAGCTTTAAAGAGGAATGGTCTTCAGTAAAGGAACTCAAAAGGGCTGAGGCCTGGAGGAGAGCTTGGAGTGGCTCAGGCAAAAGGGAGGGGGGCAATCTGAGCTTGAGGGGAAGCTTGGTGAGTTGTTTGATAAGGCCATTGACTCTCTCTACCTTTCCCAATGACAGGGGCAATACAAACTATGAAATTTCCAAGAGACGTTCAAGGCTTCAGAACTGAGATCAATGACCTTGGAAATGAAGGCTGGACTATTGTCTGTTTATAAGGTCCATGGCATGCCAAACCGAGGAACAAATGTGTTCAGGGAGCTTCTGGGCCACCATGCCCACTGTTTCCTTGGAGGACAGGAATGCCTCAATCCATTGTAACAGTAAAGGTTAGGAGATGGTGGAGTTTTTTGTGGATGGGCATGTATGTGAAGTCAGTTTGCCAGTCTTCGCCCGGTTGGTGTCCTCTGAGCTGGTGCAGTGTCTGACAAATCTGGAGATCCCCCTGAAGGTTGGTCTTGGCACACATCTGGCAGAAAGCTTGGGCCTGTAAAATATAGACTCTAAGGTTGGTAGGATAGAAAAGGGTCTCTGGAAACTGGAATAGGGCCTAGGATCAATGCATAGGCTCTGGCGGATGTCAGAGATGGTGGAAGGTACCGTTTCTGGGGAAGAATAAGGCAGTTATTTAGGTAAAGCCACCCATCTTTGGCTTGTGTGGTCCCTTTGCCAAGGAATCTGTTTCTGTCCTCTGGCTGGGGTTTGTAGGAGGGTATCAGGAAGAGGATGTACCCTGTGGGTCTGGAGGAACTGGAAGCCAAACCTGGAGCCACTGAATCAGCCCTGCCATTAATCAGAGCTACTGGGTCTGTTGGGGTCTGGAGCCCCCAGCAGTGAATTATGGCCCACCTCTTGCAGGAAGTTGGAGGGCCTCTAATAGTTTTACTTTAAGGGGACCACTGACAACAGGGATGCCCTTGGTGGTGAAGAAACCTCTTTCCTTCCATAGGATGGAGTGGCTGTGAGCTATCAGAAAGGCATGCTTTGAATCAGTGTAGATGTTATCATGTTGTCTTTTGGCATGGAGTGCTTGGCTAGAGCAACTCGTTCAGCCTTTTTGAAGAGATTCCCACTGGGAGACAGTTCGCCTCAGTTGTTTCAGCTGAGGTGACCACCTCATATGCCACCTGGTGGGTTCCTGAGTTGTCTATGAGGAAACTTCCATCCACAAAAAAAAGGTGAGTTATGAGTTTGTGAGAGGTGGGCCCAGGAGGCCCCAAAATGAAGGACTCTGGTCTTCTGTAGTTGGAGGTTGCAGGTCCCTCGGAGCCCACGCTTGGCCAAAGGTGAGAGTCTTAGAGCACTGGCTAAGTTGAATGCTCAAGTATACTATAGTTGGAGAGCATAGATGAGCTTTAGAGAGGTAGATGTGGTACCCCAGGGAGCCAAGAAAGTTTAGAAGTAAAAAGGTGGCCATCTGGGACAGACATGGTGGGGCTGGAATGTATGAGGTCATCTATGTTACAGAAGTTTATTAGGGTTAAGGTCAGAACAGGAGAGATCCTGGATAAGACATGGCTAAAGAAATGCAACGATCCTCAAAGCCCTGAGGGAGAACTTTCCATGGAAGCTGTCCCACAGCCCATGTATCAGGGTCCTCCCAGGTGAAGGCAAAGAGAAAATGTGGGTCAGGGTGTAGGTGCCTTTTAGGACCAGGACGGTGAAGTGGGAAGTTGTAAGAAGAATGTTAGAGAGGAGGGTGTAGGGGCTGGTAACCATGGGATGGATTGGGATGACTGCCTCAATCATGAGGCCAAAGTCCTGAACTAAGCAGTAGGTACCATATAGCTTACAGTACTTGGAGAATGGGAATATTGCAAGGCAAGTCAACAGGGGGTAGGAGTCCTTGGGATAGGAGGCAGGTAATGATGGACTTGAGACTTCAGTGACAGGTTTCAGAAATCATAGACCGGGGTCTGGAAAAGAGGGAAAAGGGGTCCTTAAGGTGAATTAGGACCGACTGGTAGTGGGTAGCAATTACCATGATAGAGATATCCCATACTTGGGGGTTGACAGGATCAGGTACAGTAGGGACAGAGCAATCTGGGGTAGAGATCTGTGAGGCAACTGGGGAAAGACAGTCATTATGTGGCCAAGGAGAGGGTGGCCTCAAAGCAGCTGAGGATATTGAGGCCAAGTAAAGGCACTGGGCAGACAGGCATGACCAGAAAAGAACGTGAGAATTGTACTATAAGAATGGAAGGAAGAGGCAGGGTCTTGGGTGGAGAGAAGGGGGTTCTGTCCACTTCCATAACAGAAATTGGTGATGGGTCTGGATCGTGGGACCCAAATGAAAAGTCAAAACAGACAAGGTAGTCCCTGTATTCACCAGGAAGGTGATGGACTTACCTGCTACCTGGAGCTTGGTGGGGGAAACAAGACTTCCCGAGTCCGGAAGCTGTCAATCCTCCACCAGTCCAAGGACCTCTAAGGCTGAGACAGTCTGAGGTGCCTGCACTGGTGGGGCTGGACCTCCATGGTGTAGCACAGAGGATGAGCCCACATTAGGGTACTCTGACCTCCAGTGGCTGGGCCACCAGCAGATAGGACATGGCCTGATAGGCTGTCAAGGGTTGGCACAGGCACAGACCAGTGGCTTTCTTGGCCACATATGAAGCAGGCCCCTGGAGGAGTTGACTTTGGCTGGACCCTGATGGGATGGGGACTAACGAGTCTTCCCTGTTTCCTCCATGGGATTACTCTTGGCCTCAGGGCAGCTGCCAAGGCTTGGGTCTGGTATGTAGCCTTCTGCTGTAGTAGCTAAGCCTATCAGGAAGATGCGGGTGTCTCCTCACAGTCATTAAAGACCTTAAAGGCCATCTTGGCCAACTCCTGTATGGGGGTTTGATGACCAGCCCAGCTTCCCCCCTACCCTCGAATATCTTGTGATAACTGGGAAATCAAATGGGTGGTTGGGACTGTGGCTCCCTCTATGGAGGCCGGGTCACGGCCTGTGTATTGGATTAGGGTCTATTGTAATCAATTTAGAATAATAACCAGATTTAATTTCACGAAGCTTATCAAAGCTAACAACTTTGTTTGAGACCATTTTCATGTCTTGAAGGAGGCAGCAGACCATGAGGTCCCTTCTCTGGAGGCCGTTTTGACCCAGTTGATAATCCTAATTAGGTTCTGTAGCCGGGACCACCATGTCACCCACAGGTCCACTTTGTGGGTTTGGTCTGCGTACTGTCTGGTTGCTGCCTGAACCCATTCCTACTTCTTGGGAGTAGAAATGGAGGCCTGGATGACATAAAGGCCATGCCATGTTTAAGTCATAGCAAAGGGTAGCAGAACTCCTTAATATAGGCAGATGGGTTGGCAGAGAAGGAGCCCAGCCATTTTTCAGTCTGGGAGAGGTCTTGGTGACAGGAAGGAAAGTAAAGGTGAACAACTTCAACTCCAGCCACAGGCAGAACACGTGACGGCGTAGGAAGGGGAGGGGTAGGTGGGGACGAAGGAAGGGACAGGTACAAGGAAGAAGGTTGGTCACTAGGAAGAGCACGTGATGATATAGGAGGGGGAAGAGTAGATGGGGCTCAGGGAAGGGGTGGGTGCCAGTGACTCAGGTATCTCAGTCAGGACAGAAGGTGGCTGGGGACTGAGTCCTGGATGAAAGGGTGCCTGAGGATGCCACAACCCCGGCTGACAAGACTTAAGTCATCAAGCACATCTGGCTACAGAGGGAGGAGCAGGAGGGTAGTTTCCCCAAAACCTGAATATAAGGGAGTTCAAATCATTTATCCATATACCAGCAGAAATTTTCAGAATCATGAATGTTATAACCAAGAGTACCCCCTGGTGACCAGTTAGACTCATTGTCCAAGGTGTATTGGGGCCAAGACACAGAACAAAGAAAAACTAAGCTCTTTGGATATATGATCTGAGACAGCTCCAGTTTGGATAAGTTTTGTAGCAGGCACCCCAAGAGTGACCACGGATTGAGTTTAGACTCAGTATTGCCCATTTCCAAACCTGTGTCAGTAACTGGAAGACTATGATGCAGTGTTCCACATGATAGCCTGGGGTTGAACAGTGCTGGGTAGGGAGTAACCCTGGAAGGGACTTCTAGGAATCCAAAGGCTCCCTTGAACAAAGATTGTCTTTGTTCTGGAAAGAACAGACTTGCCCTGGCACAGCTGTGGCTTGGCAGGGGATCCCAGGGGTCTGAAACCCAAAAGAGGCACCTGGTACCTCTTGGAAAGCAGCTGGAAAAGGTGACTAACCATGAGTAAAAAATTGATTATGTCAGGCAGACAGAAAGAGGAGTGGTCCCCACTTGGCTGGGGACTCAGCCCACCAGGCTGGGGGCTCAACTCCTCCCAGGTTCTTGGCACCGAGATAATAGGTTTTCTCCACTGAGGCAATAAGCCAATTCAAGCTGAGTGGTTTGAATAAGCTTGGCCCATGGGAAGTGGCACTATTAGGAGGTGTGGCCTTGTTGGAGAAACTGTGTAGGCAAGCTTTGGGGTCTCCTAGTGCCCAAGCTTCACCCAGTGTAGAAGAGAGTCCTCTCCTAATTGCAGAAGACAATCTCCTTCTGGATCCCTTCACATCAAGATATAGAACTCTCAGCTCCTCCAGCTCCATGTCTGCCTGCATTCTGCCATGTTTCCCGCCATGACAATAGTGGACTGAACCTCTGAACCCCAATCAAATGTTTTCTTTTATAAGAGTTGAGTTGCCTTGGTCACATTGTTTCTTCATAGCAATGAAATCCTAACTAAGACAGAAGTTGGTACCAGGAGTGGAGTATTGATGTGATGGGCCAGACCATGTTTTTGTTTGGAATGTGGACTTTGGGACTTTGCATTTGGAAAGCAGTGGAATGCTTTAAGTGAGGTTTAATGAGCCATCCTAGTAGGAATATGGAAGACATTGGTGCTGAGGGTGATTTGAACTCTGGGAGTCTGGCTCGGGAGGTGTTAGAGGAGGAGAATTTTAGTATGATGTAGTTTCTCTCTCTCTCTCTCTCTCTCTCTCTCTCTCTCTCTCTCTCTCTCTCT
>JANHMN010000002.1:218921515-218935556 GCA_030674055.1 Rhabdomys pumilio
TCTCTCTCTCTCTCTCTCTCTCTCTCTCTCTCTCTCTCTCTCTCTCTTTGGGGGAGTCTGGCTGAGGCTCAGGTAAAGAGATTCAGATTAATTACACTGAGAAATGAGGTCTCAAAAAAGCCTAGCATACACTCTACCCTGTGATTCACTCTTATGAAGAGAATTTTGATCAAGTGTAGCAAGCTGAGAAAGGAAAAATACAAAATATATGCTTCAAAGATTAAAGGGGCACCAGGAAGTAAAATGGAGCTAAGTCCTGTGTTCAAGGATATAAAGTGGAATTAAGGGACTTTGGGACAAGATCCCACCCAGGTAAGATTATTGTTCATGTGTTTGCAGTTGAACGAGGGATAGTTATATCACATTAGGCATTATTATTACCTGGCTTTTGTTTTCATTTGAATGTAAGGAGATATGACTATATGTCAAATTGACAACTGATGGATTGTGATGGCTATTCTTAGTTGTCAACTTGACTATATATGGAATGAACTACAATCCAGAACTTATAAAGATCTTGTGAAAAAAGTAAAGAAAGGTCCAGGTCCAGGCATGGTGGCACACACCTTTAATCCCAGCAGTCAGGATAGAAGAGACATGCATATCTCTGCGTTCAATGTTAGCTTACAGAGAAAGGTCCGGAATGGAAAAGCTTAAGCATTGAAGGGATTGGAAAATAGAAAGCTGGTAATGATGTAATAGAACAGGAGGCAATATTCTAGCCTGAGCAAGCAGCAGAACTCAGCAGTTTGGGTAACGTAGCTCTAGCTTTAGAGTCAAGAATAGAATGGGTTACTGAAAAAATTGATGCTGGTTAGCTGGAGCTAAGAAATTAGCAGAAGAAGAGACCAGCATCACTGAGGTGAAATCTTCTGGGAAGTGTTTTCTGAGAGCACAAAGAAGTTGTGTTCTAGAGATCGATATTGTGCTGCCAGCCATTCTTAGTATTATGTAAAAATCACCCAGGTGGTACTGGTTTTAAAGGCATAAAGGGGTCATGGAGAGCAGCTAAGGCTTGGTACTGTGAGAGGCTAGGAAAGACCATTGGTGAAGTTACAGCCTCAGTTACATGACCTAGGATTAAAGGGGCCATGCAAAAAAGTTGAGTCTTGGCACCATGAAGAAAGCCTATGAAAGGTTATTGCTGAAGCCTACTTGCTGTAGAAGACCTCAGTGGATTGGAGATGCCAGTACCATGGGATGACCACCAAGAACAGCAGCAGCAGTGGAGTGGAGTTAGCCAGAGCCTACAGGGGGCAGAGCCGGAAATCCAAGCCTTTGGAGGAGCCCAGAAGATCATGTGTGGATCCAAGACATTGGAACAAAAAGCTGACAGTTGAAGTTGCCTTGGAGACCCCAAGATGTTAGAGATGATAGATCTGTGGGATATCTGCCAAGAAAAGTTACTAACAAAAAGTGGAACCAGCCTAAAAGAAAAAACTGTGTTGCAGTCGACAAAGATGAAAGGAGTTGAAGATCTGAAGACTGACTGATATCAGACATGGAGACGCAGAGTTTGGAGTCTGCCCAGCTGGTTTTCTCTCCTGCTTGGGTCCAGTATTTCCTCACTATAACGTTTTAGAATGGTAATGCATATCCTATGGTTTTGGAAGTATGTGATCTGCTTTTTTTAATTTTTATTTTATAGGGGATAACAGTTAAGAGATGGCATGGATCTCAGAAGAGACTTTGAACCTTGGACTTTTAAACATTGTTGTGACTGTGATAGATTATGGGGACGTCTGAAGTTAACTAAATGTATTTTGCATTATGCTATGGCTAGGTACAGCTCTCATAGACTCGTGTGTTTGAACAAGCCTATGGGGACCAGGGAGTGGAATGTGTTGGTTTGAATATGATTGGCCCATGGGAAGTGGCACAATTAGGAGGTGTGTCCTTGTTGGAATAAGTGAGTCCTTGTTGGAGGAAGTGTGTCACTGTACAGGCAGGCTTTGAGATCTCCCACCGCTAAGGGTCTACCCAGTGTGGAAGAGAGTCCTCTCCTAATTGCAGAAGACAGTCTCTTTCTGGATGCCTTCAGACCAAGATGCAGAGCTCTCAGCTCCTCCAGCACCATGTCTGCTTGCCCATTGCCATACTTCCTGCCATGATAATGGACTGAACCTCTGAAACTATAAGCTAGTCCCAGTTTAATGTTTTCTTTTTTAAGAGTTGCCTTGGTCGTGGTGTCTCTACATAGCAATGAAGCCCTAACTAAGACACAAGTCAAATCAAGACTATAAAGGCATGTTTATTGAGAGACAGCTCTCAGGAGGATTCACCTGTCTCCCAGGAGGAGGTCAATGAAGTCATAAAGCAAGGGAGTTTTATAGAGCTTAGACTCCAAGGTCTCAACAGCATCAGCATCAGGACCATGTGCTCCTGGATGTCTCTGATGGATCTTGGGGCATTAGCAGGGACCTAAGCCAGAAAGGCCATCAGTGGGTGGGGTAGGAAGTCCAGACCTGGAGCAATAGCACACTGACTGGCAGCTTTGAGGTCCAAAGGTCATTGCTGTGGGAATTTCCCATTCTTGCAAACAGCTCCTGGATGGGAACACCCTCAAACCACCTGAAATAAGAAAAACAAATTCCCATCCCCACCAAGTCTCCAGTCTCCAAACTGTCCCTCTCTGCCCTTTAAGCTGCAAAGCCCAGGAGGGCCTCCCATTCAATGCCAGTCTTTCACACTGGGAACTGAGGTCTGAAGGGAAGAGGCAGCCCAAGGAAACGAGGAAGGAGCTGAACATAGCAGGAACATGTCACTCTGACCTGGTTTGGGGGAAGCAGAGGCTCCCTGGGGACCCTGGAACATGTGTGTGAGCTTTGTTCTTCTCTCAAGCCTCTGTACCTGTTGTTGGGACAATTCTTCTTATCTTAGTGCCTGGCCCTAATATGCCACCTCCTCAAACAGGTCTTCCTTGACCAGCATATGCTGGTGGCATGAGCTACCTCAGTTATCCACCAGAGATTAAAGTGCACACCCTGGAGAGCTGAGCAGGTACAGGAAGGAGTGTGGCCTTCACCAACAAGGATCTGCGTATAAAAACCTCAACAAACACAACTTCCTTCTAATCCTCATCAATGCTTAGCAGCAGCCACACAGTAAAAGACATATCTGGAAATAACCAGGCTTGGGGCCTGACCCAGGGACAAAGGCCTCTACAACCCTCTGCCCCCCCCCCCCAGACCCCCCCCTCCCCCCCCCCCCCCCCCCCCCCCCCCCCCCGTGACAAGGACTACATGGTACCTGGAGTCCTGTAGGGTTGCCTGTGCTGCACCTGCACACGTAACCCCAGTGCCTTCAGTCCTTCCTGTGTGTCACACCATTGTTCCCTCCACATTCAGTCTGACAAACTTACTGAGGCAACCCCAAATCCATGGGAAGTGAACAGGCTCCATCTTTAATTTTTTTAATTATTATTTTATACAGATGTTTTTTTTTTCCTGTATGCATCTGTTGTGCACTCCCTGTGTACAGTGTCTGAGGAGGCCAACAGAAGGCACTGGATCCCCCTGGGACTGGTGTGAACAGATGACTGTGAGGTACCATGTGGGTGCTGGGAATTGAACCCTGGTCCTCTGGAAGAGCAGCCAGTGCTCTTAATCACTGAGCCATCTCTCCAGCCCCAGTCTCTATTTTTGATGAAGAGTACCAGAGAATCTGCAATCGTGTTTCTAAGTGACCACTGTTACCACAAAGCAGAGTGTGGTTAACATCATGCTGAGAAAGACATGCAAGAGACTCTGGGATCTCAGGGAAACATGGGAGTGGTCAGGGAAGGGTTCCTGGAGCCATGGGTGGAACAAAGTTTAAAATTACTGGAAATTATGGGCAAAAGCTGAAAACAAGGGACTATCCCTCCTATAATTTTTTTTCTGCTATGGAATTTTATTATCTCTACTTACAACAAAAACAAAAATCTCCAGGACCACATCTCAGTACCGAGTAAACTACAGAGTTAAATGCTCTGTGTGTGTTAAGCGAGCAAGCATTCTACCACACAGTTATACCTTGAGCCCCAAATACCCACAATCTTACCAACCTAAGCAGAGACAACCCTTCATAACATCTTGACAATTGTGACTTTGATCAAAGGCATAGAACCCTGCAATAGTGTCATTAGTAATGACATTTCCTGTTTATTTCTGCAGTTTTGTCACCACACCAGACCCAGATGCTGCCCTCACGCCTCTTGGAAGCTGGACTTTGGGAGATGAGAGCTGTAGGTGGGAAGTCAGGTTTATTCAAAGGCTGGCAACCTGGATGGTCCAGGGAACTCTACCCTCAGAGACTCAACATGCTCAACACAAAGAGGCTTCACAGGGAGAGAAAAGACTAGACTGTGGGCAGGAAGGTTACCCATTGCTCATGAGTTGGCCCTGGGTGTGAGTCATTTTTATTTTTCTCTTACTCTGGCTGTGGAGCAGTGCAGTTTTGGCCTCCACACGTGTGGTGCTTTGTGCATGCTTTAGTGATATTCCACAGAGCCTCGATCTCCTGCATTCACTTTACAAACTTAGGACTTCTCCGTGTCAGCCCTCCGGGCAGTTCAGGGGAATTGTGTTAATTTATACTCAGAATGAAAGGCTGACGAGGGCTGGCACTGCATGCCCTGGTGTGAGGGTCCCCATGCTCTGTGTAATGTGAGGGTCCCCGATGCTCTCTGTTCTGTAAATCTTAGAGTGCTTAGCAGTTAACATCGTTATCATAAGCTGCACTTAGAATCCTGGCACTGGGGAAGTGGAAAGGGCTTGAAGACAATCAAGAGTTCAAGACCAGCCTGGGCTACATAGGAAGACTCTCCTCCCCCATCTCCAAAAACAAAGAAACAAACGGAAGAACTTTCTAGAATGCAGGGAAACAGGGAGGACATGTGATCCTCACAAAAGGTAAAGGAGAAAGATGGAAGGGAAGGATGACACTGCCAAGCCCAGCTCTCAGAGGACGGGCACCATTGCAATCTCGCTCAGAAAGACTGTGTTAAAATCTGTGTGACCAGTCCCCCTTCCCTGATGCCTTAACGGGTGCTCACTCCTCTGCCTGGGTCACACAGCAGGGTGACACATTAGAACACGGACTGTCATGCACAGCAAGTTCCTGAAGGAATATTGCTGGGGTTATGGGGCACAAGTCTGTTTTGAGAGCTTTGGGGTGGTGTTTGGTTTGGCATGGTGCTGGAAAGATTTGCCAAGTTGCTGTCCAGACAGTTATCCCATAGCAAAGTTGGGAGGAGAAGTGCCTAGTTAAACAATTAAAAGAACTGAGAGCAGGGGAAGCCAAACCTACTTTGCCTTCCTGCTTTCATGGGCTGGGCTGTCACCCTGAGTGAACCTCTGTTTCCTGTCTGTGACCCCAGGCCTTCCTAGCGGAGGGTCAAAAAGATTGGAGGAGGAAAGGCAGAACCTCCAGGGAGTGTGGGGTTTCCCCCCTCCTCCCTGCAGGGGAAAACGGGCGTGGCTTATCCCCTTGGAACCAGGGCCACCCTCCTAACCTGAGCAGTGGTAACAACAATGACCCTGCTTGGTGTCGCAAGCAGGTTCCAGTCTGTGGGCCTCTCTTTCCCGCTTCCAGGAGCCCGCCCTCCCTCAAGAACCGCCCCTAGCCCTGGCTTTGGCTAGTTAAGCACACCAGAGCCAGCCCTGTCCTCATTCACACACGGAGCATCCAGGATGAAGGCTGGGGCTAGACCTCTGCTCTCGACATTGCTGGGGCTGCTGCTCCTGTCTATACCAGGGACTTGGGGTGCCAACCCTGCCCTGGTTGCCAGGATCACCGACAAGGGCCTGGAGTACGGTAAGAAGCCATAATGTAGGCTGGCCTAGGAGGCGGGATACCAGGCACAGCCTGGATGTGGAGGGCATTGTCCCTCTGGTGGGGAGCCTGCTATATAGGTATGTGGCAATAGCTTTGATTCTGGCTGGTCACTCACCAGATGTGTGACCTCAGCACATAGCTTGTGTTTTCTGGACTGGGAGGAAGGTTTGGGTTCCAGCAGCCGAAGCAGAAGGTAACGGAGAAAGGCAGCTCGCAGTGGGCAGATAGGCTGGGAAGAGAAGGCAGACAGCAGAAAGTGCTTGGTAAACAGTCCACCCAGCGCTTGGGACCGGTCCTTCGGAAGAGTCTTGGTAGAATTTGAAAACAAGACTTAAAACCACAAATCAGAAGTAGAGGCAGTTAGAGACTGGGAGGGACCACGTGAGGCTAGGGGTGGGGATGGGATGTGCCCCTCGGTGTGTGAGTGGCGGTCATGTGACTTACCAAACATTAAAACTTATTGATTGGTGCCTTCGTGGTGAGCACTCCCTAGGTGCATTTATGCATGTTACTCCCAGCTTGCTGTTTTTGCCCTCTCTCTCTCTCTCTCTCTCTCTCTCTCTCTCTCTCTCTCTCTCTCTTCCTTTTTAAATTTTAATTGAACTCAGGGTCTTGAACCTGCCAGGCAGGTACTCCACCACAGAGCTACGGCCTCAGCTGCACCTTCTCATTTTCATTTTTTGAACTGTTACCCAGGCTAGCTTTGAACTCACTCTATATGTTGAGCAGGTCTTGAACTTGTGATTCTCCTGCCTCGGCCTCCTAAAGTAGCCTGTGTTCCATTTTTGGATCACCAGGGTTGATCCAACTTCACAGACTAAGAAAAGGTATTTGACAAGATACTGAGAGAGACATAGAATTATCTCATCCAAGGGATGTTTGTACAGCTCAGACTTATCACTTCAGTAGAGCCTCCGTGCCTTATCTAATAGTCATAACTTTCCTTCAGTTGAGTAGGGATGGTGGGATCTAAAACAGGTTATGGACAGAAGAAAAAATCAGGGAGGGCTTCCAGGGGGAGGTAAAGTAGAACCGGCAATAAGAACTAGCCAGGGACAAAGAATGACATTCCATTGGAAGGATCCTGCTGTACACACCCTAAAGAAGAAGTCTCATTGAAAAGGGTGAAAACGGATGTCACTAGTGACCTGTGTGCACTGCCCAGCTGGGGGTAGACTCCTGGGCAGACTCCGGTCAGAACACACAGTGAGGCCACCAACTGCCTTTGTTTGGGAATCCCGAGTCAGGAGCACTTGTCTTCTGCCCCTTTCCCTGGGCACATGTTCCAAGTGTGTGCACCCAGTGCTCTGAAGTTGGCTGTGCGGTTATTTTGTTGTTCTGGGCATTTACTGAGCACCTACTGTATGCCAGCCACGAGCTGTGAGCACTTGTTCTGCTCTAGGTTGCCACTGGTTTGACAGGCTGGGCTCCGAGCTCCATTATGCCCATGAGGAAGGGTTTATTGTTTCTTGATGTATAAGAGAAGGGTTTCTATTCCTACACAAACATCATGACCAAGAAGCAAGTTGAGGAGGAAAGGGTTTATTCAGCTTACACTTCCACATTGCTGTTCATCACCAAAGGAAGTCAGGACGGGAACTCAAGCAGGTCAGGAAGCAGGAGCTGATGCAGAGGCCGTGGAGGGGGTTACTTACTGGCTTGCTTCCCCTGCCTTGCTCAGCTTGGTTTCTCATAGAACCCAGGACTACCAGCCCAGGGATGGCACCACCCACAATGGGCCCTCCCACCCTTTATCACTAATTGAGAAAATGCCTTACAGCTGGATCTCATGGAGGCATTTCCTCAAGGGAGGCTCCTTTCTCTATGATAACTCCAGCTTGTGTCAAGTTGACACACAGAACTGGCTGGTACCCCTGGGGACTTGTTCAAAGCCACTTGGTTAGAAAACTGTCACTGCCAGGATTCTAGCTCTGAAATCCTCCCCGTGTGTTTTCTACAGACTAGGGAGGATGAAAGAGGGGGCCACATCCAGGCACTCAGCACAATTTTTCTGGTTGTGTTGTTGGTAAAGGCCTCCCTGTTCTCACCTATAAAATGGGCCCACGCCCTGACAACCATGCTGACTTCCGGGCATGAATAGGCTCGGCAGCCTGTGCTGTGACTGCCAGTAATGAGAAAGCTTGCTTCTCTAGCCAGGGATGGTGGGAGCAACTGAAGAATTTGGAGCACAGGGCAGGAGGCGTGGTGGTCAGGCTGACCTTAGGTTTTCCTTGTCTGCAGCTGCCAAGGAGGGGCTGTTGACTCTGCAGAGAGAGCTATACAAGATCACACTGTCTGACTTCAGCGGAGACTTCAAGATCAAGGCCGTGGGCCGTGGGCACTACGAGTTTCATAGGTGACTGGAGAGGGAACAAAACCCAGGAGTGTGTCCTGGAAACCTCTTGGGTCAGGAAGTGGGGGGTTCAGGGAGGCTTTTTCAGAAGGTCCACAGCTGGGTCCCTGTGGTCAGCATGCAGCAGTGTTAATGAGTGTGTGGCCTGAGTCTCAGTTTCCTCATCTGTATAATGGAAGTGCTGCTGCTTTGTCCCTTAGAGGGCATATTCAGGACCTGGCTATTTTGTGTTACCTGGAAGGGAAGACAGACTTAGAACTTAAAATGAGGTGTCCTGAACACTAACATAGCCTTTTGTGGATGGAGCAGTCAAGGAAGGCTTCCCAGAGGAGGGGGCACCTAAACTGAGTCTTCAAGGCTGGGACCTATGGTTTCCTATGACCCCAGCCTTGGCCCCTCCTAGTCTCCTCTGAGGGCTATCTCAGGCTTTCTTAACTCTGGCTCCTTTCCTAGGCATGAGAAGCAGAGTTGTAGGAAGGATCTGCCGTCTGACACAGTGTATCTATGGGCCCTCCCAGGATACTGTCACAGGTCACGGAGGCTCACAGGGACCAAACCTTCGAGCCACTGAACCCCTTTCTAAGAGTGTAGTCCCCCTATTGTGAAAAGAGGACAACCCAGCACCAGCCTGCTGCAGGGCCCCAGTGATGTGAGGAGGGTTGTCTAAGGCATGCCGGGCTTAGGAAGAACTCTCAAAGTCAGGGAGCCTAGTGCTGTCCCAGACAAGGTTGTGACAGAGGAAGTGTGGTTCTTGGGGCAGCTATGTCGGGCACCAGCCTGATGCCTCCCTCCTGTCTTCCTGCAGCCTGGAGATCCAGAACTGTGAGCTGCGTGGCTCCTCCTTGAAGCCACTCCCAGGCCAGGGCCTGAGTCTCGCCATCTCTGACTCTTCCATCAGTGTCGGAGGCAAATGGAAGGTGCGCAAATCCTTCCTGTAAGTTAAGTTTCATCTACCCTTGGGCCCATCACTTTGGCCTTTGTTCCTTCTTCCTGGGTCACCAGAAAAACCACATGATGGACAGACAGGTGTAACCCAGGCCACAGTGGGGACCAGAGTCCAAGTCCCGAGTCTCTTTCTCTTTCTCTCTAGATTCCACATCTTCTAAGGGCACAGGCCTGCTTCCCTGAGGGCTGAGTGAACTTAACAAGAGACCACGTGGCCTGTTCCCGGTTTGTTTCCTACACACAGATCTAGGTTCTAAGGCTAGGACCTCCCATGAGCTGTCCTTGGGAAGTGGCCGGTGCTCTCCCTCAGAGAGAGAGGCCCTGAACAGGAGCTGTAAGCTTAGGGACAGTTAGAGCTCATGGTGCAGGAATGCTGGGACTGTGGGAGACATTCATCAGCGACCCTAGCTCAGCCTGCTCACCCTCCTTCCTCTGCCCTGAATCACGGGCTATTCGGGGTCATCAGCATTCCAGCTCCTAGATGAGGTAGCCCCCTGAAGAAACACACGTGGGTGACGTAAAGGCTGCAGAGGTCAGAAGATATAAAGGTCAAGGAGGCAGCAGGCCTGTCTCCTCAGTTTGCATAGGGCTTGTGCTTGCCACAATCCCATATGGGCTCTTGACAGCTCCAGTCTCTCCTTTCTTGCACCTTGACGTCCTATGACTGTGGTTCTCAACCTGTGGGTTGCGACCCCTTTGGGGGGGGGAAGCAAATGACCCTTTCATAGGGGTCACCTACGACCATCTGGAAACACAGATATGTACATCACAATTCCTAATAAAATAGCAAAATTACAATTATGAAGTAGCAAGGAAGATAATTTTATGGCTGGGGGTTGACATAACACGAGGAACTATATTAAGGGGTCACAGCATTAGGACAGTTGAGAACCACTGTCCTATGAGGACCTGCCTTCCTTACCTCTATTAATCTCTCCAAAGGGGCTGTCTCCATGTGGAGTCACTACCAAGAGGAACAGGGGTGGGGCTTTAACACGTGCACTTGGGGACACAATTCAGCCCAGGACGGAAAGAACTGACCAGTCTCAGCCTGGTGGTCTGGTCACATCTTCTCCTGAGACATGCAGTGTCCCCCGTGGCAGTTTCTAGCCATGTGTTTTTGCAAAGTGCCACCGGAAGTGTGAAATGGCCAGGTTTACAGATTTGGTGTAAAAGTGGAGGAGGCACAAATTGTAATAATTCTTACAGGCCACTGAAGTTTACACACTTGATATGGCACATCCATTACCACACTTATTTGGGTGGCTAGGGATGGAACTCAGCAGTTAAGAGCACTGGCTGCTCTCGCAGAGGACCTGAGTTCTGTTCCTAGTCTTGTGTCAGGCAGCTCATAGTTCACTGTAACTCCAGCTCCAGGGGATCCGATGCCCTCTTCTGACTTCCACAGGCACCAAACACACATACACATAAATAAAAATAAATCTGCAAAAATTAGTTTTGCCTCTTTTTCTGTTGTTTCAGTGTGGTCACTAGGCATTTGTAAGTGGCATGTGTAACTCACACCCGGTGTCTGTTGAAAGTGCACGTGTGTGTGGCAACTGTGTGCACTCTGTTTCGCCAGGGCATTGGACCACACGTCTTCCTCTTGCTATTGTCTCCAATCCGCCCTTAACCGCCTTTCTCCCTGAGCGTAGGAAGTTCTGTTCTATTGTCTTTCAAAATTGCTCTTATGTTTATTGTTCATTTATTTGGTTGTTTGGTTTTGGGTTTTTGTTGTGTTTGTTTTGTTTTGTTTTGTTTTGTTTTGTTTTGTTTTGTTTTGTTTGAGACAGGGTTTCTTTGTGTAGCCCTGGCTGTCCGGGAACTCACTCTGTAGACCAGGCTGGCCTCAAACTCAGACCCCCTGCCTCTGCCTCTGCTGGAACTGAAGGCATGCGCCACCACCAATCAGAGCCTTTTTATGTTTTTCATGACACTTGCAGAGCGTGATGCTGATCATTTGACACATGTACGTTAGTGGCTTTCAAACAGTCACAAGGCTGTAGAATCATGGCCTCTATGCAGTTCTCAAACATTTCTGTCACCCCAAAAAACAGTCATAACTATTCCCTACTTCCCACTCTGTCCCCCCAACCCCAGGCTGCACAGCTCCTTCTGTCCTGGACTCCTGCTGTGAACTTAATCACACCAAGCCACTTGTCACTTAGGCTCTGAAGCTCATCCCCATTGCTATACGTGATGGCATTTTATCTGAATAGAGGCAGTGTCACAAGTGAACCATATTTTGCCTTCTTACTTTAAAAAGCTCCCTGGGACATGAAAGTCCAAAGCATATTCAAGCTATCTATTTTTCTTTAGGTTGATTTTATTTTGAATGGTGGGGGAGGAGTAGTGAGCATACGGTGAGTGATTGAGAATGTGTTCATTATTGCAGGTGCCTGTGGTGGTCACAGGCACCTCATCACCCTGATTCTGGACTTACAGACACTTGGCAGTCCTCTGATGTGGCTGCTGGGGACTGGACTTGGGTCCTCTACAAGAGCAGTCCACACACTTGACTTCTATAATCTCCCCAGCTCCGCTCAGGCTGTTCCTTGTCTTTCTTTGAGTTCTTTGGTTGTTTTGTTTTGTTTTGTTTTGTTTTGTTTTGTTTTGTGTTACCCATGATGCTTCAGTGAGCTACCCCACACAGGCATTAGGAAGAAAGAGTTGGGAGTCTGGTGTCTGGGCCTGATAGTGTGTTTTGGGACTTGGATAGGTGTGCTGAGTTGTTCCAGAAGGTTCTCCTAGGACCCTCAGGGGCCACTGTGCCTACAGTGCTCATTCACCTTCATCTTTAAAAGTCTCCTCAACCTTGTGGGTGGAAACCGGCATTGTTGTTAAGTTCATTTTCCACAGCGTTTTCTATGAGAGCTGCTCGGGGCCTTGGTTCCTTCCCATTGCTTTCTCTCTTACTAATTCATTCATTGTGCAGATTAAAGAGTGAGCCCCTGCTTCTGCTCATATGTTAAGGAGTTACTTGCACTGTCTTGGAAAATAATTTTCACTGTGTGTATTATGAAATTTTCTTCTCCAGTTTACAGTTTACCAACCACTTCCTTCCGGACTTTGAAGAGTCCAGATCTTTCTAGAAGTATCTCTGCCAATCCCCAAGGTGTTCTGCTAGCTCTTTTCTTTATGATTAAATCTGTTTTGGGTATGATTAATATTTTTAAATTTGTGATTAACTTATAAATCCTGGCTTGCATCTACTTGTTTTGAGTAAGAATCCAGCTTCCTCTTTATGCCCCAATGGTTTTAGATCCTAGCTACAATGAATAACTAGGCCTCTGACCTCCTCCAGGAAACTTCATGGCTCCTTTGACCTGGATGTTAAAGGTGTCACCATTTCAGTGGACCTCCTCTTGGGCATGGATCCCTCAGGGCGGCCCACGGTCACCGCCTCTGGATGCAGCACCCGCATTTGTGATTTGGAGGTGCACATGTCGGGACACTTGGAGTGAGTCACCTTGGGAATTCCCTGGGTATGGTCTTTGTTGGGCTCTGGTAAGTGTCCAGAACTGGGTAGCATGCTTAGGGCCCCCACGGACAGGAGACCATCCTTTGAGGACCCTGTTGGGGCAAGACTCAAGGCAGGAGAGCTGAGATGCCACTTCAGCAAGTCAACAAACTTAGGGGGTCTTGTCAGGGGAGGAAGCTGTGGGTGCTGCTCAAGCCCCTGTTCAGTTCACTCTGCCTCCCAGTCTCAGTTTCCCTGGCTAGAAAACAAGACTCTAGTTCCAATCGCAAATCCCCTGACCTTAGCAGATCTTGCAGAAGGCTGGAGCCAGCCATACTGACTGTGGCAGCATGCTGGGACACTGGTATTGTGAGCCACCTGATGTGGGTGCTGAGAATCAAACCTGAGTCCTCTGCAGGAGAAGTATATGCCCTTAACCACTGAGCCATCTTTCCATCTGGCTTTCTCCATCCCTGCTGTCCCTGTACCCAGTAGCAGACAGCTGACTGTGTGCTGTGTCCCTTGCCCAGGTGGCTGCTGAATCTCTTCCACAACCAGATCGAGTCCAAGCTCCAGAAAGTACTGGAGAATAAGGTAAGAAAGGCCAACGGGGACCAGTGGATCTCCCCACAGGCCTCTGTCTCTGCATAGACTGTCCGGGTCCATAGACACATACGGGATCACAGCTCAGAGAAGAAAAATCACTTGCCTAGGCCATAGAGCCAACATATGGTGGCGCTAGCCAGCATTCAAGGTTCTAAACTCCATCCAGCTCCACCCAGTTAGGCAGAAAGCAGCCAGGTGCCTGGTCAGGGTGAAACGGGGTATAGAGGGGCAGAGACCCCATAAGTTCCCTTCTGGCCTTGCCTACCATGTCCGTGCCGTCCTGCATCCTCAAGTCCAAAAAGAAGTCATTGCCCAGGTGCCTCCAGGGACCTGGCAGGAACCTGGCTGGTGGGAACTGGGCAAAATTATGAGCCCCTGTCCTGGCTGCAGAGGCAATGACGTCGTGTCATATGTTCCTGTGTAAAAACTAATACGATATCTCCAGGTTTCATACAGCATTTATTTATTTTATGTATATGAGTGCTCTGTCTACATGTACACCTGCATGCAGAAGACGGCATCTGATCGTATTACAGATGGTTGTGAGCCGCTGCATGGTTGCAGGAAATTGAACTCAGGACGCCTGTTAGAGCAGCCAGTTCTCTTAACCTCTGAGCCGTCTATCTCTTCAGTCTCTATCTCTGCGTTTTATAAGCTTTGACTAGAACAGAGACATTTACATTCCATGTAAATATTCAATTTCTGTAAACACACTTTCACCCCCAAATCCCAGTTGTGAAATGCTGAACTCTGAAGCTGTGTCTGTAACAGTGACTCTGTGGAAAAGCAGAAAATAAAGAAGGAGGAATGAGTACACACACACACACACACACACACACACACACACACACACACACACA
>JANHMN010000002.1:218935566-218968066 GCA_030674055.1 Rhabdomys pumilio
ACACACACACACACACACACACACACACACACACACACACACACACACGTTTGGCCTTGCTCGCCCTCTGGTGGTTGAAGCAGGAACATCGGAACGCACGTCCACACATGGTCTAGGGGAACTTCCCAGCCTCATACCCATGACATGTTACCAAAGTGTCTTATATTCCCTGCTGCTGCTCCTAATACTGATTAGTAATAATATAGTAATATACATTACAATAATTACCACAAAATACAGTGGTATAATTATTGTTTTGCTCAATTAATATAATTAATGCAAATATACTATTCTCATTTACAAATAACAGTTGCTGTTGTGTAATCTTGTGCTTTGGCCAGGAATGATGAACTAAGTTTTTTATTTTTATTTTTATTTTTGCATAATCTTGGCTTATTATCATCATCATCATTATCATCATCATCATCATCATCATCATCATCATCATCATCGTCATTGTTATTGTTATTGTCACTTTTTTGATGTTTTGAGACAGGCTTCTACTATATAGCCCAGGTTGGCCTCAAGCTTAAGATATTCCTGGGGTTATAAACATCAACACTAAACTGGACTTGACCTCAGACTTTGGAAGCAAGGCTGGAGAGGCTCAGAGGAATGTATTAAGTTAGCGGTGCTGCCTGGTTAGAGCAGGGGGGACCTTCCTAGTAGTGGGGCTCTTTCTTCCAAAGGCCTTTGAAGAGCTGAGTGCCTTGGAAGAGTTGAAGAACTAGCTTGGCCCCTGCTCTCTGTGAGCTTTCAGACATCTCCATCCTGTAAGCTCCCATCTGTGGTGGCCACAGGACTTGCTCTTCCCCGCTTAGGGTAGAATGCACTTTCTGACCCTTCAGGGCTAAGAAGGCATACTCCGGAAGGCATGCTAACATGTGAGAAGCGCTCAGCCCCTGGTCTTGTGAGCAAGCAGAACACAGAGATGCAGAGGTCGCATGGCTGGTGTTTACTGATCAGGATTTAAACCCGGAGGGCTTCCCCCTCCTTGCAGCCTCTTAGGCACTAGGCTTCCTTGCCTCCAAAAGGCCCTGCTAGGCATCTGGGACCAAGGATGCCATGTTTCCCCTCCACAACTATTTAGGTCTCTGAAAGAATAGAGTACCCAGGCTCAAGATTTGGGGGTTTGATAGGATATTCTTTCTAATGAAGGAACAACCCTAGGTGGGGCTGACAGTCTCTCTGAGCTCCCCATCTGTACCCCCACATATCCCAGGCTATCAACTTTTCTTTTGCTCCATGGCACCTCACAGATGACCTTCCCTCCCAGCTACAAAGAGAATCTGAACTATTAGCCTTGGCTGCCCAACCCTCTTCCCCACTGCCTACTGCCTGACTGGTAGTGTTCTAGAACTGCTTGCCCTGAAGTGTGCATTAGACATGTCTATCCTCTTCTGAGAAGCCACCTGAGACCACAGTCCAGGGCAAAGCTTCCGTGTCTCTCTCTTTCATTGCACATATGGATACACTGCAGTCAGTGGTAACCCACAAATTAGGAAGAGCTTTAGGGCTGGGCCTGGTGGCACACACCTGCAATCCCAGCACCCGAGTACTGAGGCAAGAAGATTTCAAGTTTGAGGCCAGCCTGAGGTACATAGGAAGATTCTGTCAAAATGGAAGAGAGCAGGGCAGAGATAGCTCAGTGGAAAAAGACCTTATTGTACAAGCCTGAGGACCTGAATTTGAATGTCCAGCCCCATGTAAAAGCCAGGGGAGTGGTACATCTGTAGCCAAATGCTATGGGGTTACAGATAGACAGGTCCTGGGGGCTTGCTGGCATCCAATCTAGCTGAATAGTGAGTTCCAGGTTTAGAGAGAGACTGTGGTTCAAAAAAACTAAGTTGGAGCGAGATAGAAGAAGATACCTAAAGTAGACCTCTGTCTTCGTCTGCATGCACCGGGGTGTGTACCTGCAGGCATCTGTACACATGCATACATACAACATACAACACCCACAATAGAAAGCAAAGAAATGCTGTTTAAAGTGGAAAGCTCCTGTGCACACAGAAACAAAGAAAATACTTATATATGCATTCAGACATAAGTAAATGTAAGTCGACACAGGACATGGAGCTGTCCTCTGAGGAAGGCTCCTGGTGGACACAGGACTTGGCCTTTTCATCTGTGAAATGGGCTTGCTGCAAACTCCACTTCCTCAACTGGCTGAGGATGAAGTCACTTGCAGACCGTTCCATGCTGATGACCAGTGTTCACATTTATTTATTTACTTATTATTTGTGGGAGGGGGCACATGTGCCATGGTGTCCTATAGAGGCTGGAGGCTAATTTGCAGGGATCATTCTGTCCTTCCACTCTGTGGGTCCTAGGTATCTAACTCAGAGTGTCAGCATTGATCACAAGTTTCTTTACCCACTGAGCCACCCCACCGACCCCATATCTATATTTAGGACCCTTTTCCTCCTCCTGGCTTCTCTGTTGTCTGGAGGGAACCACATAGTTAGCACCTTGCCTTTCAGAGTATTTACTTTTGGTTTTTTTGGAAACATTTCTTCTCAGTCATATTTCATTGGCTTATATCATAAATAACTCAAGTTATTACAAAGCCAGGACAGCAAACAGGCTTGGAAACATATATTTCCTGCTCTTAAGAAGCTCACGACTCCACTGGTGGCAATAAATTGTCTGTAAGTGGTTCATAGACATGGCCACTGGGTTTCCTAGGAGGCAGGGGCTGCAGCAGCTGTCACGACCCAGCGATAGCCAGTAGGGGGCGACTTAGGACCCCTATGCCTACTTAGATAGGGCCAGCTGTTCAGCTCAAAGCCCCTACCGCTTCCTCACCCAAGGAGCCTGTAGTGGTGGCTTCACAAACCACCTCCCACCAGCGCTTCTCTCTTTGCAGACGGCCAGCCTTGGGCTCGCTGCAGGAGGCCAGCCTCCTCGGACCCTGTTGGAAACCATGTTGGGGCTGATACGATAATTTTTTAATCACTTGTGCTTTGGCTGCGCCTGGCATATGCTAAGCAGTTATGGATATTTATAGGTAGCTGAGCACAGAGCAAATGTCACCAAGAGTTTCCAAAGGTGCAGACTCACACAGCCTTTCCCTTCCTATTCCTCTCAGGTTTGTGAGATGATCCAGAAGTCTGTGACCTCTGACCTGCAGCCTTATCTCCAAACTCTGCCAGGTAGGGTACCATGCACCTGTGGGGAGGTAGGGCATCACACACCCCTCGGAGTCTCTATTTCTCTTCATGAGCCGGTATTCGAACCCTGTCAAATATTCAGAGACAAGAGAGTAGAAAGTAGCAATTTAAAATCCCCTTCTCTCCTCAGCTTTTCTACCATGAGGCACCCTTGACCGTGGGTGGATGCTTTCAGATAATTCATGTCCAAGCATATCAACACATAAACTCACGACTGTGTGTTCTCCTGTGCCTGAGTACGTGTGTGCGTGCCAAATTGTGAAGATTTACCTCTCAGTAGATACAGTATAGGCATTGGTCTGGTCTTTACATTTGAATGACTTGGTGAAACTTGTATGTCAGTGTATGGAGAGAGAGAGAGACAGAGAGAGGCAGAGAGGGAGAGACAGACAGAGGGGGGAGGGGGAGAAAGAGAGGGAGAGACAGACAGAGAGTGGGAGGAGAGAGAGAGAGAGAGAGAGAGAGAGAGAGAGAGAGAGAGAGAGAAGGAAAAAGCGAGGGCAAGTCTGCTAAACATGCCCTGGTCTAGACTGTCCCCTCTTTCACAACCCTGGTTAGGTGAATGTTCCAGGTCCTGCCCAAAGTCAGCTGAGCCAGCCCGGGCCTCAGGTAAAGGAGTGTCAGCAAGTGGCCTTTTATTGCTAAGCATGGTGTCTCACTCTTACAATCCCAACACTTGGGAAGTAGAATCAGGAGGACCAGGGATTCTCAAGACTAGCCTTTAGTAGATAGTGAACTACAGGCCAGCCTGGGCTACATGAGATTGTCTCAAAAACAAATCCTACTTTTAACTCAAATATACTGATGGAGAGAAATACTGAAATCGTAGCCAGCCTCCAGACCAAGAAGGTCCCCTTCAGTTACAGTCCTCAACAGGTGTCAGGTCTGCGCTGTACATCAGTGAAATCTCACTGTCTTCTGAGACTCTCCCAGATGCCAGAGACCTTCCAAGTCTATCTTCCAAACAGGAGGTCAGTCCGTACTGCTGTCCCAGGGATGTTCATGCACTCTCCTTACTGATGATATAAGCTGCCGGCACACAGCCATCCCTCCATCCATCTCCACTGTGCTGCTGAGGCCCATTGGGTAGTTATTGTTACAGACTGTCCTGGGCTGGACTGTTGTGAATATTGTGGGCTCTGTGGCTGCAAGTCTTATAGACCTATGAATGATGTCACAAGCTCAGCTGTTCAGTATTGTATCCTGCCAGAAGGTTTCCAGAGCACTTGAGGCAGCTGCACGATTTTAACAGCTGTGTAGTATTCCACTGAGGGCATCCTCAGGTATTTATCAGCCCCCACTGATGAGCATTGTCTTAGTCACTGTTCTATTGCCACAAAGAGACACCAGGATCGAGGCAACTCTTCTGAAAGAAAGCATTTGATTGGGGGCCTGCTTACAGTTTCAGAGGATCAGGAAGCATGGTGGCTCGCAGGCAGGTCCTGGAGCAGCTGAGAGCAACACCCTGATCAGTAAACAGAGAGAGCGCCTAGGCCTGACATGGTGTTTTAAACCTCAAATTCCACCCACCCCACTCCCAGTGTCACACTTCCTCCAACAGGGCCACACCTCCTAATCCTTCTAATCCTTTCAAATAGTGCCACTCCCCTGTGGCTAAGCATTCCAATACATGATCCTATTGGGAGCGGTTCTTACTCAAACTATCATAGACAAAAGTTTGCTATTTTTTTTCCCAGTGGGCACAAGGCAGCAGGGATTGCCTTGTATTTGCTCTTTGCCCACATTCAACAGTACATCCGAGGAGCGATGTTTCCAGTCCAAGTTCCAGGGTGCATATGGGAAGTTTGCACTTGACAAAGAGTCTGAGTATTCTACAGTGCGGCTCCTGAGCCCCTGGGTGGCACTTGTTAACACCCCTTCAACTGGGGCTGAGGGTGGCACATCTTACTGTACATAGAACAGTTGCTCAACCAGGACCGTAGGGGAAGAGCTGGACTTCCTGGTCATTTTGCTTAGCATGAAGGTCTTTTGTGTGTGTCCCTCAGGCTGGTTGTGACCACCCAGCTCTGGAAATTGCTTATGCCTGAGGCTGAGCCTCACACCCCACCAGCGCTTATCCACCATGGGAGTGGAGAATTCTACCTTGTCCCATTGTTGGAGAGGCACAGCCTGGGAGCTGGAATGTGAGTGTGGAGGGTCTTTTATATGATTTATTTTTATTATTTTAAATTGTGTGTATGTGTGTATGTGTGTAATATGTGTGTATGGTGTGTGTGTGTGTGTGTGTGTGATGTGTGTATGTATGTGTGTACATCTGTGTGTATATGTGCATATGTGTGTGTACGGTGCGTGTGCATATGTGTGTGCATATGTGTGTGTATGGTGTGTGTGCATATGTGTGTGCATATGTGTGTGTATATGTGTGTGTATGTGTGTGTATGGTGTGTGTGTATATGATGTGTGTGTATGGTATATGTGTGTATTTGTGTGTGTGTGTGTGTGTGTGTGTGTGTGTGTGTGTGTGTATACACATGAATTCAGATGCTCTGAAAGCCTAAAGGAGTCAGATCCCCCTGGAACTGGAGTTATAGGTGGTTGTGAGCAGCCTGACCTGGGTGCTGGGAACTGAACCCTGGTCCTCTAACCCTCTCTCCAGCCCCAGGTGGAGGCTCTTTAGAGAAGCAGTAAGTGCTCACTCTTCTTTACTCGTGACAGGCCACACCTAGCCCCACATCTGCCCCTCACTCTGTTCCTGCTCTAATTCACAGTCACTGCGGAGATCGACAATGTCCTGGGCATTGACTACAGTTTGGTGGCGGCTCCCCAAGCCAAGGCCCAGGTGCTGGATGTGCTGTTTAAGGTGCGTGTGTAGGAATGGGAGTTAGCCACAGGACACAGGACAGTACTCATTCTTGCTCCCTAACTTCAGGTCTATCCTCATTTTTAGGGGTTCTTGTGCACGGGGCTCAGAGTTATGGAGTGGTAGGTAGTGAGCAGGTAGTGTTCCCAGCAGTGGGAGTCACACAGAGTGCCTCTATATCACCCTCAGCCTCAAAACTCCCATTTGCCCTCCCCGACACTGCCTCCAGCACCTGCACCCTGATGCAGGAGGGTATCTGAACTGGGTGGGGCAGATGGTCTGGCCACCACACATCCTGTTGTTTCCATAAAGCAAGCACTTCCAGGGCCCTTATGCAGAAAGAGACACAAATTTGCCCAAAAGAGTTCATCATCAGAGAAGCAGTTTAGGATGGCGTTTCCAAGGCCATGCCCCTCATCAACCTGGTAGGAAACTACCTGAACTCAGTGGCTAGCCATGGGATAGACTTTAAACAGTCTGACTGTCTCCATTTCTGTCTCCAGGGTGAAATTTTTAATCGGAATCACCGCTCTCCAGTTACTACTCCCACTCCTACCATGAGCCTGCCTGAGGACAGTAAACAAATGGTCTACTTTGCCATCTCAGATCACGCCTTCAACATAGCGAGCAGGGTTTATCACCAGGCTGGGTACCTGAACTTTTCCATCACAGATGACATGGTGAGAATGTGGGCTTCACTGCTCCCCCAGGACAGCACGGCTCATCCTCCCATTCATTCTGGTTTACTTCCACCAGGAGAATAGTGAGTTATTGCTAAGCAAATATCAAGACCAAAAAATATATTAGCATGATTTCTATTCATTTCTTGGGTCACCAGAAAACTCAAGGCCAAGTTCTTTATCCCAAATAACTATCAAAGATTTGTCTGTGCATCTGTGTTTGACCTTCTAGTCTAGGCCTAGTCTAACTTGTGCTTTTCTCTTGTCCTGAACTCTTGCATGTCTATTAAAAATAATTTAATGGGGGCTGGAGGGATGGCTCAGTGGTTAAGAGCACTGGCTGCTCTCCCAGAGGTCCTGAGTTCAATTCCCAGCATCTACATGGTGGTTCACAACTATCTATAACCATAGTCCTGTGGGATCCAATGCCTTCTTCTAGTATGCAAATGTACATACAAACAAAACACCCACATATATAATATTACATATTATATATAATATTATATTTTATAATATTAAATATAATATGTAGTATTATGTATTATATTTTTAAATATTTAATATTAAAATATTAAATATTTTAAAAATTAATGGATGAGGCAAAGTCACATAACAGAGAAAGGAAATAAAGAACAAACAAAGTAAGCGACAATTAGGAAACACTAGATTTGTATATTTTTTTTAAAATCACAAATCTGTCTGGGAATTTGCCTGAAGCCAAAGTGAAAAGGGTACCTAATTTAGTAATTTGGAATGAAAGAAAGAAACATGTCTTCTTCATACATACCTTGATTCCACGGTTGCCAGTGGAATTTGCAGACAGGAGAGTGGCTTTCACAGTAAATCACACCTTATAATCTCCTTGGTTCTTTTAGGTTTTCTAGGGTTCAAAAAGGTTTTTGTTGTTGTTTGTTTGTTTGTTTTTTAATAGCTCCTCTTAAGAGTTGAGGTCTGTCAAGATGGTGGGGACACAGAGTGATCACCCTGGCAGAGATGGGCAGTGTTGTCCTGGAGGTGGATTCTCCCCATTCCACCACAGGACTTTCGTGTCTCCTACCTACTTCACAGGGTGCTCTATGCACGAAAACCCCAGCCCAAAGTCACACGGACAAGCTGGAAGGTTGTCTCAAATGGGAGAACTCTGAAGGATACCCATAGGTTCACAGCTACACCCTCATTCCCAGGAGATTCACATGCTCTATAAGACAGAGACCTCATGGTAACCAAGACAACTGGATCCATAGGAAGAAGCTAGTCTTGACCTTCCCCAATGTTGTGGTTCGTGCTGCTTATCAGCCTGACAGGATCTAGAATCACTAAGAAGACAAAGCCCTGGACATCTCTGTGTGGGATTTCCCAGATTAGGTTAACTGCACTGGAAACCCAGCCACTTGTGGGTGGCACCATTCTGTGGTCCTGGCTGAATGGGGAGTACCAGCACCACTCTCTGCTTCCTGACTGTAGACACAGGGTGACCAGCTGCCAAAATAACCTTTCTTCAAGTTGTTTTTGACAGGTATTTTGTTACAGTAATGAAAAATGACTAACTCGTCCATCTCCACAATTCTCTTCAGAGTTCTAATGAAAACCTCCCTAAATGTCCCATGTCTTCTTGCTGCAGTTACCACCTGACTCCAACATCCGGCTGAACACCAAGGCCTTCCGTCCCTTCACTCCCCAGGTAAAGCCCCTTCCACCCTCCATAAATACAACTTGAGTCCACCAGTTTGCCAAAGTTTCTCTCTAGAACATGTGGGACCCTCTCTGTTTGACCCAGAGTCAGAGGCTGGTAAGGAGACTCCAGGGAAGGCCTAGGAACTGCAGACTTAGGGCTCCTTTTAGCTGCAAACTTGCAGCTTAGGCCTGAGCTTCTCTAATCAATCTTCCCCACATTTCCCTAGTTTTGGTGTTAAGGAGTCCATGGAATGCTGGGAAGGGCGCCCTCGTTAATATCACCTACCAACCAGAGAGGGTTTACCAGAAAGCAGGCACGCTCAGCTTGCTTTAAGGGGCTCTTACATTTGAGGTTCAGGGGGTGAAAACCCAGGGTGCACATATGCCACAAAAGCTCTCTACTCCTGAGTTACAATTCAGCTCTTAGTTTTTCTAATACAGGGTCTCCTATGTAGCCCAGGCTGGCCTTGAACTTGCAGCTCCTTCTGTCTCAGCATTCCAGGAGCTTAGAACTACTGATGTACACCACTTTAGCCAGTACTGACATTTTTCTGAATGGAAAAGGAATTCTCATATCTCACAGTTGTGAAAATATAAACCATGATGGAGGGAAAGTCTCCAGACCCCGGCTTGCCCCTGACACCCACTTTGCATGAAAAGGCTCACCATTTTCCCAACAGTGTCAGATCCCAGAGATTGTGAGGCGCTATACACATGTTGAGAATTGAACCCAGTTTCTGTGCAGGAGCCAAATATGCTCTTAACCACTGAGCAGTCTCTCCAACTCCGCCTCTTCTATAGTCTCTACAGGAGGCTGTGTGCATCCCCCACCTCCCAGTTCTCCTGTGCAGACATACATGCTCTGCACCCTCCCTCCTTCCTGTCTATGGAAAACCCTCTATACTGTAAGATAAGTAGCTTTCTCCCACTTTATGGTCATAGCAAGACAACCTGCCCTTGTGCAGGTACAGTCCCCAAAGAAGGGCATGTGGGCTGTTTGCAGCCTTTGGTGACACCAGCGTTCGCTCTGCCACCATCAGACCTTTGTGTATGTTACTTCAGTTGGTCCCCCACATAGCTCTCCTCTCTCAACTCTTCTAACCACGCCTTGTAGGAGGCTAGAGTGTTGCGCAGAGAGGAATTAAAATGATGAGAAGGAATTTAAAAGTCTGGGCTGGAGAGACGGCTGAGCAGAGAAGAGCATTTGTTGCTCTAAACAGAAGTCTGGGTTCAGCTCCCAGCACCCACATGGTGGCTCACAATCATCCACAACATCATCCCAGGGGATCCGATGCCTGTTTCTGACCTCTGTGGGCACCAGGCACGCATGTGGTGTGCATAGAGATGTGCAAGCAAAAACACTTGTAGACATACAATAAAATAAATCAATTTTAAAACGAATTAAGTTTTCAGAAAGGAATTCAATGTTTGAGTCCTGCACTGTCAGGCCCTGTGCCTCCTCAGAGTCACAGAGTTGTCCCAGCTAGTTCTGAGGCATCCTTGGTCACACTCAGGCTCCTGCATCCCTTGACTCTCAACTGCCCTACCTTCTTCTTGCCATCACCCAGCAAAGGGACCACCTGCTGAATTCTCACAGACATGTACCCCACCTCCTCCAGCCCCTAAACTCCCCTGGCGATAACAGATGGATCTGTGATTATGGAACCAAAGGCTCATGGGAGTATAGTCTTCCACCAACTGCACCCTCCCAGGTCTTGTCCCAAATTGAATTCTATAGCCACCATAAAATACCAAGTCCCCTTGCAGTGTTGAGATCTGGTTAGGTCTGGTTTCTGAGAACTAGCACAGATGCTATGTGTCCCCCTCCCTACTGGCTGGCAAAGTGGAGGTGGGGTGTGTGCATGGGAGATGTTCCTCTGCTGTTAGCAAGGCATGGGGTACAACAGACTTTGTGGAAAATACAACCAGCCCCAGAGTGTCTCCTTTATATTTCCCTTTATATTTGTCCCTTTATATTTCCTCTCTAGAGACGCTCTCCTTTTTATTGCTCTTGTTGTTGTTCAAATATTTATTTATTTAATGTATTTGAATGCTGGGTCTGCATGTACACCCGTGTGCCAGAAAAGGACATCAGATCACATTATGATGGTTGTGAACCACCATGTGGTTGCTGGGAATTGAATGCAGGACCTCTGGAAGAACAACCATTACTCTTAACCGCTGAACCATCTCTCCAGCCCCTGTATCTCCTTCTTAACGCTGCAACCCTGCAATGCAGGTCTTCAGGTTGTAGTGAACCCCCAGCCATAAAATTATTTTTGTCACTATTTCATAGCTGCAATGTTGCTGCTGTTATGAGTTGTAATATAAATATTTTTGGAGATAGAGGGTTGCCAAAGGGGTCGCGACCCACAGGCTAAGAAGCACTTCTTTGGAGTCTGTATCCCTGTTTTGTTCTAACACGATCGATCTCCATATTCTACCCCCAGATAACCAGAAAGTACCCCGACATGAACTTGGAGCTCCGTGGAACAGTGGTCTCTGCCCCGATTCTGAATGTCAGTCCTGGGAATCTATCCTTGTCTCCACAGATGGAGATTGAAGGCTTTGTGATCCTGCCCAGCTTTGCTCGGGAACCTGTCTTCCGGCTTGGCGTGGTAAGGCTCAGAGCCTTCCCAAATGCTGTTCCTCTTCACAGGGGCTTTTCTTCCGCTGTCCTCAGCTCTCAACCAATAAATTACAACCCCAGACAGGGCTTTCTGGACTCTTCTTACAGCTCACCTGCTTTACCATTTGCATTTTAAAGTTTGTGGCACTCTATTAATTCTCATCATGGTGTTTATTGCCCAAGCTTTTGTGTAGCTATTTGAAGATTTGTTTATTTAATGTGCATGTCTTCCTCAAAGTCAGGGCTGTGGAGGGAGCATCTGTCCTGTTGCCGCTACAATGTAACTGATCCTTGAAGACTACATCTCCCAAGCTCCCTTGCATTCTGACTTCCAGCTTTATCAGCCAATGGCAACATTGTCAGGATACTGGCTCGACTCCTGCCTTCACTAAGTCCTGAGTAACAAGCTTACTGCTTTTTTTTTTTTTTTTTTTTTTTTGGTGGGGGCGGGGCTGCGGAGAAGTGATGATGTGGCCTTCTTAAGGTCTCTTCACCCACATAATCATTCCCCTGAACTAAATTCCTTCTAAATTAAATACTAAAAGTGCTTTTCTTTCTTAATGGCCCCTGGCTAATGGGCACAGATTTCAGACTCTGTGCACTGGATGAAGAATTTGCTGTCTTGTTTAGGCTTTAAACTCAACAAGGCCAAACTTCTGAAGGGCAGTTCCTTAGAGAGGGTGTATCAGCCTTTCAGAGTGTTACTGATGATGTCAGATTGGTTTTTTTTTTTTTTTAATGAAATAGAATTCACTATTATCCTTACTAGAGCTGAGCTGGGTCCTGGAGGCTGGCCATGACCTCTGAGAGCTGAGTAAGGTTGCAAACAACAGGTCTTAACTTGGTACACCATTCAAAGCTTATCTGCTATGATCCTCAGCGATTTCAAGTTAACCTGATCATGTCCAAGTTCAGTCACTCACTGATCAACATGCTGAATGCGGTGGGAAGCTACAGTCCAGTGGGCGAATTTCTGAGGCTGCCGATCCCCACCCTCATCCGCAGCATCAGAACCACCATCACTAAAGCCTGTTTCTTTCTCCTGCCTCTTCCAGGTCACTAATGTATTTGCCTCATTAACTTTCAACAACAGCAAGGTCACCGGGATGCTGCATCCAGACAAGTAAGTATGCCCTACAGGGATGGCTTCACAGCGGGGGAGGGCTGTGCATGGGCTCCCAGCCAGGCTCCATCTGGACTATGTGACTGGGGTGTGGGTGGGAAGTGACACCACTTTCAATGTTGAGGGCTTGCCATTTGAGAAGGAAATATAAATAGTACATATTCTGGTTGGCTTAGTTCTTTTTGCTATCCTGCACTCACAAGTTTCAGATGTCTGAATGGCTAACACAGCTTTTTCTTAGTCTATGAATTTTAGATCTCAGATGTATTGGGTTACCAAAAAGCTACAGACAGTGCTTTGACACTTCTCCAGTCCCCACTGTTGTATCTCTGTTTCTCCTGCCCCTCTGGCAGCAGAGCCTCCTCCTCTCTGGGGACTCACTTAGCCTCCCCACTCTGGGATGCTCACCCTGTGATTCTGTTTTACTACAGGGTACAAGTGAGACTGATCGAATCCAAAGTCGGCATGTTCAATGTGAGTTACTGTCCTTAGTTATGACATGATTAAGATGCCAGTTAATTGATGATGTTTCTGAAGCAGTTGCCATAGCACCTAGAGTAGGCTAGAATAGGCTTAAGAGATGGCTTAGTTGGCAAAGTGTTTACCGTGTATGAGGACCTGAGTACAAATCCCCAACACACAAGTAAAAAGCTAAACATGGTAATCCCAGTGCTAGGGAGGACCAGGTGGACCCCTGGAGCCCTCTGGTCAGCCAGCTTAGCCTAATCAGTGAGCCCCAGGTACCAGTGAAAGGCCCTGTCTCAGAAAATAAGGTGGATGACTCCTGAGACATGATATCTAAGGCTGACCTCTGTCTTTTATTATGCAAACATACACACGCAGGCACACACGGGCACACATGTATGTGCACACGCATACACATGCACATGCATGCGTGCAGGCATACTTATACACATGTGCACACACATGTGCACATACACCCACACACCTGTATTTATCCATACAAACATGCACACACACCTGCATGCACACACACACACACACACACACACACACACACACACACACACAGGACAATTACCACCACAAAAAAACTAAGGGTAGGCACTTCAGGTAGAGCTGGATCCAGGTGCTTAGGTCTGTGTATCAACAGCGTCTCTCCATCTCCCAGGTCCAATTCCGTCCATGTTGGGTTTATTAATAGACAGGTAGAAAACCCCAGAGTCTCCTGTAGTTTAATTTTTCTGGGGGAAAAAAATCCTTAAGCTAGCTCTCATTAGATTAAGGTTAGTAGTTGGTTTGGTTTGGTTTTACTTTGCTTTGCTTTGTTTTGTTTTGTGAACAGGTCTCTCTGTGTAGCCTTGGCTGTCCTGGAACTCACTTTGAAAACCAGGCTGGCCTTGAACTCACAGAGATCCACCTGCCTCTGCCTCCTGAGTGCTGGGATTAGAAGAGTAAAGATTTGTAGTCAACACCACCATTACCACACGGGCTGAGGTAGACTCCTTATTGGAGCACAAAATGGCTGCATGGTCACCTGCCCGGCTTCTCTTCTCCCGCAGGTGAACCTGTTCCAGGCATTCCTCAACTACTACCTTCTCAACAGCCTCTACCCCGATGTCAACGGTAAGAATGACTCTGGGCCTTTCCAGGTCTGGAGTTGATCCCACTCCTGGGGAGGGGGTGTTTGCACCAGAGTTGGAAACCAGGGTCTCCTGAGAGCTGAGTAAGCCGTCATGTCTCAGAGCTTTGATGGCCACTGCGGGATGGAACACTGAAAGCAGCCTCATGTTCCTCCCGGGGCTCCACAGGGATCTGGGGTTGAGACAAGTCTTTGATGCACAAGAAACTCCTCATGGGGGAAGGAGAGACTTTTGGAAGTGCCCACCAGCATTAGGTCATAGTAAGACAAGGCAACCACCTTGAATATACATTTTTCCAGTCAACTGCCTGACTTCACAGTAAAATAAAATGTAAGATCCAAGTCCCATTTTGTGACATGTGATCATCAGGGTACAACAGGAAGCAGGTGGTAGAGGCCAGAAAGTCACCCACTGGTCCTCATTACATTACACTCTTACGCTCTTCAGTAACTGCCCCTTCCTCCATCAGAGCATGTGTAGTTGCTTAGGTGCCCTCTTAGCCATTTAGGGTTCAAGTCTGCCGTGTTCTGGCGTTGGAAACTAGGGCAAGTTGCTTAGCCACTCTGTGCCTCTGTTTCCATATCTATAAAATGGGAATAGCAATGACACCTAGTCTTAGGTAATCACTGAGTGGGAACACAGTCCATCGAGCACATGTAGAGCACTGAGCCTTTGGTTAAAAAAAAAAAAAAACCTGTCTATCCCTGTCACTCATCAACACATGTCCTCACCGATGTTGTCAACCCACAGATGAGCTGGCCAGGGGCTTCCCCCTCCCTCTGCCAAGGCGTATTCAGCTCCATGACCTCGACTTCCAGATCCACAAGGTCAGTGGGTCTGGTGGGGCTGTGGAGGTGGAGGGGTGGGGGCTGGGTAGCCTGTCAGATCTGGAAGCCACTACTCATAGGATGGTCCCAGTTCAGTCCTGCAGCCCTGAGACAGCAATGAGCACAGGGTGTACCTGGAATTAAAATATTCCAGGAAGCCTTCTGAATGTCCTTTAGAAGGGACATGAGGATGAAGCAGGGTTGGTGGTTGGTGGGAGATGACTCAGTGGCTGAGGGCAAGTATTGCTCCTTCAGAGGGCCATAGACTGTTTCCAGGATTCATAATGGGTGGTTCACAGCTACCTGTGATGTACCTTCAGCTCGAGAGGATCTGACACCTCTCAGCTCAGTATCTGGGCTCAGATACACACACACGCTAACACACACACACCACACACACACACACATACACACACACACACACACACACACACTCACACACAGATACATACAAGCTGCAGCTCCCTGGTGACCTCATCAATGTCCTTTGTACCATCTAAATTGTCTCTCCTTGACAAAGGACACAGAGTCGTGAGCTCCTGGGCTTTGCTTTCTGAATGTCCTTGAGCTTCCATTAACTAAAGGGGTAGAAACTGGGCCAAGTTCAATTCTTCCACAGGGATCCACCACAGTCTTTAAAGGTCAAATGGTCATGGTTGATCTCAAAATTCTAATAAACATGATAATCTATGATAAATCTGACAGCCACTTCCTAGGTGCCAGACATAATAAATACATTAATTACATACGCAAACACACAGATGTTGTCTTGACTATTGGGCAGGAGGTATTTGATACACAATGGGGCTTTAAAAGCCTCTTTTTGAAAAGCCCAGCCCTGCCAACAGGTCATGTTCTAAAGGCCATTGGTAGGTTCTAAAGATTCCCTAGGTTTGTTTGTTTGTTTGTTTGTTTGTTTAATTTTATGCTGTGCTAGCTTTCACACACTCTGGGAAACACTCTAGCACTAGGCTACTGCCTCAGTCTGCCTCTCAGTTCTTTTTTGTTTGTTTGTTTGTTTGTTTTGTTTTTCGAGACAGGGTTTCTCTGTGTAGGCCTGGCTGTCCTGGAACTCACTCTGTAGACCAGGCTGGCCTCGAACTCAGAAATCCGCCTGCCTCTGCTTCCCAAGTGCTAGGATTAAAGGCATGTGCCACCACTTGCCTCTCAATTCTTAAATGGAAGAGCTGTACTCCAAATGCAGCTTAGAGCACCCCATTCTAAAGAAGTGCTATAACCCTATACACCCTTTTTTAATTGTCTAAAGGCCATTACCACCCACAAGTACAGCTGGGCTTTGGACTTGTCTCCAGGACTCTGGGGTTAGGCTTGATTTGTTTTTTTCTTTCCCTGAGATTTTCTTAATTTTTTTTTTTTTGCTTGTTTCAGACATGTGCAGTATTAGCTCTCAGATTGTTACAGGGTCTCTCGGTTCTGATCTGTTTAAATTTATTCAAGAGACAGAGACAGTTCAAAGAGAAGTTTATTTAGCAGGGGTGAGATGGGTCAGGGGTCTCGAACGTGTGTGTGTGTGTGTGTGTGTGTGTATGTGCACACGTGTATACATACACACACACACATACATACATACATACATACAACCCATGGTCAGGTGTGAAGGCATTTGCCCCAGGCCTAATGACCCAAGTTGGTTCTCCAGAGCCCTCATGGTAGGAGACAGTTGACTTCTATCTATCCCTACAAGTTGTCCGCTGATACCAAGAGGTGTCTGCCTCTCTCTATCTCTCTCTCTCTCTCTCTCTCTCTCTCTCTCTCTCTCTCTCACACACATACACACACACACACACACACACAATATATATATATATATACATACATATGTGTGTACGCATGTACATTCATTCATAGATACATACGTACAATACATACATGTAAATTTCACAAGGTGTCCAGCTGCCAGTCTTCTTTGTGGACTTGAATGTTTTCATAAACATGAGACGAGTGGTGTAATTCATTGGCTCACCTTTCTCCCTGCCAAATCACGGTGGACCAGATCTCCTTTTTAGGGCATTTCTTCCCAAGATCCTCACAAAGCAGGGAGGCAAAACCACAGTGTAATGATAATGGACCCACCTTAGGTCAGTATGTGATCTAGACTCTTTATGATCATGTATGTCTGGGAGGATGCCTTGAGGCCTCAGGCTCTGACAGAGAGAGAGCAACCTAACCACACAGGTTGACCATCAGAAAACACAGCTCCCTAGAAGCCACTTCAGTGTCCTCATATCTGACAACTGTCCTAGTATCAAAATTATTTTCTTTTCCTTATTATATATATTAACACTTTATATGTCCACATATATGTATATTACATATGTATATGTGTGTATATATAATACAATATGTCAATATAATATATATTAATATTTTAATGCTTTATATATACATATATGTGTGCATTTTATGTAAACATATACATGTATATATGTATGTATACACACACACACACACACACACACACATATCATCACTCCTTGGATGACATGCTCCTTTTCATATCTAACTTCTGCCCTGTGATAGATAGTTGGGTCCAGTCCCATTTGACACGAGGACAGTGTTTGATTCCATCAATACAGCAAGAAGTGCATCTACTTTTTCACCTGACTACTGTTATGATGACCCATTCTTTGGTCTGTATGCACCCTGAGTCTTAGTTCTCTCTCTAAGCATCATGTCCAAGGTGAGACAAAGGGCTGGCAGATATATGGACCCCATTGGAGATGTTGTGGCCTGTGGCCAACATCCATCTGATCGCTACTCAGAATGAGTCTAGGCGACCATTCACACAGATGGCCCCTGGGTCTTTCCTCTGTACATAAGGTACAGCCCAAACTTCCTAGAGTTTTTATGAAAGTCAAGGGCCAAGGATAGAAGCTTTTAGTTCAGCGTCTGCCACCTGGGAAGTGATTGTAAGATTTATCATAAATTATCCTGTTCGATAGAATTTTGAGGTTAATGATGGCCTTTTGACCACCAGAGACAGTGCTGGATCACTGTGCAAAGAGTTCAAGCTGGCTTAAAGTTTCACCCCTCTAGATAGTGGAAACTTAAGAACAGCAAGAAAGTGATGCCTGGGAACTCATGAATTCATATCCTCTGCCAAGGAGACAAAACTTAGGTACTAAAAAGGACATTTATGAGGGCCTGCCAGGAAGCCGCAGCTCGGGTATGACAGATAGGATGAGAAATGCACACTGACCCTCCGGCTCTTGCTTCTACTAGAGCTTGTGTTATTCACAGCTAGTATCTTTTTGGAGTAAATGATTCATATTCTCTGTCCATCTGTCTGTCTGTCTGTCTTTCCCTTCCCACCCCCTCTCCATCCTCCTCTCCTCTCTTCTCTCTCTCTCTTAAAAGGTCTGGCTTCAAATCTGTGGTCCTCCTGCCTCAGTCTCCAGGGGGCTGGGACCGTAGGTGTGCATCACTATGCCCAGCTTAGGGGACTCTCTTTCTTGTTTTTTGCTTCCCCTAGGACTTCCTATACTTGGGTGCCAATGTCCAGTACAAGAGAGTCTGAGGACAAGAAGAAAGATGGGTCTCAGAGGCCACAGCTGGACCTGCCATTTGTAATTCCAGATGTGGAGTACATCTCTGGAGAGTCTCAAAATACAAAGATGTTTCTGTTCCTGGCTCTAGTGGACCCCGCCCCCACAGTCCTCTTCACCAGGTGCACCTTTGACCTGGACTTGACTGTCCTCCAGGAAGGGCCCCTGCCCTCAGTGACCTCTCCAGGAAGGGCCCTCTCCCACCCCTGACCTGGAATCACTTTAAGAGCAGGCACTGTGGTTTTGAATTCACCGTCTGACCTTCATTTCTGGTAGAGTGCTGGCACTTATAGGTCCTCAATAAATATTTATAGAATGACATGATATCTCACCTGAACCTCTTTATTGCTCCCCCATCTATCTGGTCTGAGCCAGTCATGCTATGCTGGAGCTGTAGTCTCTAAAGGCAAGACCTTGGCCTCCTTTTCTCTCCTGTTGGCCTCTGCTGTGAGGGTCTCAACAAGGAGTGGAGGACTCCATACACACACATGCATGTGTGCACACACACACACACACACTTGGGGAAGTGATGAACTTAGTGTTTGTCACTAAAGCCCTTGTTCTGTCTAGGCTCCTAGTCTTGTTCCCACAGGTATCTCTTCCTTGCTTGTTGCTTGCTGCAGACAACAGACCCAGAACGAAAGCAATATGGCAGTCTCCCAAGGCTGTCCTCCTGGAGGCCTGTGCAAGTGAGGAAGAGATGAATCCAAGGAAGGTTTTGGTTGGACCCAAATCAAAAGCTCATCAGACTGTTATTCACGAGCCACATGCCTGCAAGGAGAGACCATGATTTCTAACTACCGAACAATAAGCCTTTGATCAGACTTAATAAAGAGTCATTTCCGTGTTATGTAGTTAGGCCCCAAGGCTGGGAGTGAGAAGGCTCATTGGAGTTGTTTTTTGTTAATTGTGTTAACGAGCAGATGGATAGCGCTGCCAGCTAGCAGATAACTCATGGGGAATAGACCCATTTACTCTGTGTATGACAGGGATGGGCTCTGGAGGATGTGCTGTCACAAGCTGGTGGCAGGGTGATGCATGGCTTCTCCTCCTCCCTACTTGCCATCCCTGTGAAGAGCGGGAGGGGTGCAGGCTTCTTTCTGTGGCCCAGGGCGGGTCCCTTCCTCCCTGCACTACTTGTCTGTGAAGATAATGGTGACAGCAGTCATATCCTCGGGCTGTATGGTCACAACATTAGGTCATATCTGTCCAAGTGTAAGCAGAAGTCTGGAGTTCCCATTGCATGCCACCAGTAGACCCATTAAGCAGGCACAGAAACTGAGTCTTCAAATTGTACTTTCTTTATTCAGGGCGGCTGGTGTCCCAAGAAGGTGGCAGGTATTACTCTCCTGCTGGCAGGTCTTGTAGGACAGGGAACAAAGGCACCCAGTCATCTCAGAGCTGACTGCCGTCCCTCTGGTCAGGTGGTCATCTGAATCCCAGAGATTCATGATGTCATGTGTCTCTATCTCCTCAACTTCTCCCTAATTATGTCTCTGGCTAAACCTTTAAACTGCACCCTCCTCACTCATCTAGCCTCAGCCAGTCTTGGCTGTTCAACTGGGGTCTCCAAGGCTAGACCTTAGCCACAATCCCTTTTTTGTCAGCTCCTACTGTAGGGGCTTCATGGAGAGAGAGCAGAGGGTTAGACACTCCCAGGGATGCTGAGTTTGGTTAGTGTCTGCTAGAATCAATCGAACATCCCTCCAAATGCCACCCAGGCTGGGGTTAACTCAGAACAAGCAAACACTTAACAGTGTATATGAGCTATTTCTACCATGTGATGTATAAATGTGGCCTTACAGGATAGAAACCACAACAAAGACTTAGTGTTCCCTCGCTGTAAAGGACCAGGCAGCACAGTCCCAGCTCCAACCCTTGCTTCTGAAAGCACTATCTTGGGTCTTCAGAGAAGAGTCAGTCTAGATAGCAACTGGCCTACCCTGGGCCTTGGGCCAAGTATCTCTGAGCCTCTGTGTCCTCACCTGTCAAATGAGGCTGGGAATAGCTCATTCCCTGGCAATGTGGCAACACACCTTGAGGCTCATGTCAAGTTCCCATAAGTGCCGGGGCACAGCCAAGTCCAGCAAATGGCAGATACGGTTGTCACCTGTGCTGCACTGGGCTTCCCAGAAGCAGAGCCGGGACAAAGGGAGCATTATGTGTTTGAAAGATGGTCCCAGGAGGTATAGAGGAGGGTGGGGATCAAGGGGGAAAAGCAAGGGCTACTACGAAGGGCATAAGCAAGCCTCCACAGTGACTGCAGTTCAAGCCCTTGAGGAAACTAAGCCCATAGAACAGCCCTCAGCAGACCCCTCCCCCACCAACTATAAAAGTCTGTGTCCCTTTCATTGTCACTAGGACCAAGTAAGTAGCAGAACTGCTTACAATAGAGGAAATGTTCAGTTTGACTCCTGGTCACGGTCATGCCTGTCAGTCTGTATATGGCAGAGCTGAGTAGTTTATGAATTGGGGCCCAGACCCAGAATCAAGGAGAAAACTGGTTCTCAGTTTGCTCCCTACTGCTGTGATAAACTCCCATGACTAACAGTAACAGTAACAGTAACAGAAGAAGCTTTATTTGGCTTACATGTTCCCATCACAGTCCATCTCGAAGGGAAGTCAGGAGCCTAAGGTAAGAACTAGGAGGCAGGAACTAAAGCAGAGACCAGGGAAGAATGCTGCTTACTGGCTTGCTCCACGTAACTTGCTGAGCTAATTCATTTCTAATCCACCCCAGCATCAGCTGCCCAGGCATGGGACCACTCACATCAGTCATCAATCAAGAAAATATTCCACAGGCCAATCTGGGGGAGACGGTTCCTCAGTTGAAGCTTGCTCTTCCCTGATGACTCCAGCTTGTATCAAGTTAACAAAAACAAAACCCCTCACCAATACTCAGTTCATCTTCGTGTTCTCTCCCTTTTTCCCCAACATGACCCCCAGCACAGGAAATGGTCTCCCAGCTCAGTCAGTGCTCTGTGGAAACACACTCATCAGTCTCCTAGGTGATTCTGAATCCAGTCGACTTGATGTTAAGAATCAATCATCAGAAGCGGTACCTGCCTATAGTCACCTCTCAGTATCTCTGGAGGATGGTTTCCAGGGGGTGTCCCTTCCATGGGTACCAAACTCAGCAGCTGTGCAGATTTCATATATGAAATAACATAGTGTTTGCATATGGCCTACACACATCATCCCACATTCTTAAAACCATCTCTAGACTGTTTATACCTAGTACAAGGCAAATGCCATTGGCAGTAGCCATACTGTATTGATGTTCCCAATCATAGATTGGTTAAAACCACGACTGTGGAACCCTTAACTGCTCTTTAGAAGGGACTATAACTTAAGGTCCAACCTGGTGCATCTGCCTTGAAAACAGAGTTCTCTGTGTGTGCCCATACGTTCTTCAGTGTTAATGAGAAGCAACTGAACTCTGGAGGGAGAACTCAAATGCTTCAGAGAAACCCCTCCAACACAAGGCTTCCCATGATAACAACAGCCACAGGTTAGGTCTGGAGCTCAGTTGGTAGAGCACCTACCTGTCTAGCATGCATGAAGCCTTCAGTTTAATCTCCAGCGCCACATAAAACTGGGCATGGTCATGCATACCTATAGTCCCAGCACATGGGAGGTGGAGGAAGGGGGTTGGAGGTTCTAGATAACCCTGAGCTACATAGGGAGTTTGAAACCAGCCTAGATGAGGCCCTGCCAAAAACAAAACAAAACAAAAAAGAAGCCATCTCCCCTAAGCTGTGCCCAGACCCCTCCACTGTCTTCTCTCCTGCCACCTCCCAGGAGCCATCTACTTTATCTTCTACTCAGAAAGTCCCTCCTCTGCCTGCTATGTGCGTTTCCCTGAGACAAGTCTTGGCCTTCTTCTTCTCTGCCTTCTCCCAAAGGGGGCCAGCCTACGGTAAGACTCTGAAAGCTGTCTGTCTAGTTAGCTTTCTGGTGTTGGGATGAATACCATAACCGAAAGCAAATAAAAGGGTTTATTTTAGCTTACAGGGGAAACAAGGCAGGGACTGAGGGCAGGAGTGTAAAGCAGAGACCACAGGAAAATGTTGCTCAGTGGTTTGCTCCCAGGCTGACTTCCGGCGATCCTTGTTACATAGCCTGGACTGTTTCAGACTGATTCTGCCCGCATTGGGCTGGACCCTCCTGCATCAACTGGCAATCAAGGAAATTCCCCATAGATATGATCACAGGCCAATCTGAAGGAAGCAATCCTTCATTCCAGGCTTGTCAAGTTGCTAACCACGGTTAGCTGTCACACTGTTCCAGGCCCAGCTTCTGGACCAGCAGAAGGGAGATCCTTGAGCTGTCCAGCTGTCCCCTGACTGTGGCTTTGGCATCTCTTTTTGCTCACTGTATTTGGAAGGTGCACCTGGCCAGCGTGTTGGGAAGGTAGAAGCATTGTGGGTTCCTGCTGAAGCCCAAAGCATCCATCCCCTGCAGCATGCCCACCTGGGTCTGCCTCTCCTGGCCCTCTAAGGAATGGAGGTAGTAAAACACAGTGGAACAGATGGCTGCCTTATGAGCCAGAAGAAAATGACTTCCCACCTGGGGCCACTAAAGAATCCAAGGCTCTCTTCTCTGGTTTCCTTTGAGAAGGTATGCCTCATCTTGAGTGATCTCATGAGGCCATAAGCATCGCCTCTGCAGCAGAAACCCCAGGCACGGGTGGACTGCTGCAGAAGGATGCTCTTGCCTGCTCACCTCGTAGCTCCCAAGCACCTGCATCGCCCAGACCCAATCAAGGCTGTCTTTCAATGCTACCCCCTCCCCCACAGGCTTCCTAGGGAAATCAAGGCTCTAAAAGCAGCCTGCTAAGAGTCAACACACACACACACACACACACACACACACACACACACACACACAAACTGTTAAGAAAAGGCTCCAACAAATGGAGTGACTGGGAAGCCATGTACTGCTAGTGGGAGTTATCCAGCCATTGGGGGCTGCACTAAAAAATTACCAGACTGGGCGGCTTAAGAACTAAGCAAATATTCCTCACAGTTGGAAAGGATGGCAGACAAGATTAAGGTGCTAACAGATTCAGTGCCCTGTGAGGGTGTCTCTGCCTGGTTGAAAGTTGGCTCTCTTTTCATTGCACTCTTACATGACAGAAAGCAAAGAGACAGAAAGTCAGTCTCTCTGTCTCTTCTTGTAAGAGCACTAACTCCATGGTGAGGGCTCCATCCTCTTGACCCACTTATCTTGCAAAGGCCCCATTTTAAAAACATACACATATGAATTGAGGGCACAGATACTCAATCCATAGCAAAGGGGAAATGGGCACAAGTGTCAGGTGACAGTCTGGATGCAGCTGCTGAGACTGAACATGTACACACCCCCATGACCCCAAGTCCACTCCTCAAGGCACACTCAACAGAAATGCCTGCTCATGTTCAACAAAAGCCACGTGCCCACAGGTTCGTGGTGATCTAAATGAGAATCGCTCCTGGAGGCTCACATAGCTGAGTGCTTAGTCTATAGTTGGTGGAACTGTTTGAGAAGGATTAGCAGGTATGGCCTTGTATGGTCTTGTTGGAGGAGGTGTGTCACTGGAGGTGGGCTTTGATGGGTTTTTTTTTTTTTTTTTTGGTTGATTGGTTGGTTGGTTGGTTTTGGTTTGGGGTTTGTTTTCATTTTTGTTTTGGAGGGTTTTGTTTTTTGTTATGGTGGTAGTTGTTTTGATGGGTCTTTTTTGTTTGGTTGGTTTTTTTTTTTTTTTTTTGTCTTTTGTTTTTTGAGACAAGTTTTCTCTGTGTAATAGCCCTGGCTGTCCTGGAACTCCTTTTGTACTCCAGGCTGGCCTTGAACTCACAGAGTTCTTCCTGCCTCTGCCTCCCGAGTACTTAGAATAAATGCTGAGCCACCATTCCCAGTTAGTGCTTTCTCTCTCTGCCGCCTGTCTCAACATGTGAGCTCTCAGCTACCAACCCAGCACTGTGCCAGCCTACCTGCTGCCATGCCTCTCATCACGTTGGTCACAGACTCGCCCTCCGAAACTGTAATCAAGCCCCCAGTTAAATGCTTTCTTTCATAAATTGTCTTGTTTTGGGTGTTTTGTCACTGCGATAGAAAAGCAAGCGCAACAATCCATCAGGCACTTTTTATAACAACCCCATGCTGGAAACAATCCAAACAGCCATCACCGATGGGCGGACACATTATGAAATATTCACACAATGGTATTATATCAGATAGCAACGAACATAAATGAACTGTAACCACAGGCAACAAGACAGAGTTACTCAGGTGCTGAGTGAGAGAACTCTGGCGTGGAAGGAGGCGTTGCCATAAATGTCAGGTAACTCCAGCCCTGGGATGTAGAAGAAACGGAGGACTCCTGGAGCAGAGTGGCTGGTGGACTGGCAAGTGTAGCTATATCCGTGACCTCTGGTGTTGATTGCAATTCTGCTGCAAAATACTATGGTAGAGGGGACTGGAGAGATGGCTCTATGGTTAGAAGCACTTGTTGCTCTTCCAGACGTCCAGGATCAGTTCCCAGCAACCACATGGTGGCTCACAACCATCTGTAACTGGGGAATCTGACACTCTCTTCTGGCCTCTTCAAGCGTGTGTGTGTGTGTGTGTGTGTGTGTGTGTGTGTGTGTGTGTAAAAATAAAATCTTTTTTAAAAATCATGTATTGGTCTCCCGTTGTTGCTATCACAAAATGCCACAAACTCATTAACTTAAAATACTGTAAATGTATATTGTCTTCTTGGTGTGGAGAAGGCAGAGAGCAGCTCTCCCAGATCTCACAGGCTGCCCACAACTCACTGGGGCCATTCCTCCTACTGTCAAAGTCAGTAAACTAGATCTGCTCTCCCCGCGACCACCACCTCCCATCTCATACCTCTCCCATCCACACTGACCCTCCTCCGTCCCTCTTACCTTCTGCTTGCCAGCCCCACGTTGACACCTATAGCGACGTACACCACCATTTGGACTTTATTGTACCAGCAGAAATAAACTGTGGGAAGCGGAGGATGTGTTGCTTATGGACAAGGATAGGTATGGCAGACTCACCAGAATTGGCAAAGCCTTCCTCTGGTCTGTGTGTTTGCAGAGTATACAGAAGTCATGATGGCAGCTTCCTCTTCCAGGATGTTTACAGCCCGAGAGTACTCCCCTACAGAGACTATCCACTAAGACTAGCCAACTCCTCCTTCCGCTGCTGGACATAATAAATGCTCTGAGATTCTGGATTCTTGTATAGTTGATTCTGCTCCGTCAGAGCTAGCATGGGCCATCCGGTCTCAGCCTTTCTGTGCATGTGTCCATCTGTCTGTCCTCTCTTCTTTCCTTCATCACCCAAGTCAGGTCTCCAGAACCAAGCCATGCTGTGTGTGCACCAGTAAACCTCTAATACAGTTAGGCTCTGAGATTGGGACTTGTCTCATTCACAAGTGTTGGCTTTAGTTAATACAGAATATAGAGAAGGATGGACAGAGACTTGGAGGCAAGTACATTAAGGTATGGGAATTGCTGACTTCTGTAGTAAATGCTCAGCAAATGGGAGTTTACTGCTATCACAAACACCGAGGTGCTCAGAGCTCTCCAAACTGCAATGTTTGTTAACCCTTCTTCCCCTCCCCACTAGGAAAAAAGCAGGCATCTATCCATGCCGCTAACAACCAAGTAACCTCTCCCGGTTCACAATTCCAGTAATGTTTGTTATTATCGCTGCAGTTTGTTTGACAGCTAATGGAGGTGCAGGACCGGGAATTGCTGCTTAACTGCCTTGCCATCTCTTTCTTCAATGGTTTATGTCTACGTCCTAAATAGATTATAATTGCCTTGAGGGCAGGAAGCAGGCATTTCTGTATCCTCTGTGACTCAGTGCAGGGCTGGTTGGGCCCTTCATGTGTACTGTTGATTTGAGCCTCCCCATTTAATCCAATGCTCCAATCCTCCTGTGGTATAGAGCTGCCCTGGGCCACGAGCCTCCCAGTTTATTGCCAGCTGTAAGTGATCTCAAATGTGCACACTGCACATGCTCAGCTGCCCCTGTTATCCCTACAGACCACTCCCACTTAGAGCACAGAGACCATCATAAAAGGATTAGCCACTCTGTGCTCACCTTTCCAGAGGCGCAGAACTGTCTGGGGACTTCAGGAGATAACTGGAATGTCTACAGGCTATGAAATCTCAAGCCCAGAGGTGGAATCCCAAGACCAAGGCAATAATAAGAAAGGACCTTCCAGAAGGTGGCCCTGAATCAAAGGAACCAGAGGCCCAGAAGGTGGACAGATCTTTAACATTGCTGGCTTATTGGTGAGTTTCCCTGACAGTGTCCCATTTCAGGAAAGACTAGGCACAGCTCAGACAAACACACACATGCACATGCACACATACACACAGCGAAGACGAAATGGAAAAATTCCCTGTTGACCACAGTCTTTCATGAGTTGCAGTTACGGATACAAGTTGATCTGTGACGCCCATCCCCAAAGATATACTGGGGTCTCGATCCCCAGAATCTGCAGCGTGTGATCTATTCCATGAGTGTCATTCCATTTTTGGAGTGTGACCCTATTTTTGAGGGTCTTGAGAGAAGTTCCCAAGCTATAATGAGGTTATTAGGATGGGCCCTAAACTAATCATACCGGGACTACTTAGAGGCACCTGCAGACAGGTGACTTGGGTACAACTGAGACAGTGGAGGCTGGAACCCCAGAAGCCAGGAGGTGGCCATCTTCAAAGGCGCATGACCTATGAGCACCTAGATTTCTAAGTTCTGGTCTCCAGAACTCTGTGACAATGTATCCCCTGTAGGCTTAGATTTTTCAGAACCTACTTTAATAAGGGTTCTAGATGCTTTGACCCTCCTTCTAGCCCACTGTCCAAAAGTAGGGGAGAAAAGATGGTAAATAGGACAAGGGGATGTGGACCTGTTTAGAAGTAGTTCTTTGGGGGCAATTCCAATCTCCTTTGTCAGGATACCCGCCACCCAGTTCAAAGAATGTCACCAAACACAAATCAGCAGCAGCAGCATGGTCCAGCAGAAACATCCAGGACTCTGCTGAATCCATGCAAGTCAGGGAGAGCAACCAGAACCATCAGGGAGACTAGGAGAAATTTTCTATCATGCCTCTCTCAAGGAAGTGAGGATCACTGAAGAATTGAAGCCCAAGAAGCACTACACAGCAAGCAGTGCAAGCCCCCTGCCTGTCACTGTCTGTTGAAATTTAGTTATGTGCTCCCCAAAACATCACGTGTCCACTCGATCCCCTGTTGATTTAATCCACTTGGTGAGTGGCACTGTTGCCCAGCTGGCCTAGAATATGGATGTGCTGTCCTTGTCCCCTTTCTGTACCTATAGGTGGCTTCAGCTGCAATTAAAATAATGCTGTGTGTGTCAGCTGTCCTCTCAAAAGCCACCTCTTGGATGGCTGCATAGAGAGCATCCCACTGCAAGAAAAACCATCCAAAGTATTACCGGGCTGATGGCTCCCAGTCTGCCAGGCACTCTTCCTGGGAGAATGTTCTAGGTTGCTCAGTTTTCTTGGCATTCTCCCTTCCCACCCATGTGAGCCTCATGCTCCGAGGCAGAGGTTCAAGCCGTCGCTGTTTAGTGTTCAATGGTCTGGAAAATTCCATTTTTGTTTTTAGCAGAAAAAGTGAGTGTCCCAGATCGGTGTGTCAATGGGAAGAGAGAATTCAGTCACTACGTACATTTGCGTGTACACCGCAGACCAGATGCTCCCGTGGGAACTGATGAGGCACCACATGCTTGGAGCAAGTGGCCTTCCACACCCCACTTTTGCAAAAATGTATATTCTCCTGGGTGGGAGACAGGCAATGAACACAATGTACATCTGATTAGAATGCAGATGACAGTACAGCAAGGTTATAATCCAGCCTTGGTTTTAGTACTGAGATGGCCCCAGTGTTAGCCACTAGAAATGGCCTCTGGATACTCCCATAGCTTTTGGCCCTTTGCTTTCTGTATGCTTCCCTGCTCTGGAGCGCCACGAGTCAGACTCACCTGGAACTTTCCTTGCCACATCCCAGATTACTCTTCTCAGACAACTTTGTCTCCTTTTACTGGCAAGTGGACCTGAGAGGCCAAGGTCTAGCCAGAAGATATCGAGATGTGCCTGGTGTTGCTGGGAGTCATTGCCTGTGGTATTGCTGGGTGTCATTGCCTGCGGTGTTGTTGGGTATCACTGCCTGTGGTGTTACTGGGTGTCACTGTCTGTGGTGTTGCTGGGTGTCTCTGTCTGTGGTGTTGCTGGGTGTCATTGCCTGTGGTGTTACTGGGTGTCACTGTCTGTGGTGTTGCTGGGTGTCACTGTCTGTGGTGTTGCTGGGTGTCACTGTCTGTGGTGTTGCTTGGCATCACTGTCTATGGGACTTCTGAGGCGGCAGAACAAGGGCATTCAAACATGTTTCTGCCTCTGTGCTTCTCTCTCTCTGTCTCTCTCTCTCTCTCCAGTTCTTTCTCATTTGCCTATTTTTGAACTCAGGGACTACAAGAGCTAGGCAAGTGCTCTACTAAACTACACTCCTAAACCCTCATTACTTGAAACTTTTTTCTTAACAGAGAACCCTAGCTCTCATTAGTCAGGGCTCATTTTACTGAAGAATTCAGTCACCATATACTCATATTTACAGAACAGAACAAACATCTCAGTGTGATCCTTTTAACAAACAGTCTTACATCCTCTAGTCACAATGCTGTCTTCAGGGTCTCAGCTTGTTCATCAGTAACACGGGCTCACCTGGCATCCCTCACAGGCCTCTGAAATAACTTGAGAGCATCAGAAGGAGTGTTGACACCATCCATCTTGGGTGGATCATTGGCTAATTCCAACCGTTTCCAGTTGGTTCCCAGACATTATCAGCCTTGTCAATTTTTGCAATTTGTTTTCTTAAGCTTATTTTTCACTAAATCACCCTTACTTTTTAAGGAAACTGGCACTGAGTTTCCTTTTTGATTTTTTTTTTAATTTTTATTTTATATAGATGGGCGCTCTATCTGCATATACACCTGTGTGTCAGAAGAGGGCATCAGATCCAGTTATAGATGGTTGTGAACTGCCATGTGGTTGCTGGGATTTGAACTCAGGACCTCTGGAAGAGCAGCCAGTGGTCTTAACCACTGAGCCATCTCTCCAGCCTGCATTTCATTGTTTTAAGTACTCTCAGTTCTCTATCAAAGCATGCTTGCTCAGCTAAGAGAACAATGTTGCCTAGTGGGATTTGACCACTTTACCATAGACATAGAAAAGGATGATGCTGAATCCAGCTAGCCTTGGTTTGACTGTGCTAGCCCCACTAACGTGGACAGTCACGTGACTCCTAGAAAGACTTCTAGAAGTTGAGGGGATGTTGGTGGAAGACACTGTCACTAGCTGACCCGTGACTTTCTAAGTAGAAGCTCTGGTCCTTATGCCCACCTCCACCCTGATCCTCAGAATGGGTCTGTAATTGGAGACATAGCCTTTGGGAATGTGACTGAATTAAAATCCAGCAATCAGGGCACCTGGTCCAATTTCACTGAACTCGAGTAGAGGAAATGCAGGTGAGCAGGGACACCAGGTTGCTTATGCCCAGGGAGACAACAGCATGAGGGACTGCCAAGGAGAGCGGCCTCAGGAGAGTGAGTGCCTTCCAAGGCTTGCATCCTTGCTTCTAGTCACCAGGCACCCAGCCTGTAGCAATCTGCCATGGCGGCCCTGGAGACCCTGTGAAGAGGGCCTTGGCGTTTTGCTCTGTCTATTCTTTTTATTTGACTTCTTTCTCCAGTAAACACGTACCCATGCATTATTTATGCAATTAAAATGCATATTAAGTGTCTTGTGCTTATTCTTCTGTCCTCCCTGGTAATTGTGCTTCCTCAGAGTAGATTCTTTTGGCTCCTCTTAGGCTGCCTCATGGCGCCCTCTAGAGGTTTGTGGCCCGGCACGCAGCTCTTCAGTTAACCGTGTTTATTTCAGAAAAGGACCAGGATTCATTCGTTTCAGCCAGTTTTCACTCGTCATTTCCCACATCTTTTTTGTTCTTCGTGAGTTGAATTCGTCATCCATTCACTCGTTTTCTTCTTTTTCAGCAATGACAGTTTTCCTTTCAATTCCATCTTAGCTGAATCTCATCACTTTAAAAAAAAAGATTTATTTTTATTTTATGTGTATGAGTGTTTGTCAACATGTATGTCTATGCACATGTGCATGCCTGGTGTCTGCAGAGGCTAAAAGAAGGTGTCCTGTTCCCCAGAACTGGAGTTATAGATGGTCGTAAGCTGCCATGTGGGTGCTGGGAACAGGACCCAGGTCCTCTGCAAGAGCAGCCAGTGCTCTTGACCCCTAAGCCATCTCTCCAGACCCTGGATCTCATCACTTTTGATGCAATGTGGTTTTGTTTTTTTTTTTTCTCATTTGATTTTTAACTTGCAATCTTGACTTCCGTTTGTTCTCACATAGAGCTGAAGAGGGGGTGTCAAATGTTTTGGGTGTTTGGTCTTTGTGTCCTTTGTACTTTTGATTTAATTGTTGGTTGACTGACTGCTAGGTAACATGGCGTCTGGTGTTTCTATCATGGGAACACACTGTTCTAGCCACTGTGCTAGTCACTTGTCTTGCTGTGACAAAACACCCTGATAAAGGTAGCGTACAGAGAGAATGGTTTCTTCTGGCTCACAGTTCGAGGGTACAGTCATCGTGGTTTAGTACCAGGATGCCAGGAGGTTGAGGAAGCTGGTCACATTGCATCTGCAATCAAAACCGAGATAACGTTGGTGCTCTCAGCTTGCCATCTCCGTCCCATTCAGCCTGGTACCTCAGGCTATGAAATGGTGCTCCCCACAGGAAAAGTGAGTCTTCCCAGTGTAATTAACCTAATCTAGATAACCCAGCACAGCCAAGCCCAGAGGCTTGTTTTCTAGGTAATTCTCAGTCCTGTCAAGTTGACAATATAGACCATAAATCACCACAGCCCCAGCCTGTCTTGTAAATGCTCCTGTGTGTCTCTGTAAAGTGTGGCCTCCGTGTGCATGTCACTCGCCATGACACTACCTTGCATACTGGCCTGGCTGGCTATTCAGCTCAGATTCCATGCTCACCTGGGACTGCAGCTCATACTTAGTCCTTGGTCACCCTTGACTCAGTGTGGGCTTGTTAATTCAGCTGGACTTATGCAAGAGTGATGTTGGCTATTTCGCTTCTCTCCCTCCTGTGCCCTGGGTGACTGATCGGGTGAGGCCCACAGTACAGATAAAATCACAGGGGACAAATAAAATCAATAACAAAAAATAAAAGAAAAAAAATAAGGCCAGGCAGTGGTGACCCATGCCTTTTATCCTAGCACTTGGAAGGTAGAGTCAGGCAGATCTCTGTGAGTTTGAGGCCAGCCTAATCTAGGAAACAAGTTCCATCCAGGATAGCCAGGGCTGTTACACAGAGAAACCCTGTCTTGGAAAAAAAAAAAGTAACTAATTAAAATATTTTTAAAATATTTTAAAAATATTTTTAAGAGTTGTCTGAATCACATAAAAGTATCCACTTTGGTGGACACTGTAAAATATATGCCAAGGTATGCCCGAGTAATTATGCCATACAACGGATCTGGTATAAGGAGGTTTGTTAGGGCAAGAGAGGGGAAAAGGAACCTGGAGAATGGGTAGAGGGAGTGGAGTAGACATGTAGACAGGCAAACAGATAGGAGTGGAGCCATGAGGGCAGAGAAAAAGATGGGCACAGAAAAGAACAAAGGTATAGATTCTCTTTTCCTATCTAGAGGCAGTGACCGTCCTGTGTCACTGCTGCCCAAGACATGTCCCTGTCTGTAGTCTCTAACAATTTGTATGTACCCTGTGAAATCTCTGGTTTGTCCAACTTGCTTCAGTCTCTCGGCACCTTCTGACTGTGGCAGCCAGATTCTGCACAGCGGGTTCTTCCTAAAGAAGTCATCATTTCCAAAAGACTCAGAAGTGACAGACGCAGATGGCCACACATATGATGACCAAAGATATGCACCAGCCCCTCTTGGCTGGTTTCATTCAAGGAAGCTCTCACAAAGAGTTGGGCCCATTGACTGACTGTCCTGGGACCTCTCCATCTACCAATAAGACCCAAAAATGATGACTTGCAAATGGACAAACTGTCATTGGGACCAGGTCTCAAGCTCTGTGGATTCTAGAGATCGGCCACTTCTCTTGACCTCTGAGGTCTCTTCACTCAATAGATCTGACAAGATTTGTTCCCTGAGCCCCAGAAAACCAGCAAGGTCAGCTGTGGCATGAAAGAGACCCTGCAGCTCATGGAACTGAAAAGGCCAAAATGAGCTCAGACTTCAGGCTCAGCTTACAGATAGGAACTCGCACGAAGCTCCCTTTCTCTTTCCCTTTGTCCCTGAGCCCTCAGGGTTGCTTCAGCCACAT
>JANHMN010000002.1:218973066-218978612 GCA_030674055.1 Rhabdomys pumilio
CCCAAGATGCAAGGATGAGTCTCCAGCTAGGAATGGGAGGCACTCTACTGACACCCAATCCCTCTAAACTAGGCATGGAGGTTCTCAAATGGTTCTAAGCAAATAATAACTGGGAATAAGGCTCCCCTCATAAAGGCCTCCCCAGTGCTTCAGGCATCATTAGCTCAGGTAGTCTTGAAGGGACAAGATTAAGAGAGATATGAACCAGGTTCTCAAGGTCCATGGTGGCCATAATCATTTTCTTATTATAACTATAAAAATAGCTGATTGTTTTGGGCACTGATTTTTAAAATTTTTTAATTATCTTTTTAAATAGCTTTGTATTTAAAAAAAAAAAAAGAGTTTAAATAGTTCCATATGCCTTTCTCATAGAGGATACCCATGATACAATCTGCACAAAAATCTAAACAAGGCCTTCTGTGTAGATAATTGGACTATAATAGTGTTAATTTCCTGCTGTCAGTCATCATACAGTGACTAGATAGGAGAATTGCTGATCAGAAAGATGTGCTGAATTATTGAAAGGTACAAAGCCAGTCAGTGGGCTGTATTTGACTTACAAATAGTTCAGGGACAAGTACATATATACCAGTATGTATTTCTCCACAAATTATTTTGAGATAGGGTCTCATGTAGCCCAGACTGGCCTCAAGCTTATCGTCCTGCCTCCAACTCCTGAGTACTGGAATTACAGGTGGGAACCCCCACATCCAGTTTATGAGATTCTGGGGGTGGGACCCAGGGCTTTATGCACAGGAGGCAAGTACGCTACCCACCAACCTACATGTCCAGCCTTCCCTATGCTGTCACGACCCTTTGTTCAAGTCTTGTGTAAGATTTTTTTTTGTACTAGTCTTCACAACTTTTCAAAAAGTCTGAAATTAGTCAAGATGGTAAGCTAATTTCCCCCCACAAATCAAATAAACGGCACTCTAACGCCATTCTGGGTCCTGTCGCTCAGTCAGAAACAGCTTCCGGTTCCTGGAGCCCTTAGTAGGTGCCAGGCAGGTTCGAACTGCTTTTTCAGGTCTGTGCCCTTGAATCCTTGGCAGCCTGTAGGGGGAGCTCTCTCACTGACTTTCATTTACAGGTGAGAAAACCCTCAGTCCAGTGGGGTGGGAGGCAGGGGTGCCCAAGGTCACCCTGCCAATGAGGGACGGGATTGGAACGGGCTCTTCGAATCCAGAGAGGTTGGAGCGATAGAACTAGGGTCCTCGTGCACGGCTGTCAGCTGGATCTGCCGTCTCCTCACAAGCTCATAGATCATCATTTGTGACATGCTCTGCTCACTGTCCCCATATGGCCTTCCCCTATCTTCTCTTCTGGGATGGCCTGCCCTTTCTTCAAGCTGAGGAGGGACCTTCTCTCTCCTGTACAGTTCCATAGCACAAACCAGCCCCTCTGTCAGGGACTAGTTAGTTCACTTTCTGTCTCCTGCTATAATTCTTTTAGCAAAGGCAGAAGTGTGACTCTACAGAAGAATCCAGCTCTGGACCCAGAGGCTTAGATTCCAAGCCTGGGTTTTCAGCTACTGGCTGTGTGGTCTTGAGTGTGTTCCTCCTCTCTGAGCACCTCAGAAACAAAACTGCTATTATAACTCAGTTTGTTCTACAGAGAAAGCAAGCAGTCAATACATTGTCTGGCAAGCAGCAGTAACTGAAATTCTTGGGTCCTCTCAAAATGTCAGTTTTACTTCTTTTTTTAAATTTTCAGATAAATTGGTTATGAGCATGTGTCCAAGTTACATTCTAGTTTGCCTCAGAACTCAATCCACAGCTTCCCAAAGAAGGTTCTCGGGAAAAGAGAACGGCTGATTACCCATTATTAAACTGAATATAAGACATGGGGCATCCGATAATCACTGGGTATTTGGGTAGTTGATTTCCCTAAAGAGGTTCTAATCCTGTTAAAGTTTATCAGAAAATTGCTTAAGCACTTACCAGGAATACTAAATGGCCTCTTGGTGGTGGTGGTGGGACAGGACTGCGGTTGAGAGTTGCATCAGAAGAAAGAATTTTGTCTTAGACCCTAATGGTTCTCTCTGTCTCTCTCTCTCTGTCTCTCTCTGTCTCTGTCTCTCTCTCTCTCTTTCTCTCTCTCGGGATAGAACTCAGGACCTCTGGAAGAGCAATCAGTGCTCTTAACTGCTTAACTGCTGAGCCATCTCTCCAGCCCTGACCTCTCTCTTCTTAATCAGTGACCACACCTGACACTCCTCTTTCTCCACACTTCACTCTGGCCTGGGCTGGAGCTGTGTGACAGGCCCAGCTTGAAGCATATCACGTTTGTTCCTGTCTCCCTCATGGCCCCACTTCCATTTAGAATGCTCAGTTATAGTGTGAGGCTGTGTGGATTATGCTATGGGATAGGAATGTGAGAGAAACACACACCCTCCCCTGTCCCCCATGTCAAAAATAAAAAGGTTTCAGAGGGGGACAAGGTCACTCACTCTCCCCTGTGTGGTGGGTCAGCTGAGTGCTGTTTGGGTAGACAGAACTCGGTTGGGCTGTCTCCCGCTACCATAGGATAAGGTTTTTGCCAACTTGAAGATAAAACACAGAGACTAGCAGAGGACCAAAGCCTTGTTCCCAAGCATGGACTCTTTTCCTCTGACAAGATGGGCTGGATCCAAGTAGCTTATCAATGTTTCCTAAGAGATTTATAGACATCCCGCCACTGTCTGAACAGACGGAGTCGGCAGCTGGACTCATGCTCTTCTGGAAGAGGCAGGCTGCCTGTCCATCATGAAGGCTGCTTCACAGGTAGGAGGAGAGCCATCTCCAGGTTAGTGTGAAGTGAGGTCGGTTCTCAAAGTGTGGTCCCTGAGCAGAGGCAAGAACTTAATTAGGAGTGAGAACTCTTGGGGCTAGAAATATGGCTCGGTGGTTAAGAGCACTTACTGCTCTTGCAGAGGACCCAAGTTTGGTTCCCAGAACCCATGTCAAGTGGCTCACAACCATCTGTAACTCCATCTCCCCGGGATCTGACGCTTGTCTTCTAATCTCTGCAGACACTTACACTAATGTATATACACATACACATAACCAAAAATAAATCTTTGGAAGGAAGGACTCTTGTCCCCATCCAACACATACAGATTCAGAAGTGGCTGGAGCCTGGCGATCCTGCTTAAACATGCCACCCAGGGGTTGATGCAAACTCAAGTTCACATTCGAGTGGGTTAAGCTGTAGTACCTGCTCCTTTTTTTTTGTTTTGTTTTTTGTTTTTTGTTTTTTAAGATTTAATTTTATGTATGTGAGTACACTGTCACTGTCTTCAGACACACCAGAAGAGGGCATTAGAACCCATTACAGATGGTTATGAGCCACCATGTGGTTGCTGGGAATTGAACTCAGGACCTCTGGAAGAGCGGTCAGTGCTCTTCACCGTTGAACCATCTCTCCAGCCCATGAGCCATCTTTCCTCGCTGCTCCTTTTCTTCTCTCATTTCCTACCATATTCTTTGCCTCCTGTCTTCTCACACCCCTTCTCCACAAAACAGCAATACCTTTTCAGACATCCTCGAGGTTCAGTCTCAGTGCCCCAGGTGTGGTGAGCTTCTGCTGTCAGAGCCTTTGTGCTGTTTCCTCTGCCTGGAACACTCTTCCTCTAGAGAGAAGAGTAAATAGGGCCCTGTTCACCTCAATTGTCTTAAGTGTCACCTGCTCAGCCATGGCTTGCTTTCTTGCCTGATGTAAAGCAACACCCCCCACTCCTGCCCCATCTTTCCCTCTGATTCAATTCCCTTTTTTCCATTTCCAACTGTGTGATACATTTACCCACCACCTTCTCCCACCCAAGACCGAAGACTGTTGGTCTCTGGCCCATCTGTGTATTCTCCCAGCTGAATCCTTTGCAAGCTGCCCTGCCTAAAGAGCAGGGAGACATCTTGATGCTACCCTGTACCAGGACTCCACATGCAAAGTAAAAACAGACTAAGAATCAGCCAGAACAGGCCCTCGCTGCCCAGGACGCTAAAGATGCTTAGAACAAAATGTCACTCACTGGAAAAGAACAACAGCTCTGAGAAGAGCCACTACAGCAGTTCCTCAAGGAAAAGGTGGAGAACTAGGGAACCACCCCCCCCAACCCCACTCCATGACACACACTGATTCTTTTGAGAAATCTTTTTCAAGTGCCAATCATTCACCATGGCCAGTGGCAGATCCGAAGCAGAAGGCAGATCTGATGCCGCAGCTTCTTTTGGCCCGCCCTCCTGTAGACCCTTGGCCCTTCAGCTCCTGGGCCTGCTTACCATCTTGCAGGTCCCCTCTTGCTGTGGACTGAATACCGTTACCATCCTTCCAGTCCATATGTTTAATCTTAACCTCCAATGAGACTGTAGGGATTGGAGGATTAGAGAGGGAAGTTAAGTCTCCATGAGGCAAACTGATAGAATAGATGTCCTTGTTACAAAGGCTCCTAGGAGGCCATTCTCCCCCATCACATGAAGATACAGCGAGGAGGCCTTTCACATACCATGTAGAGAACACTCATGATCCACTGAAGCAGCTGGCACCTTGACCTTGGACTTGTCAGCTCCAAAGCTGTGAGAAAATTAATTCCATCATCCAAGCCACCAGCATGTAATGTTTTGCTATGGCATCTCTAGCTGATACTGCTACCTCTGCCCCACCTCTCAGTATCCAGTTGTCCTGGCTATTCTACAGGTTGAGGTGGGGGGCACCAAGAGGTAGGTGGCTTCTTACAAATGTTAAATGACAAGCAGAGTGATTTCCTACTTCAGAGTTCTAGCCACATACCTGCAGCCTCTAACCTGTACTGTCTGAGCCAGAGTCCCAACAAGGGAAACTGAGCCTTCATGGCCTTCTGCTTTCTGTTCCCCAGTGAGGACACCTTCCTTAGCCTCCTACCATAGTCCTGTTCTCCTATTTTCTGTCCTTCAAGGTCAGAAAAGCAACATGCCTTTCTTTTGTGCCCCATAGTTATGTCCATATTCTTCCTGGTCCCAGCTATGACTTGAAGAGTGGCCGGGCAGTGGTAGCACACGCCTTTAATCCCAGCACTTGGGAGGCAGAGGCAGGCAGATTTCTGAGTTCGAGGCCAGCCTGGTCTACAGAGTGAGTTCCAGGACAGCCAGGACTACACAGAGAAACCATGTCTCAAAAAACAAAAACAAAAACAAACAAACAAACAAAAAGATTTGAAGAGTGGACATAAGCTTCTCCCTCACAGATCTGAAAATTGCCTGGGACAGATCACCCAGTGTGTTCATTAGTATTAGGAACAATAGACAGGCCTAAAGAATCCTATCTTGCTATTTTGTTTCATGGCCCTACGTTTCAAAAACCAAAAACTGACATTTTGGTCTCCTTTGGTGAAAAAAGAAAATTAATTCCATCTAAGGGATATTAGAATAAAGTTATAAAGTTTACATACTGGGAAGAGCAAAATAGAAAGGCACACTAAAACTGTATATAATTGTGTGTGTGTGTGTGTGTGCATATCTCATTTTGTAGATCTATACACATAAGCACATATATATATATATATATATATATATATATATATATATATATATATA
>JANHMN010000002.1:218978622-218996422 GCA_030674055.1 Rhabdomys pumilio
ATATATATATATATATATATATATATATATATATATATATATATATACCCATTTTCAGCACAAGTAAGTATTGTCTCACACATTTTTCTGACTGTAGCTTCATTTATCTAACATTACACCTTTATCCTTCCACATTTGACCCAAGAGCTCTTGTCTTCTGTCTCTACCTCTGTAACCCAAGCTGTGGATGCTTCTCATACAGCTGCTGGTCTGTCCCTTAAGAGGCTTCCCTTGCTTCCGCTTGTCCCACCACTCTGTTCTTCAAACAGATAAAATAGGGTCTCTGAAAACCAGTCTGCTGATGGCAAGACGCCTGCGTCCACTGGGCACTGCTGTTCTGAAACCAGGGGCTGAGACAGTGGCTCTCCCCTGTGCCTTCCCCTGCTTGCCTACGGAAGTAAACAGGTGACTCAAAGAGGGATGGGCTGGAGGTGCTTTCAGTGGAGAACAATTTTAAACGATAGTTTTGTTCTAGTGTAGAGGGCTGTCCTAAAGTAGAAATAAAAATAAAAGCAAAATGAGATGTATGCACTTTGCAAAAGGGCTGAACCGCAAGATTTATGGGATATGGAATTTAACTTGTTCAATTAATCAATCTGCTCCAGACATTAGAAAGGAGACAGTGGAGCTCCAGACATTGCAAATTCACTTTTAAATCCAGCTTTGGCGATTTTCAATAACAGAAATATAAAGTTCAAAATGATCCAGAGAAATTTTTATTATAAACACAGCAATGATTTTAACCCAGGCAGAAAACACCCTACTACCTTAGAGAAACCCCATCCTGAGGATTCTAAATGGGCAGTGCCATCTGGGCTCTGGAAAAGCGGGGCACTGGACAGCGGTCTAAGAGATAGGACTGCCTCCTCTACAGAAGAAAGCCTTCTGAGGGGGTCAAGTTCTACCCTCTGAAGGGAGGGGTACTCATACCCCAAATCTCCATGATTAAAGCCCTACTCATGTGTATACAGATGACCACCAAGATGCTTTATTTAAGTCATTCTTAGTGTGACAGGTACTTGTTGGGGTACGTTGTGTGAAGGTGTCTCTGTATGTTCAATTGTTAATTCTGTACCAGCAAAGCTGAATGCTGGCAGGATTTATTTTACAAATATTTGTTCTCCCTCACCTGCCTAAGGCAATCTAGAATTGTATGACTGGCTGTAATAAAGAGTCACGGACAACAGCTGTGCAGGAAGTAGAGGATCTTCTGGGCAGACAGAGGGACTCTGGGAGAATTCAGAGGCAGAAGATTCAGCTTCACAAGAGGTGAACAGCCAGGCAGAGTGGAGCAGAGGTAGATCTGGCCACAAGGTGGAACATAGTGCCAGAATTAGTCAGGTTAGAGTTGTCTGGAGACTCCTCAGCAAAAGGCCCAAGCTTTAAAATAAGTCTCTTGTGTCACTATTTATATCACTGGCAGGTCTGAGATGGTCCTGCTATAGGTACTGATATTAACTTTCTTCCCAACCAACAGTGGGGCTCCATTCTCTTCCTTGATCATTCAGGACTCTATGAAATAAATTTGTATAGTAACCAATGCTAATGGAATGCCTAAAAGCTAAAACTAAGTTACTGTTATTCCCAGCCTTGGTTCGTGTCCATAAAAACTCAAGAACATTCCTAGACCCGTCTCTAGCTCAGATGACAGATATGCAGGATGCTTTAACACTGCAAAAGCAACAACAAGTATCAAGACAAGTCTTAGCTGACACCTTCTCAGGATGGAAAAGACCACCCTGCTCAGATCGGGTAACTCAAAACATTGTTCTCTAAAATAAAAAAAAAAAACAAAACTAGTTTTTGTGTTCCCATAACCCCAGAAGCATCTTAACTGTCCTCACCTACAGCCTGCCAACAGTTGAGACTTCACTCTTCATTGGCCCGGAGAGATGGCTCATCAGTCAAGTGATTTCTGTCCTTGCAGAGGTCGGGTCAGTTCCCAGCATTTATGTCAGGAGGCCCAAGGCCACCTCTAACTCCCAGTCCAGTGACCATACGCCTTCTACTCTGTAAACTATAGACCTCCCTACACGGACCTAATTTAAAAAACAAAATTTGGAAATTCTCAAACAAGAGAAATGTGTAACTTTAAAAAATGTATCATTTCCGTTTGTGTTCTGGGAATTAAGCTCGGCAAGCATGTTTGCCCACTAGGCCTTCCTTCCACAGGTCCTTCACTAAATAGAAAAGTCCTAGTTATAAACCCAGTAATTATCAGTAATTGCATCCTCTCTGTCAATTTTTCCTTTGGCCATACTGGTATCCAGTAGTTACTGCAGAGGGTTTCTTCTCTTTCATCCCCACTCCTCCCACTCCAGGGGGAGCATTTCTGTTCCTTAAAGGCCTCCAAAGCCAGTCCCTGAGCATACCCTAGTTCCCATTGCAACGACTCCCACCTATCTACAGTAATCTGCCCTGTCAGGAAGATGCTCTGCATTTTACATCCCAGTTCCTTGCCCATTCACTTACCCCAGGTTTGAGGTTTTAGCAGATATCACGTCACAGAACTCCGGGACGCCCCATCCCAACCTTCTTTACTGACACAGGCACCTTGACTGTTGAGCAATCTCTCAACTCTCACAAGCCCTAAATGTTACTAGCCCCAGCCCTAAGTAACTGTACACTTCCAATACACTGAAGCCCAAGCCTTCCTTTTCCACACCCCCAGCCCTGAGTTCATGGGTTGACACGGATTTAAAAAAGGCAGACTTAATTAACCTGAGGTTTATTGCACAGCTGTTAGGGAGGTAACAGGAAGTTGGCAACAAGTTCTTGTCACTAGTCATTCCAGGCACTGGCAGATGGTCACAGGGAGAGAATGAGATGTTGGTGTTAAGACTTTGTATGCTGGAGTCTCCCATGCCTGAGCCAATGACTAAAGTAGAAAGCTGTTTCATGATGCTGAGGGGGTGGTGTCTCCAGTTTCACTTTGAGCATGGTCTTCTTGTCCACTCCCTGGCCCTCTGGTGTCCACAATCATCTAGAAAATCAGAGGAGGGCGGAGAGGAAAGAACATGATGCTTTACATCTCCACCCATGTCGTCACATAGCGTCTGGCACTGTTAGCTAATCGGAAGCTGATAACAGGTCAGAGCTAGACAGGCTCAGAGTCCCTGTTAGCCAAGTTTACTCTTCTGACATTCCAACCTCCTACCAGACAGGCTTCTGTAGGCCTCTCATCCGCAGCCATGGAAGGAGGATGTGGCTGGGGCTCATGGGATATTTGCAAAATTGAGCCAGAATAAAACCCCTCAAGGCAGAGGCTGGCTTCTATCATCTCCCAGAAGCCTCTGGGGACAGTGCCCAGCACTGGTAGAGGACATTCAGCAACCAAGAGACCAATAGGTCTGTGAGAAGGAAGATATGTTCGAAAGCACCAGGGTTTGGTAAGGACAGCAGACCTTCCAAACACGGGAAAAGGCTTTCCGCATCCTCTCCCTGCAGTATCAATGACCAGGGCACCAGCAGCCCATAATCACTTTCGAATACAGGGGCAGAAGGGAAGCCACAATGGGATGGGCAGCTTAGGAAATGGCCAAGCTGGGACAGATGACCAGGAAACAGTGACCATATTTGCAGCCTCTAACAGAGATAGCTTCCCAACTCTCCAAGCTTCTCGAACCTGAATCCCCTGGAGAGCTGCTCAACACTGCTGCCTGCAGGCATGATCACTCTCACACACTCCAAGGGATGGTGGTAGTGTTGTTTCAGAGACCACAATTTGAGAACCATTACTTCAGTGGTCTCTTACTAAATACAATGAATGAAAATGAACAAGTTTGGGGGTACTTCTGAGGACTCACTAGTCAGGAAGCCTGGGCTAGGACTGCTCCCTAACAAGTGCCCACCACAGTTCAGAGAAGACTAACTGCACCCCAACTCTCTGTACCCCAACTGCAGCCCTTCTCAAGCCAACAAGCACTGCAGATCCCAATGAAACCAAGGGGCCTGCAGCTTCCCAGGGGCTCCTGTGACCCCAGAGCAGCTCTTTACTTCACACTGTGAAGATGTGGGGAAGTGAGGTGGCAGGGGCTGAGGCAGGGGCATGTCCCTGCTGGGGAAGCAGCCTCTGCTTTTCCTTATGACTGTGGCCTTTGCTGGACCACTGCTACTCTCTAGTGAAGCATCCGGACTCATACCTTCAAGGGCCCTGTTCCAGCTTCTTCTGGAAAGCCAAGAACTGTCGAGCACACATGGCAGAGATCAACTGACCATCCTGCAGAGACAAGGCACACTCAGAACCTCAGAGTCAACCAAGATTTCAACAGGAACCAAGACCCAACTAGTAGTTGGGGGTGGGTGGGACACAAGGTAGCTGCAACAGCTTCTTCCTGGGGCCCTCTTTCTCCTCCATGCAGGGCACTCAACTCAAGGTCACACCCTCAGTCCTCACTTCCATTCTTTTCCTTCTGACTGCACCCATCTTCCACAGGTGAAAGCTACAAGTCTGGATATGTGTGCAGGTTTGAATGAGAATGGCCTCCACCCATAGACTCATGTATTTGAATACTTAGTCCCTAGTTGGTAGAACTGCTTGGGACTGGGACAGTAAGTGTGGCCTTATTAGAGGAGGTATCATGGGCGTGGGGCAAGAGAGCTCTGAGGTTTCAAAAGCCCATGCCATTCCAAGTTAGCTCTCTGTCTGGTTGTATTAAGATGTAAGCTCTCAGCTACTGTTCCAATATGGCCACGCCCGAAGCCATACTGGTCACGAACAGACTCACCCTCTGAAATTCTTAATCCCCCCAAAAATTCTTGATGGGCACTAGGCACATGCATGGCATACATACATACATACATACATACGTGCATTCACATATACACACGAAATAAAAAACCGTCGGATTGCATTTTGGTCTGCAAACCATGCATTTTAAAGAAAGCTCCAAAAGGCCGGACAATCGGCAGCACAGATGGCTCATACACAATATATCATAGACATCAGGCATGACAGACTACAGGGCTAGGAAGTGAGCTGCACATTCTGTACCAGGGAGCCCCTTCTCAACACACGCCTAAGGACTGTTACACGCCCCACCCCGCCCCCACAGTCCACTCAGTCCAGCCCCCCATTTCCTCCTGTTCTCTCCCATCTGCTCCTATGTGAGAACCTGTCTAGAGACCTTGGGAAATCTGTGCTGACACATCATCTCACAACATGCAAACACCCCAGGTTTCTGGAAACATAACGCCAAGTTGCAAAGACGCAGCACTAACGTGTAGCTTCCAGAATGCACCACACTTCTATAAGGCCGCAGAGAAAAACACAAGTGTAGGAAAGCTCCAGGATCTGAAGGGGTCAGGATAGACGCCCCGAACTAGGAGCATGACTTTCAGCATCCTTTCCCTGCATTACCAATGACCTCGGCACAGGCAGCCCAGGTCACTTTCGGATGCAGGAGCAGAAAAGGACAAAAGGAAACCTAGGAAAGACAGGAGACAGACACCAGGACCAGATGAAAGCCACGGTGAGCATGTGGGTCCTGTGGCTAACATCAACTGTACAGAACACCAACAATCTGCCAAGAATAAGGGAGTCAGTCCTGAAAATCTTTGTCTTGGCTTTGGTTTTCCAAGCCTGGAAATGGAGGTTGAAAATAGGTACGACTGCTTATGGTGGAATCTGTGCACTCGTTGGGTAGCAGCTGGTCGCTTGATGGCAACAATGTCTAGGCTGAGGCCCTGCTTTCCAGGGCAGAAGCAAGGCACACATGTGGGTGTACTTCTGTCACTGGGGGAAAAATGGGTTCTGCTTTGATGCTCAGGGAGGGTGCCTCAGGAAGCCAGTGCAGATGCTTCTAGACTCTCCTTTTTCTAATCGTCCAGCTATGGATGTTCCCTCTACTGCTAACAAATCACTGCTACCTAACACAACGACAAAGATAAAAGCCAGAGCGAGATGACAGCACATACAGGTGTCTCCAATGCCCATATCCATCCCTTGCCCTTACAACTCACTAACACTAGAACAGCCTCACACTCACTCCTAGCAGGTTACCTGGAGGTACCAAGCATGGCCTAGGTCTCCTAGGGATGTGGGAGGATCCACACACCACTCCCTACTCATTCTCCTCTCCCGTGCCGTGTCACCAAAGCAGCAGAGAAAACTACGCACCTCAAAGGCTGAGGCTCCAGACTGGACAGAGCCATCCTTATATTTTCAAACAGCAATCCCTTGACCAGTCCTCTGGACAGCGGCAAGTATGTGACTTACCTGCTACGGCCTCCTGAGCGCCCAGCCAGTGGATCCACTTCTCTGAAGAAGAGACCAGAACTCTTGGGAGATGATGATCCGAGGTGCTGACTGCTCAAAGGCACATCAGGGCATGGCACTCTGGAGTGTACCGTCTCTCCTGGCCCTGGGTAATAAGAGCAGCACAGACACATCAGTTACTACTGTGTGCTGTCAGGCCCTCACTTCTGCCGGCTGTCACAGGGTGGAGAGAAAAATCCTTCCCAAGCGGCTACCTAAGGCAAGGACTAAAAGCAGGCCGCAAGGGAAGAATTCAAGGAAGCAAAACAGCAAATCTGCTCCCTCCTGAGCCTGCCTGGCAGGCTGTTTACTCAGTTTACAAGTGACAATGCCGTATAGAAAGTGACTGTCCTTGGTCGTCCATTTGTTCAGTCAGAACCCCGACTCTTGACTAACAGAACACAGCAAGGTGCATGCTAGAAGCCAAACAACGTAACATTTTCTCTAAGTTCCCAAGTGTCCTGAAGAGGTGACAACTGGGTGTGGGGGCTGAGGAAGCTTCTGAAGGAAGCAGCCGACGTCTGAGCTCCGTACCACTGCTTCACATTAGTGCCAGAATGGCAGGAAGTAGGCGTTGTAGGAAAGCACCAGGGTTTGGCAAGGATAAGTGTGGGTCCTCCAAACACGGGGAAAGGCTTTCCGCATCCTCTCCCTGCAGTATCAATGACCAGGGCACCGGCAGCCCATAATCACTTTCGAATACAGGGGCAAAGAGCAAAGGGCAAGAGGAGAGGGAAGGCTATGGCCAAGAGATGGGCAAGAGTTAAACTGGAAAGAGAAAGACAGACAGGCAACAGCCAGAAAGCCAACAAAGGAAAGAAGCAACAGTTGTTCCTGACGGAAGACTGCCGGGAGGAGGTGACAATTCTAACGAGCACTGGCCACTAGACTTGCAGTAGACCCAGCACTTGCTGTCTTAGACAAACACGACCTGCCCAGCTGGCAGAGCCAAAGGGTGATAGACCTCTTATGTCACAGAGGCAGGAACTGGCAGTCCCGTTTTTCTGAGGAGGAAACTAAGGAACAGACAAGGCCCGGAAGCCAGAAGCCAGCAGAAAGCAGTGACTGAGATCTCGACAGTGCATATGACCCCCAAATCCTTCCCGTTCCTCTCCATTCTGTTGTCAACCCCCCACCAAAGTAAAGCAGAGGGGCACAGAAGGGACAGTGGGAACATTATGACACATAAGACAAAGATCCCAAGTGGGTACAGCAAGAAGCAGGCACACCTCACAGCACCCAGCCTCACCTTACACACTTCCAACTCTAACTGAAGAAACTGCACCCCAGATCCCAGGTCACAATCCTCTCTCAGGAGCACGTGGTCCATCAGTCCAGCAGGATGGAGACATCTCTTACGGCCACTGTAGATCCAAGCTATTATTTCTGCAAATAAACAAACAAACAAGCCCAGGTGAGTCACCTGAATAGCACTCAGTTACCTGGGAAGCACACAAAATGCCAGACACAGAAGCTGCCAGGCAGCAGACCACGTGGCATGAACCCAACCCCCCACCCGGAAGGGACTCCCACTATGCAACATGGATCCGAGCTGTCCCCAAAATCTTGCCCTTGGGTTCTTCTGGCTTCCACCGGGTCCATGCCTAGGCATCCCTTCCCCCTGAGGACCAGCCACACAAAGGTACAGATTAGAATAGTTTATTTAGGGCATTGAGAGGGGAGTTAAGAGGGTAGTAGAGAAGTAGAGGCCGGCCATGAGCACGTGGAGAGAGGGGGAAAGGGTGAGGCGACAGGGGCCAGGCCTACCTGGCTGTTGCCAGGTAACTGTGGGGTTGGAGTTTAGACAGAATGCTAACAGGTTTTGTCGGCCTTTTTCAAGTGGTCAAAATTCCACACCACCCCTCTGCTAGTACCATGGGAAAGCTATTTAGAGGCATCTGAGTGTCAAGTTGCTCCGGAATATCAGCCCAGGCATCCTCTCCCGGGACAGTGGACGCCACCACGGGCTTGAAGGAAGGGGCTCCGGCTGCTGGAGAAGCTTTCGACCCAAGGAGCTTCCATCGGTCTCCAGGAGGGCTGTGCAGTCTACAGCCTAGCGGGACAAGGGAAGAGGCTGCAGTGCAAGGCAGGGGGACCCAGACGCTGCACCCGGGGTCCTGGGGCTTCCTCAACTTAAACCCTGGTCAACGGATTCGCCTTGGTAGGATACTAAAAACATGGAACACAGGTCGTCAATAACGATCCAGTTTTTGTAGGCGACAGACATGGCTTTGGGGCTTCGGATACTCGAGCGGCGAAAAGCACACTGCCTGAGCCCCTCCTCTAGACCCAGACCAGCCGCCCAACGACGCCCGCAGCCCTGTTTCCTTGATGGAGGGAACGGCGCTGCTCATGCACCCCGCTGCACTCACCTTGGCGTCCTGTATTGGGGAGACCAGCAGACAGCCCGGGAACACGCGGGATGTCTGTAGATTTGGGCGGATGGCATTGACCAGAGAGGAAACACATCCACGCGACAGGAAACTTTGGGTATTCACCAAGGGCGCCGGCGGAAGTACAAATGATAAAGCGCGCTGCAGCCTAGAGCAGCATCTCCGAGCGGCGGTCTCTCTATCGCCCCCTGGAGGAGAGGAGACTAACAACTGCTTGAACTATTAAGTTAATTGTTAATGATGGGTTTTAGAAGGAAACTTTCCCTTGTTTGCTGTATTTTTTTTTTTTCTATCTGTTCTGAAGTAGGTCTCTCTTGCTAACTACTGATTCCATAGCTCCTGGCTCAGTGGTGCCACAAAGGGACAAATGATGACTTACTGGCATGCTTCTTTAAACACCACCACACGAGGTCAGTAATGGCTTGAGGTTAACGTGAAAGTGATGCGCCCAGAGGCGTGGACAAAGAATGAATGCTTTGCTAACCGTCTACCTAAACATCACAAGGCAGATGGAACGATTCCTTTAACCAGAAAAGTCCTGATCCAAGTAACAGAGATGACAGACAGATGTCTGAGAAGGAGCTCATGAGTCTCCAAATCTTCACACTCGCAAACTCTGCCTGGATCCTAGGTCAAATGTGGCTCTTGGCCCCGTGTACAGCAATTCTGCCCTTGAGGCTGAAGACGGAATTCCACTGAAAGAGTCCAGAGGCTGACTATGTCAGGAGAAAGCGGAAATCCAGATTTGTCCTGTGCAACCTTGAAGGAAATGGGAGTCCTAGATTCTATATTTAGGAGATGCCCACATCTAGGAGATGTGCGTCTCTGTGGTAGGAGGAACTGTGGGATGTTGTTATTGGGCTATGTTGTCCCTCTGCCTCCAGAATGGTAGGTATGCACCACCACAACCGTGCCTAAGAATGACTCTTTAAAGATTTATTTATTTAATGTCTGAGTGATCTATCTGTATGTACACTTGCTTGCCAGAAGAGGGCATCGGATCCCATATGTTTGCTGGGAATTGAGTTCAGGACCTCTGGAAGAGCAGTCAGTGCTCTTAACCTCTGAACTATCTCTCCAGACTCTAAGGATAACTAAAAAAGAAAAGAGTCTGGGCTGGAGAGATGGCTCAGTAACTAAAAGCAATTGCAGAAGACCTGGGTTCAATTCCCGATACTCATAAAGAGCGTCTAATGTTTGTGTTTGTAACTCCAGTTCTAGGGGATATGATGCCCTCTGCTGGGCATTGTGAACACTGCATGTAGATGTGGTACAGTATTTCAGGCAAAACACTCATAGGCATAGCATTAAAAAAAATTTTTTTAAGGTAAAAGGTAGAATTAGCTCTAATGATGTATTTTTATGAATTTAATACTGTAACAAAATATTGTGTCAGCATTGTCATGGTTAATATTGCCAACTTGACAGGATCCAGAATCACCTAGAAGATGATAGACTAGGCACACCTGTGAGGGACACCTAGATTAAGTTAGCCGCTGGACATGTCTGTAAAGGGATGATCTAGATTACAATAAATGAGATGAGAAAGCCCACCTTAAGTGGGTGTGAACAGCACCATTCTGTGGTCTGGGGTCTTGAGCTGAACTAACAGGGGATAGTTAGCTGATCAGTGGCAATCAATATTCTTTGTGTCCCAGCTCTGAATGGAGCACAACCAGCCACCTCAACAAGAACTTCCCTCCTGTGATGGACTATACCCTCAAACTGTGAGCCAGAATAGCTTCCTCCCCAATCAGCTGGCTCTTGTCAGTGTATTTTACAGAGCAATGAGAAAAATAACTGATGGCATCATACTGTATATTTCTTTCTTTCTGGATACTGGAGGTTAAATCAATACTAAATGTTTCACTCCTGCTAGGTGATTGCTTTGTTGCTAAGCCCAAACCCCAGCCCTCTTTCAAAATTTAATTTTGAGGGGCTGGAGAGATAGTTCAGCAGTTAAGAGTACTGACTCCTCTTCCAGAAGACCCAGGTTCAATTTCCAGCACCCACATAGCAATTCACAACTGTCTATAACTCCAGTTCCCAGGGACTGAACACTCTCACACAGACATACATGCAGGCAAAACACCAACACACATAAATGGGTCTCACTAAATTAAGCAGGCCATGCGTGGGGGAGGGCTAAGGGGGAAATTCAGTGGGCAAGTGAGCTTCCTGGAGGTGATCCACCATTTTGCACAACTGGGATGGATGTACCATAGAGAGGCACAGCCCCTGGGGGTTTATCTCTGGGTTGGTTCTTGTTGCTGTTGTTTGTCCTTGCTGTATCCCTCCTGTATCTGTCATGGTGTGAAGGGGCATGAGGAGACCCTCACTGAGTATAGTCTGGTGTGTCGACTTCATGGGAGACAGCCGACTCTATTGGTCAATTTTTCCTCAAATCAATATGAAGATGAACTTTCATAGAATAATGCTACTTAGATGAATTAATGATTTTCCAGAATACTTGGCTTGGTTTAAATAGTTTTACGAAGTTAAGTTAGTTGATAGGAAGATTCAGGAGACGGTTTAGGTTGTTTTGCCAGGAAGATTAATAATAAAGATAGAAGAGTAGAATGTGCCCCTCTTTGTAGAGTAGTGGGGCTGTGTAGACTAGGGAAGGAGTGCCGTGAGCTTTCATGCAGTATAGGCACACAGGTGTGCTTGTGAAAAGAAAAATAGCTTTGAGACAGGTTAATGATCAAAGAAACATTCAGTCTAGGTTGGGTCTGAGTTCCTTGATCTTGTGACCTAAGGATATGGTCACAGGTTTCAGTATGCACCATAGAAAGGCAAGGCTATCAACAAAGCATAAATAAGAACAGAGGATAGACGATTAGCCAGTTTAGCTAAACAAGGTTTCAAAAATAAAATAAGATAAATGGTTTGTTTCTTGGTGAATACAAATTGCCCTCAGCTAAGTATAGTGAAAAACTAGCTACTATAAACTTGGCTTGATTACACTTTTGTTAATCGATGACAAAAGAATTATTCCTTGTGGTTAGGATGAGTTTATGGAAAGATAGAGCAGAAATGCTCAGTTAGCTATGGGTTTCAAAAGGAGACTATATAACCAGTAACATGTTGTAATTTCCTTTTGTGTAATGATTTTAATCTGGGTTGAAGAATATGTTTTTGTGGTGGTTGTTTTGGAGACTATGTAACTCGTGGATATGAGATCATCTTTTTAAAAAAATTTTATACACACACACACACACACACACACACACACACACACACACACACGCTGTCACTGTCTTCAGACACATCAAAAGAGGATTTTGGATCCCATTACAGATGGTTCTGAGCTGTCATGTGGTTGCTGGGAATTGAACTCAGAACCTCTGGAAGAGCAGCCAGAGATCTTAACCACTGAACCATCTCTCTAGCTCGTGACAATTACATAGACAATTTTTGTCTTAGGTGGTATAAAAAGGCTAAGAGAAAAAATAAAGTTGTTAGAACTTTGCTTCATCTACCGTGTGTGTGTGTGTGTGTGTGTGTGTGTGTGTGTGTGTGTGTGTATTCCCCTTCCCCCCTCACCCCCCTCTCGGCCCCAGAGAACTAAGTTTTGCTCCCTCAGATAAAAAGTCTGCTGAGTGCTTGCTTAGCTGCTGCCTCCACACATCCTCCTGAATACCTTCCCTGTCAAAGGTGGTGTTTAGGGCCGTGTAGTAGCAACAACAGAGGGTTAGAACTCATGGACCGCAGCCCACTGGTTAACACTCACAATAGACGCCCCTTGGAGGGCAGAACCCGAGGACCACGTGTCCAGACGACTTCAGGCTGCTGTGGAGTTCTGCTCTGCTTGTTGTCCTCACATCCCTCTTCAACGAAGACCTGTATGAAAACTCTAAGGGGGCTTCCAGCCCCTCACTGGACGGTATCAGTGGTGCAATACTAATAATGCCTGATCTCTTTCAGACATTGCTGCTGGAGCAAATTAGTGATCCAGTTGCCACCCTTGGAAAGAACTTAGAGATGCAGATTGTTAGCTATGACCATCACTCTTAGAAAGCATTTGGAAGCCGGGCGGTGGTGGCGCACGCCTTTAATCCCAGCACTTGGGAGGCAGAGGCAGGTGGGTTTCTGAGTTTGAGGCCAGCCTGGTCTATAGAGCGAGTTCCAGGACAGCCCGAGCTATACAGAGAAACCCTGTCTCAAAAAAAAAAAAAAAAAGCATTTGGAAAAATAATGGTTGGCGCAGAAAATCTTAGGGGACAGTTAGAAGTTCAGAAAATCTGAGCTGCGGACTTTTGAGGTCAGGGAACAAGAACAATGGCAGCCTAACTTGCATTGGCCGACGTGACTCTTACTGAGGCTGGAGTGGTGATGATCAATTTTTTGTACCCATTTTTGCCTTCAGCTTTCTGATATAATTTAATAAAAATCGCTGATGAGTAGATGTGAATCCTGAGGATTTAAAGTAGAAATGATCAGTTTTATATAAAAGTTTAGATTTGTGATTCATTTAAGATTTTTGTAAGGTTACTTTCAGAGATCGATAATAAAATCATTGCTCCTTTCTTTGTAATTGCAAACTGCTGCCTGCCAGTAAGAAAAACTGGTTGAGAGAATTACCTTGCTTGCACATACTTTGTTAATCTATAACAAGTTGCTTAGTTACCAATATATGTGGGTTCTTGGCATATTTTTTTTTACCTGTACCATGTAAAATGTGTTTTCATGTAAAGGTATCAGGGAAGCATACATTTTTATTATTAAAAAAAAATCATTCACTATAAGAAAAACTGATAATCACATTGTAATTTCTCTACTGCTTAAAAGATTTTGCTAGGATAAAGAAGCTGTAGGAGAAAAATAATTGCTGGAGCTTGCCCATTAGAGCTTGCTGAGGTTTGCTTCCTCTATCCAGTGTGTATGAGTGTGTGTGTGTGTGTGTGTGAGAGTGTGTGTATGTGTGTGTGTGTGTGTGTGTGAGAGAGAGAGAGAGTGTGTGTATGTGTGTGTGTGTGTGTGTGTGTCTTTCCCTCCTTTTTTCTTTCTTTCTTTTTTTTATTGGCCTTTGGTGGCCCCTAAAGAGTTTTTTCACCAGCCTATTGTAGGCCCTCAAAAGAAATCTTCATCAGCACCCCCTCCCCTACCCCCACTGCCTTGAGAACATTCTCAATAGCCCCAGTTTAGCTTGGACCTGCCTCAGTTTACCCTGGATGTCAAAGCTGGTCTTTGATAAGGTGGCTTTTGACACTGGCCTTCAATACATTCTGTAGCTGCCGGGCAGTGGTGGCACACGCCTTTAATCCCAGCACTTGGGAGGCAGAGGCAGGCAGATTTCTGAGGAGTTCGAGGCCAGCCTGGTCTACAGAGTGAGTTCCAGGACAGCCAGGGATACACAGAGAAACCCTGTCTCGAAAAACCAAAAAAAAAAAAAAAAAAAAAAAATACATTCTGTAGCTCAGGGAAGTTCAACTGGGAAGGTTTTGAATCTGCAATCCTCCTGCCACCGTCTCCTGGTTATCTGGGATTATATAGGCCTGTATCAGCAGGTCCATGTTCTTTTTTCGAGATAAGGTTTCTCTGTGTAGAACTGGCTGTCCTGGAACTCACTCTGTAGACCAGGCTGGCCTCGAACTCAGAAATCCGCCATGCCTCTGCCTCCCAAGTGCTGGGATTAAAGGCGTGCGCCACCACCGCCCTGTTCTTTTTAATCTTTACATTTATTTACTTACTGTGCAGGTGTGTGTAAGTATGTATGTGTGTGCAGCTGTGTATGTGTGAGTGTGCTCTTTCTTTCTGTGTATGTTCGTTCTGTGTGTGTGTGTGTGTGTGTGTGTGTGTGTGTGTGTGTGCACATGTGCATCCATGTGTGCACCTGTAGGAGTCAGTGGACAATTTGTGGAAATTGGTTCTCTCCTTCAGCTCTTCAGCTTCTTGATCTAACTCGGGTTGTCAGGCTTGGCAGCAAGTGCTTTTTACCAGCTAATTTATCTAACCTTCTCTTTCTTACTTTATTTATTTATTTATTTATTTATGCATGCATGCATACATGCATGCATGCATGTGTGCCTGAAGTGTGGAAGTGCCTGCAGATGCCAGGAGAGGGTGTCGGATCTCCCAGAGTTGGGGGTTAGAGGCAATTTTAAGCCACAAGACATGAGTTCTGGGAACCAAACTGAGGTCTTCTGCAAAAGCAGATAGTGCTTATAACCACTAAGGCATTTCTCTGGGCCCTACCACACCTTATTTTTAAATTAATGATGTATTTATGTTTCCATTTTCTTTTATCTGTATAAAGTCTTTGGAATGGTGGCGTTTTATGTTTACATCATTTTACAACTCTGACTACATTTCTCGGGCTGAGTAGCCACACTTAGCTAGTGACCACCACACTTACCAGCTCACATCTGAAGCTTTGGTCAGCTCTTTGGAGCCAGAAGGAAGAGGAGGCAGCAGAAGACCAAGAGCCTAATTCTCCCACAGCCCCAACCAGACAGTCTAAAACCCCTCCGTGGTTTCTACCAGAAGCTCCTGCTCTGAGTCCCTATCCTGACTTCTCTCAATGGTCGCTCCTAAAGCTAGAGCCAAATCAACATTTTCCTCCCTCAGTTGCTTTTGGTGAGGGCATTTTATGACAATGACAGAAAGAAACTCAAGCAGACACCAAATGCTACAGTTCCAGATAAGCTGAGTACCCATCCGTCGAGGCTGGGGCATGTACACAAGGAAAAGCATGTCTTAAAGACAGGCACAGAGCCAATCGGCCCAGCAGTTTGCTGCCCAAACACATGCACACTCTGACTTTGACCCACTGCACATAAGCAAGAGCCTTACCTTAACCTCCTTTGTCTGACTCCTCAGTGCTGGGGCCTTTCAGCCAAGCAAGCCAGGTGAGCTAAAGCTCATTCTTGGAGAATGGCTAACAGTGAAAGTCCTGACTGAGGGCTTTTATAAGCTTCCGATGTTTTGTCTCCATTATCACTGAGACAAAGCCTCCCTCACATTCAGGATCACCCATAACACCGGGGAAGACATCTGGGCCAGTTCACTTTCCATCCTCTGTCCACAGGAAGTAAGGCATATAGGAAGAGACACTCCTGAGGCCTGACATGGCGAGAGGGAATTAACAATGCAGAAGCAGCAATGAAAAGGAGAGAAAATATGAATCACCCCTTTTAGGCTGTCCCAAGGCACAGGCTTCCTGCCACAGTGCCAGTCAATGGAGAAGTCCTTACACTTTCCTCCAATAGTCTGTTCCCGGGTGTCCTTTGAATGTGTGGGTGGACATAAGTCTCTCAGTGGAGAAGTGGGTTTGGATAAGAGAGACCACCATTCCCAGCGGACTGCAGCCCCCTGTGTTCAACCCCAACTGGTAGGGAAGAGAGAGCTATTAACTGTGAATGGTTACAAAACACTGTTGGGCTAAGCATTAAAGTAACTGAAAAGAAACTCTGCTTTTGATTTCTGGAGGTTGGAGATTTATTTTCTATTTTTTGTGGTAAAAATTAAGTTGAAGGCCTTGTGCATACCAAGTAGACATGACACTGCTGAGCTACATCCCAAGCCCTTCTAAGACAGGGTCTTTCTCTGTAGGCCAAGTTGGACACAAACCTTCAGAAAACCCATATCGAGAATACAAGGAGTATAGGTCTGTGCCACCATCCCAGTCTTTTCCCTTTCTTTCTTTCTTCCTTTCCTTCTCTTTCTTTCTTTCTTTCTTTCTTTCTTTCTTTCTTTCTTTCTTTCTTTCTTTCTTTCTCAAGTCTCCGTATGTACCCCTGTCATTTTTGGAAGCCTGGAACTTACAATATACACCAAGCTAACCTTAAAAAAATCTACCTGCTTCTGCTTCTGCTTCTGCTTCTGCTTCTGGAGTGTTGGGATTAAAGGTAAGTTGAGAACTATCCCCCCTCCCCCAGACACACCCAGCTTTCATAAGATTTTTAATTTTTTAAGAACGACTCAAAAGGATTATGAGATATGTCCAAGACTTTCTAGGCATATCCTACGAAAAGACATGCCCACTTAGCAAGTATAAAGAGAAAAACAAGCATGTTTCTATGTTAGGATTCTTTCTTTCAACGGAGCTAGAGCTGGACGAACACAGCTCCACCCTCTGAGAGTTTGTGACCTCACAGTAGCTGAGGATGCTTGAGGCCTGGGCCTCTTCCTTGGAGGAGGAGTCAGAATCAAGGCGGAGTTAAGACAGAGCATTCCAAAGAGGGTCAAGGCAAGAAGCCAGCAGCTGGGTCATTGAGGCCTGTGAGAGCTCTAGGCCCCATCCCTGAGCACAAATGACTGTCCTGCTGGGTGCTACGCTGTATTTGTCCGTCCTTCTCCTCTGCTTCTTTCTGCTTATCTGTTACTGCACCTATCTGAGGGAATAAGCTCAGGCTCCTGAGGTCAGGGGCTGAAACCTAATGAAAGCCTTGGCACAGCATCCAGGGCCACTCAGCTGTTTCCGAACCGCCCCAGGGACTACTAGCACATAAAGTAGTACAGACTGGGCACTGGGCACACTGGCATCATAGTCTGTGACTGGGAAGCAGAGGTGTTGGGAATGCTTGACTGAACAGAAGCCACAAACATGTATGACTTAAGAGGAGACACTTTTCTTGGAAGCAGCAGAGCAATCCGATGTTATATCATTCAATGCTTAAACAGTGGGTCTTTCTAATAAAGCCTCCTGGGAATATCTTCTAACAGTGTATTTACAGGGTTAGCCTTCACTTCATCCTGACTTCACAAAGCAAAGCAGAATATTAAGCCTGAGAGAGTCAGACTGTGCAGGGCTTTGGGAGATGAAGAAGAATGTGCAGGCGGCAGGCAGGATTCCAGAGAAAGACAGTTCTTCCCTCGGATTCTGAGCTCAATGTTCAGCTACCTCCCAGGCCCAAGTGTATCTGTTGCTGTTCTTCTTGCTGCAGTGAGATGTCTGGTACAAGCCTCTTGGGGAAGGGAAGGTTTCTTTTGCTCACAGTCTGAGGTTACAGTCCATCACAGTGGGGATGGCAGAAATCATGATGGCAGGATCACAGCGTAGTGGCAGAAATATGAGGTAGCTGGGTGTGTTGTATCTAAGATCAGAAGCAGAGAAAGATGGTGGTACACTGGTGCCTGCTAGCTCTTTTCTTTCCTTTTCTTTTCTTTCCTTTTCTTTTTTTTTTTTTTTTTTTTTTTTTTTTTTTTT
>JANHMN010000002.1:219019091-219048173 GCA_030674055.1 Rhabdomys pumilio
ACACACACACACACACACACACACACACACACACACGCACGCACACACGCATGCACGCACACATACACGCATGCACACACACACACACGCATGCACGCACACATACACGCATGCACACACACACAAATAAAATAAATATTTTAAAATTATTAATAAATATTTGAACTATGCAACCAGCAAACTTCTTTGAACATTCTTACTCCATTTATTTATTTGTGTGCATGTGCGTTTCACGGTGCACACATGGAAGTCAGAGGACAGCTTCTAGATGTTGATTCTTTCTTTCTTCCATGTGGGTCCTCAGAACCAAATTCAGGGGTCAAACTTGGCAGCAAGTGCCCTTGCGCACCAAACCATGTTACCTGCCTAGTAAACTTGATTAAACAAACAAACCAAAAGCAACAAAAAGCTGCTACTCTTCTAGAGGCCAGGAGTTCAAACCCAAGCTCTCATATGGAGGCTTCTAACATCTGTAACTCCAGTGCAAGGTGATTGGACCCTCTTCTGGCCTTAGAGGGGACCAGGCAGGAATGTGCTGTGCAAATACATATACAAACAAAACACCCATACACATAAAATAAAACCAGGCCTTGCATTTTAAAATAATTTTAGATTTATAGAAAAATTTTAAAGTTAATACAGAGAGTTTCCATAGAGCCCCACCCAGCTTCCCCTAATGTCAGTGTCTTATGGATCCATGAAACATTTCTCAAAATGAAAGAGTCCATTTCAGTACATTTTCATTACCTGAACTACATATGGGCTGTACTCTACCGGTTTCCCCACTGCTGCCTGCTTTCATTGCCAAGATCCCATCCAAAACCTGAATGGCGTTTGATCATGGTGTCTCTGTTGTTTCCTGCAGTTGGAGAGAGTTTGGCTTTTTCTGACCATGACAACTATTTTTATTTGATTTTATTTTCCATCTTGTTGAGACCAAGTCTCACTAAGTAGCACAAGCTGGCCTGGAATTAGTGTTCCTACGGCCTCAGCCTCTCAAGTGCTGGGTGCCACCATGCCTAGCTGCCCATGATGTTCAAGGGGTATCGAGGTGTCCGAGCATGGTGCTCAGCTTGACTTCTGCTGTTTTCTCACACTCAGACTGGAGGTTGCAGGTTTAGGGGAGATTACCTTAATGCCAAATGTCTCTCATCATGTCACATCTGTAGGTTCCTGTTATCAATGGCTCTCATGAGCTAGGTATTGATTGTAGCAACTGCCCACCTATGCAGGGCAGTCTCTCCTTCCCTCAGTAGAAGAGGGATGGAGATGGACCCTGGGGTAAGCCCACCTTTCTCCTATATACAAGGAACCAGAGTAAATATGAAAGCAGGAAGATCCAGTAGGATTCTCCTTTCTGAGGTTGACTTGCAAACGCAGCCCCAGCCTTTGCTCTCCTCATCATCTGCAAACACAAACATTCCAGTAACTACTTGCCTTTTCCCCTTCACCAAGGAGTCCTGGTTAAGACCTTGAGTCTTCTGTCTTACTTGGTCAATATGGTCAGTCATAAGTGGCTGTCATGTGATAGTTTGTGGACACTTTGCCCATCCTGGTGACTTCCTCACGCGAGACACTGATCTACCTACCTAGCAATCCAGAAAACAGACCAGCAGGCCCAGCTCTCAAGGTGAACTTTCTTTGACAGCCTTTGCCTGCAGCCCTCAGACAGGTCTTCAGTGACTTCCCAGTACTCACTAACCACTAAACACATCTTTAGGCATTAAAAATGTAGCTTCAAGAGATGGAGAGATGGTTTCATCTGTAAAGTACATGCTGAGTAGGCATGAGGACCTGGGCTTGGGTTCACAGCATCCACATATAAAACAACTGGGTGTAGCAGGGTGCATATGTAACCCAGCGAGGGGTCTGAGGGTGAGAACAGGTGGATCCCTGGAGCTCATTGGCCAGTCATCGAATTAATGAGCTTCTGGTTCAGTAAGAAACCTTGTCTCAAAGATTAAGGTGAAGAGTGATGGAGGGAGACATCAGATGTTGATCTCTGACCTACACATGCATGTGTATGTACACCTACACAGATGCATAGACACACATCACACACTCACATAGGCACACACATACTGACACACACAGAGAAAAACACAGACACACACATACAGACACACACACACAGACACACACATACAGACATACATACAGAAACACACAGACATACACACATATACATAAAACACACAGACACACAGAGACACAGATATACACAAAGACACAGACATACACAGACTGACATACAGACACACACACACACACACACACACACACACACACACACACACACATTTGTAGGCCCATTTTCTCTAGGCCAGAGGTGTTGTAAGTTAGGCATTTTGGGTGTTTTGGTATTCTGACTTACAGACGAGGGCTTAGGTGGGCAGTTAGGCCATGGCCTCAGGTGAGTTTTGAGGAGATTATGGGTAGAAGAGAAGATGTCAGCCAGGGCAGATTTTCATGTGCAAGGCTGTTGGCCATTGTTATTTATGGGGCTCCTATCTTTTCCTGCTCCAGTCTCCACAGAATTTGTTGTTGTTGTTGTTGCTTTACAACATTCCATTCCTGCTTCTTCTATTCTCTCTCTCCTTACAGAGGCCTCGGCCTGGAGTGACCTCACATCTCTGTAATGCCAGATGTGCAACACTTTTCATGTTTCATCACTTTTGGGTGGGTGGCTTGTCCTTAAAGAGTGTGAAACTGGGTATAGAGATATATGCCTTTTTTAAAAAATCGGCATTCAGGAACTGAAGGCAGGAGCATCAGAAGGTCACCATTTTCTCCTGGCAACATGGCAAGTTCAAGATCTGAGCGGGTTACATGAGACTCTGTCTCAAACAGACAAACAAAAATGTTCTGTGTAGGCTGGTTAGTTTTAATGGTCAACTTGACAAATCTAGAATCACCTGAGGAAGGGACTGGAGAGATGGCTCAGAGGTTAAGAGCACTGACTGCTCTTCTAGAGGTCCTGAGTTCAATTCTCAACAAACTACATAGTGGCTCACAACCATTTATAATGGGATCTGATGCCCTCTTCTGGTGTGTCTGAAGACAGCGACAGTGTACCCATTAAAATAAATAAATAAATCTAAAAAAAGAAGTTGGGGTTTTTAAAGAAAAACTGAAAAGAAAAAAACCCGAAAAGATTAGAATCATCCGAGAAGAGAGCCTCAGTAAGGAGTTATCTTGATCAGGTTCGTCTGTGGGCTTGTCTGTGATGAACTTCCTTGATTGTTAATTGCAAAGTGAAAAGTTCCGCCATGAACTTTGCCGGCATCATTTCATGAGCTGGGTTTGGCATTGTGTGAGAATACAGAGAGCACTAAGCAAACAGGCAGCAAGGGTGTGTTCTTTCCTCTCTGTTCTTGGCTGTGGACATGAGACAACAGCTGCCCGAGTGCCTTCCTACCTTGACTTCCCTGAAATGATAGCCTGTAATCTGGAATTTCGAGCTAAGATAAGTCCTCTCTCCCCTAAGTTGCTTTTTGTTGGAATATTTTCTCAAAGCAGTACAAATGAAACCAGAATTCTATCCTTCCCAATGAAGGCAGCAGATAGACCATTTTGTCTGAGAGAAAATGTCAATTGCCTGGAGCTTATCCCTGGGTTGGATCCTCTCTGAAACAGCCCAGTTAGCAGGGGTAAGACTTGGTCTTATAAGAGAGTAGGGTTGCTTTTAATAACTTATGATTATTTTGACTTATTAAGTTATTCTAAGGCCAGAAGCTGCAGGCTTCTGGATTTATTGACACTTGTTAAAGGGGCAGGGGAGAGGGAGTGATTAGGTAAAGGATTTATTGCTAGAGCTCCCTTCTCTGGCCAGGCAGTGAGAAGCCCTTCACTGGCTTGGCTGGTTAACTCATTGTGAACTAGAGAGGAAAGAAAGGGAAAAAATTAAGATGCTTTATACAGGCAAATATGTACAGACATATATACATTCATACAATATTTACATTTTCATCCACATTCTTATTTGCACATTAACATATTCACATTTTTTGTTGGGCCCAACCACCTGTCTCAGATACTCCACAAGTATTCATGCATTCTTACATATATACCCATATACCTACACACATATGTACAAACAGACGTATACATTTGGTGGATGGATGGATGGATGGACAGATGGACAGATGGACAGATGGATGGAGCAAAGCTCCCCAAGACAAACCATCCAACTACCAATGTTATTTCTTTTCTCTGGTCTTTTTATTCCTTCTTAGACAAAAAGTTCTTTAGAAACTTACCTCAGAGATAAAATGACATAGAATTGGAGTTACAGAAGGACGTTGATACTAAGTTCAAAGCAGTGCTTCATTCTAGTAAGCTCATTATAAGTTCAAAGCAACAGTTTTTACGTAGCCTTGCCTTATCATAGTGCACATCTGTGGCTTTATCCTTAGACCTAAATGTTTTTTCTTGAACATAAATGTGTCCCAAACTTATTTATTTTTTAGTGTAATTATGAAAGCTCACTGTATTTCTTATTATGCAGCCTTTACTTGCTATTATGAAGAGTGAGCACATTCTATTCTTGATTCTAACTTCATTACATCTTCCTAGCAAAGCAACCAAGACATCTCTTAAAACTTTCTTCCTAAAATTATTTAACTCAAATCAGTAATTCTATAGAATCATTAATTGATCTAAACAGCATTATTTCATATAAAACTTTATTTCATAAAGTTCATCTTTATGTCAACCTGCAGGCTAATGCCCAGGGGTTATTATATTAATTTAATAATGACAGGAAAGGCATATCAGCTGCAAGAAGCAATACTGAGATGAAGTCTCTTTGGGACTTAGCCATGGAAGGCCACCTGCTAGCCTTACTTAGCCTATCCTAGGTGGCTCCTGACAGTCAATCATTCATTTTTTAATCATTCTACATTTATCACTGAGATTTCCTTTCATGGTCATAGAACAAGGAGCTCAGCAGTAGGGCACTTACTAAGGAGCAGGTACAAGGCCCTGGATTCAATCCCTAGCCTTGCAAATAATAAAAAATTAGAGAAAAAACAATAAAAAACCCACAAACCCAACGTGGACATAGAGGAACACATTTTTCAACCACATCAAGAATTTTTTAGTTCAATATTGGTGCCATCCTTCAGTTGATGGCTTCCAATGTTGACTCTGTCTCCCATTTGCTGCCACCAGTAGGCAGCATAATGGGGGCGGGGGGGCGGAGCTGTGAACAGAGTACCCCGGCTCCTTTCCATGCATCAAGACCAATGAGAGAATGAAGCCATTTTGCCATTTGGAGTTCCGCATCAGAGGTGCACCTTGGTGTTGTGAAGTCTCAAAGAAGCCTCCAGGACATTGTGTTGGTTTAAATGAAAATTGATTGTTGTAGGCTTCATGCTTGGATACTTGTTCCTCAGTTGGCGAAACCTTTTGGGAAGAACTAAGAGGGATGATGGCCTTGTTGGAGAAGGTGTGTCACTGGGAGTGGGCTTTGAGATTTCAAAAGCCTATGTCAGGCCCAGCCTTTCTTTCTTTCTTCCTTTCTTTCTTTCTTTCTTTCTTTCTTTCTTTCTTTCTTTCTCCCTCTGCAGCCTGTGGATCAGGATATAAAGCTCTTAGCTAGTGCTCCTGTGCTAGGCATGTCTGCTTCCCACCATGATGTCAATGAACTAACCCTTGAACATTGTAAGCAAAACCCCAACTAACTGCATTCTTTCATAAAAGTTGCTTTGGCCATGCTGTCTCCTCTCAGCCATGGAACAGTGGCTAAGATAAGCATTACAGGCTGATCATGTATGTGTTCTGATATGTATGTTGACAGCCTATGACCCATTGTGGTTGGATTAGGAAGCAGAGCCTTGGAATGTGTTTTTCTTTTTCTTCCCCCCCCCCCCACTATCTGTAGTAAAACGATTTGACAAAGTATCTTAAGGGAAGAAGGGTCTATTTTGACTCACAGTTTGGGTTACAGCTCATCGTGGTAGGGAAGCCACAGTGGCAGGAGCTAGAGGCTGGTCACATTGCATCTGTAGCCAAGAACAGAAAGGGACCAATGCTGCTACTCAGCTTGCTTCTCCATTTCCACAGTCTGGGATCTTTGCTCAGGTGATGGTCCTGCCAGCAATTAAGATGGTTCTTCCCACACCAATTGCCTTATGAGATCCATTTCCCAGGTGATTCCAGCTCCTGTCAAGTTGACAACACTAACCATCCCAGAAGGTAATTAAGTTTCAATGAAACCCTGAGGGCGGAGCCCTAATGATGGGTTTAGTGTCTGCATAAGAAGGGAGAGAGACACCAGAGTTCCCTACCTCTACCAAGTGCAGACACAGCAAGAAGACAAACCAGGAACAGTGCCCTCGTGAGAACTGAGTTGGCTAACACCTTGAACTTGAACTCTTGGCCTCCAAAACTTTGAGAAATAAGGTACTCAGCTGTTGTGTTTTGTCCCAGCAGCCTGAGAAGCCTGACATAAGAGTTGCTGTTCTGGGTGGACAGTCTGACATAAGAGTCAGGGTCTGCCTGCCTGCAAGTAGACCAAAAGGCCACATAGGCAAAAGATGCCAGAGGCACACCATCTGGGCTGCCATGGGTGGTGATGAATTCTGAATACAAAGATAACAGCTAAGGCTGGGACCATCGTCTCCCATAAAGCTCAAGTCCAGGTTGTTGTTTTTATTATTATTATTTTTGACCAAGCATTGATTTTTATTACTTAAAAAGCTGCACCCATTTATTTTGCTTTCTGGATCTGTGCTTGTGCCTTCAACACTCTCATAACTTTCCCTTTCTTTCTTTCTTATTTTTTTTAAATTTATTTATTTTGTGTATATGAGTACACTATCCCTGTCTTCTCTTTGCTTGCTTCAGACCCACCAGAAGAGGGCGCCTGATCCCATTACAGATGGATGTGAGTCACCATGTGATTGCTGGGAATTGAACTCAGGACCTCTGGAAGAGCAGTCAGTTCTCTTAACTGCTGAGCCATCTCTCCAGCCCTCATAACAATTTTCTGTGCCTCAATGAGGAAAGCCCTCTTGATCCTGTCACAGACTCAACTCTGCCCACACAGAAGCACTGTAGGCCCAGCTGACATGCTTCTTTGTCTTAGACAATCATAGGGACTTCAGTCTCACAGCATGAACCCCTTGTAGTCTTCCTGGGCACACACCACATGCAGATTTAGGTGCTTTCCCTAACCTTCCTGGTATAAAGGTGAACAGTCCTGTTGTCAGGGCTTCAAGAGGCTGGATTGTAAGAGAGTCTACGGCAGAATTCAAACACTGGACCATTCTGAGTGCCTCTTAGCACCATCCCTGGAAAAGGGAAAGGAAAGGATCTCAAGTCCAGGTTTTGAAAAGGGCCACTTGTATCGCTGAGTCTTGAACTCATTCTGAGTTGAACCTGAGAGTCTGCCAGTCAACTCATGAACACCAATTTACTCTGTACGTAAGTACTCTGAAGAGGGAAACATGGCAATTGGGACCTCCAGGTCTGGAGCTAACTGGTACTCATGGCCCTGGCCAGTCTAACCATGGAACTAAGAAAAATTTTAAGGTACAAAATCCTGGCTAACAAAACCCATGCCCAACTTGGAGAAAACTTCAGGCAACCTTTCTAGATGCTTTAACTGGCTCCAGAGGTCACCTGACTTTTTTGATAGCATCTCTTCTGCCCTATGAGTTGGAATGGTCATGACATCAGCCAGATCCAAAGAGGGTTGAAACCCTGACCTGCCTCTCAGTGGGAGCAGCATCAGTTATACTGTAATAATACCTGTAGAATGGGTCATATGATTGATGACCATCTTTGGAAAACAGTCTGTCCTGAGAGTTCATATCATTGGTCCTTCCTTCTTTCCAGAGCAATGCCTTCCAAATACTTATACAAAGGGACATTTTGACATTGTGGTTCCATAGGAATACATCTTCCAGTTATCCTGCACTTGTAGGCTGTGACTGTGCTGTGGAACAAATGAGAACCATGCTGTGCATGAAGAAACTGTTTTTATTCTGTCTAGCATCTCCTGTGTCTGTTATTTATTATATATGTTCGATGTCCTAATGCTTCAAAGTATTCAGACAGTTAACCTTTAATTTTTCCTCAAGGAACATGTGTGCATATATAATGTGTTTCAAGTTGATTTAAGTGAAGCCCTCACAAGTTTAAAAAAAAAGTAAATATAAAAAAAAATCACTGAACTGGAGAGGTGGCTCAGTGGTTAAGAACACTAACTGCTCCTCCAAAGAACCCAGGTTCAGTTCCCGGCACCCACATGGCAGCTCATAACTGTCTGTAACTCCTTGGATCCAATACACTCACACAGACATACATGTAGACAAAATACAAATGTACATAAAATAAAATAAGCAAATTATATATAAAAAAATCACTATTTACAGAACAACTTATTCAAATCTCTTACATCAGCCCCCTGATATTAAACTTTACCTTCTCAACAATGCAGTAAGTTTTCATCTTTAAAGGCCATGTTTTAAAGTCATTAAGTTTACGGTGTCTATTTTAACTTTTTAGTTAAAATATTTAGGAGCTTCTGAGGGGAGAAAAAAGAAAAGCAAGCAGCATACTACAATGTGACCAAAACAAGTACTGGCCTAAAAACAGACCCATAGACAAATAGAATGGGAAGAAATGCACACGATTACAGCCAACTGACTTAGAAAAAAGATTGATTTTATGTGTGTGAGTGTTTTGCTTGCGTGTATGTGTGCACTGCATGCATGCATGCCTGGCATCAAGAAGAGAGGGTTGGGTTCTCTGGAACTGGAATTACAGAGGTTTGTGATGTGCTCTATGAGTGTTGAGAGATAGACCTGGGCCCTCTGGAAGAGCAGTGCATCCTTTTAGCTTCTCTCCATCCCCTAGCCAAGTGAGAGACTCCAGTTCCAGGGCATTTAATACTCTCTTCTGGTCTCTGCAGTCACCAGGCATGCATATCCATACATGTAGCTAAAACCACTCATACTCATTAAAAAAAAATCCTAAGGAAAAAAAAACCCAAACATTAAAATGACTGAAAGGCTTAAATACAATCAAGCTACTAAAACAAAAATGTGGGTGAAATGCTCTGGGCATTGGTTCAAGAAGAGTTTTTGGTTTGGTTTTTTTTCAGAAGTAGACAACAAAATCAAAAAAATTATAACTCAAATTGCATTGAATTACAAATCTCCCATACAGCAAATGAAACAGAGAGATGTGGCCTGTGGGAGGGGAAAAGCCTTTGCAAACTATACAGCTTAGAAAGACGGTCAATCTGTATAGAATATGTAAGGAGCTCAATTCAATAGTTAAAAAAAAAGCAATCAATTTGATTTTAAAATGAGAAACTGATAAGAGTAGACATTTAAAAAAACATTAGCCAACTGGCCAACAAACAAAAAGGTTAATTGTGAAATTATCAAGAACTAATGGGAACCACAAGAAGGTGTCATCTTACCCCATTAGAATGGTTATTGTAAAAGAGATTAAAGGTAGGGCTGGAGAGAGAGAATCATTAGTTAAGAGCATTGCCTGCTCTTCTAGAAGACAAGAGTTCGATTCCCAGAACCCACATGGTGGCTCACAACAGTAACTCATTTTGACAGCTGTAAGCTACTCTCTTCTGGCCTCCATGGGCACCAGTCACAAAACTGGTGCACAGACAGACGTGCACACATGCAAAACATGCATGCACAAACAAAATTTAAAAAGATAAAGAAGTGCTGGTGCAACAGAAACACAACCTTCATACACTAAAGGGGAAAATGTAAATTACTACAGACATTATGGAAAGCTCTTCTTAAAAAAGCAGAAAAAAATAATTAGCCAAACAAACAACCTCATGGGTGGAAGGGAACACATGTAAAGGAACTTAAATCAGAATGTCAAAGGGACACTTGTCCTTGCATGTTATGGTAGCGCTTTTCATGTCAGCCAAGATATGGAACCGGCCTCCATATCTACTGATGTACAAATGAGTCAGGAATGTGAAGAGCAGTCAAGAGATGACATCCCACCCTTTACAGCAACTGCAACCGGATGTCATTATGTGAAGAAAGATGAATGCCTTACACCCCTACAAGCATACAGTAGCTAGAAAGTTAGCCTGAAAGTAGAGGAAGGCATGAGAAGGTCAGATGGAGAGAAGGCAACTAATGATACTGAGATGGGGTAGGATAGAAGGAGGAATAACTTCTTATGTTCTTCCTTGCATAGTGGGATAACCACAGCTGACAGTAATTTATGAAATATTTCAACATACCCACTGAAGAGCAACTGAGCCTTTCCAACACACAGTGTCCGCTGCAATAGATATGCTAATCACCCTGTGTGACGGTCAGTTTTGATTGTCTACTTGTCACGAGTCACCTGAGAAGAGTCTCAAGGACAGATTGTCTAGATCAGATTGGCCTGTGATTGATTAATTGATGCAGGTGGACCCGGCCCACTGTAGGTGGCACCATTCTCTAGGCTTGGGACTTGGACTGAGTAAGCGTGAACTTGAGGACAGCACAAACATGCATGCCATTTCTATCTGCTCTTGACTGTTGATGTGGATGGCTGCGTCAAACTCCTGCTGCCTCAACTTCCACACAAATGATAGACTGTAACTTGGAATTATGAGGTAAAAGAAACCCTTTCTCCTCTAATCTGCTTGTCAGTATTTTAGCACAGAATTGAGACACTAAATTAAAGTACTTGGTCTAGTATTCTTTTACAGTATTTGTTTTGTGTGAAATAAAAATGATAAGAAAGTCTAGGTGCCTCAAGTTGGAACTGAAGACAACTTCTTCCCCCCATTTAAAGGAATGGAAACTCCCCTCCCTCATAGCTCCCCTTAAAAGAACTAGGTCTGCCATTAGTTAAAGTCTCAAGGTGGAGGGGCTAGAGGTATTTTCACTTTTCCAAGTAGGTTTTTTTTTCTATTTTTTTATTTTTTGTTTTTAGACATGGTCTCCTGTAGTCCAAGCTGGCCTAAAGCACTCTGTGTTACAATGTCAAGGATGAATATGCTACCATGTATGGTTAGTGCAGTGCTGGGATTCAAACCTACGACCTCATACACACCAGGCAAGTACTCCACCAACTCAGGTACATCTGCAGTGCCATGTGCTTTCAAAAGGTCCTCAGACCACTGTATCTGTCACTTTTCTAATTCCCATCACCCTATGCTCTTCAACCCTATCAGTCTGATCTACCTGTCTGATATACCATAGATGTTCCATATTCACCGTGTTAGGAATGTGATCGAGAGTAACAGAAAACTCAATAGATTGTGATATAAATAAGGTCTACCACCTTCAGGCAGGGTTCTTTGCCTTGTTTTACACTTATAGCAGAATCTTCCTCAAGGTCCCTCTTTGACCTCTGTAGTGTAGAAATAGGAAGGAGAGGGGTTTGGAATAGTGACCGAGTTTCCTAAAGCACTTATCAAAAACTATGTTTAATTGAACTATATTGTTTCATCTACACACTGTCTTGGTACATTGTCACCTACTCTTTTCCCTCTTCCTGTAGGTGAGGTTGTGGTCTTAAAGAAATCCTTGTTTTATCTCTTCTACAAGGGCACCAGTTTCTTCTTCACTCCAACTTGGTTCATTGTCTCTTCTGAGGGTGACAGTCACTGTTTTCTCTGCTTTCCACACAAACGTGTTCTTTGCACAACCTTACGTACTGATCCCTACACCTCTGAATTCCAAGGTCAGTCACAAGGCCAGGCCCTCTATGAAGCCGTCCCCATCCTTCTTTCCTCTCAGCCAGACATGTGGGGAGTACGTCTCAAATGTTGTTACTTTCTTCGTGGAAGTTGAAACTTAATTATTGACAGTGGTACTGTTTGCAAAACGTCTGGTGCATTACAGGTGCTCGAACTTGTACCTCTCGCTAGTAATAGCTTATCTCCTAGATCCGATTCAACTCATTGATGGCAGGTTCTGAATCATCCTTTTAAAGCACACCAGGCCTGGCGAAGACATTGCCCATAATAATGCTGCGCCCATGTAATAAGGTCTGGGCAAAGGAAGAGCTACAATGCTGGGATGTGAGACATTCCTTTAGCCTGAATGGTAGCCAACTTTCCACAGAGAAACCCCTTGCTCTTCTGCACTAAGAAGTAGAAGCCAGATTGCTTCTAGAGCCGGCACTGCGATGAGGTAACTTGCTCCGTCACTTTACTCCACCCTCTCCACTGGAGCCCGAAAGGGGGCGGTGTGGGCCACCGCGCTTCGCGCGGCCCTCTGGGACGGCTGCGCACGCGCAGCTTCCGGCTCCAGGCTTCGAGATTTATTTGACGCTGCCCACTCAGTTCCCTCAGAAGTCTCGGGTCAGCCGCGCCGCGCAGGCGCAGTAGTCCTTTCGGCTGGGGAATTATTTGACGCCACCGCCCCTGGCAGTCGGAAGTTGCTTGAACGGAGCCCAGCCGGCCGGCCAAGCGACCGGTCTTCGTCGTCCCCTGGGCGCCCTGTGAGAGTCACTGACGGGTGGACGGACTGACCGCCGGTGGAGGGCCGGCCGGGGCAGTGGCAGCGCGGGCCGGATGGCGCGGGTCGCGTGAGGCGGCAGGCCGAGTGCGGCCCGCGGTGCGCCCGCCCAGCGATGCGGGCCCCGCCCGTCGCCTCAGGTACGCGGCGGCCGGCGCGGTGCGGCCGGACCCTCCCCTCTCGCCGTGTTTTTTTTTTCCCCACCCCCCCTCAGCAGCCACTGAGGCAGGGGCTCTTTCAACCTCCGGTGCTCCCGGGGCCGGGCGTTGGCAGGCGCATTCCTGGGTTCTGAAGTGGACGCACCGGGCGCGGGAGCACAGTCCTGGCCCGCAGTTTCTGCCGGGTGTGAGCCAACCCAGGAGGGTCGGACTGGCGGAGCGCTCTCCTGGCAGCCTGGGGACAGGGGCGGGTCTGGAGTGGCGGCGGCGGCAACTCCGGGGAGAATGCGGTCCACTGAGGGGCTGGTGGAGTTGCTGCCGTCCGGTGTGGATGCTACTGCCCGGGGCACGATGACGCTTGGAGGAGAGTAAACAGCCACCCTCCGCCAAGTGCTTGTTGACCGCCAGGCCCAGGCCAGATGGGGAACTTCAACAACCTGCACCGCAGGACTGTTACCCCATTCTACGGACCAGACAACCGAGGCCCGGAGCGATCCGGTGCCTTTGGTGCCCAAGGTCATATAGCTGGGTAATTTGAACTTAAGCAGCCTTGACAGTTCAGTCCAGGTTCTTAACCAATTAAGTCATTGGATCTCCAACTTTGATGCACGGTAAAATCACTTGGGGAGTTTTGAAAAGATTCCTGGTGCCAAAGCACCCCAAACTAATTAAATCACCATGCCTAGAGGGTAGGGGGAGACAGATACCAGCATCTTTCTAGTGTTTGTCTTTGCGGAGATCCCCTAGTGGTTCTGGGCTATAGTAAGGTTTGGCAACTGTGAAAGCATGTAATCTCAGAAGTCCAAGAGTGTCTCTGCAGCTTATGTGTGCAGGAGGATGCTTGTTCAAAGTGTGGATTCCACTGGCAGAGATTCATATTGTCCCTCCCCCCCCCCCCCCCAGCGCACCCTTGTGCTATTGCTGGAACTCTCCTTTTTACTGCCTCAGCCTCCTGAGTGCTAGGATGCTACTGAGTGCTGGGCTTTTCCTCAGGTCCACTGACTACCCATTTGGTAGGTAGGCCTCTTTGAGGGTGAGACAAGGGTGACTTATGGATTCTTAGTCAGCTGAGCTTTTAAAAAATGTATACATCCCTCGCAAAAACTGTTAGTTTGCAATTTTCTTTAATATACAGCACTTGTGGTTATGGTTTCTCTAGCCTCTGGACTTTTGCATACACTGTTCTTTCTCCAATACAGTCCTCCATGTTTTCTCAGCACCCTACCCAAATACATACACTTTCTCATACGAATCATTTCTGTCTGTTGCCTAGCTCTCAACCTTCTCTTGAAGATCCTCTGCTCCCCTACGCCCTGCCCACCTTGGCATTATGGTAGAGTAGCTGACTACGTAGTTTTCTGTGTTTGTACTTCTAGCTCTTCTATAAAGTTTTGATGACAGGGACCATGTTTTCTTGGTCTCTCTTGGAGTATAGAGGCTGACAAACCTTTTTTGAATAAATGTTTAGTGCCTTTATGTCATAGACCTCATGCTGCAGAGACTTCTGTTTTCTATTTTTGTAAAAGATATTTAATGTTCTTAGCTTATGGGTTTTTCCCTTTTTCCTTAGGAATACTCTAGATAGGTTTATTCATTTATTCAGCAGATGAATAAAATGTTGAATTCTTATCCATGACAAGGCAGTATGTATGACTATGTTCCAGCAACATTTGTTGGTTTAGTGGGTTAGGTGGCACACACCTTTAATCCTAGCACTCAGAGGGTAGAAGCAGGTGGATCTCTGAGTTCAAGACCAGCCTGCTATGCACAGCAAGTTAGTGCCAGGACAGCCAGGGCTCCATACAGAGGCCTGCTGCAAAAAAACCTCCACCCAACCAATCAACACACAAAACCAAACAAAACAGAAGCATTGGTGAATTTTAATGTTAACTTTCATATTAGATAATCAGTTCCATAGTGAGACTTTTTTATTGCCATTGGGGTTTTGCATGTGGTCTTTCCTCATTATCTAAAAGAAGTATTGTCTAAATGCTATTGCTTTGTGAGTATGTATCAACACAAGCAATGGGATAGTTCTCAGTTGTAGTTCATCTCATCTGATGGGAGACAGTAAAACTTTGTATCAGAGCGACTGACAAACTAGATGTAGTTTATTACATAATGTCTGAACTGCCATTGCTGTACATACTTACCAGTTTTAAAGGAAGTCAGTGCAATAATTCAGATTGCTTCTGTTTTTAGTACCTCCCCCCTTTTTTGTACAATTTATTTTTATGTGTGTGGACATTTTGATTGCATGCATGTATGTGCACTACTTGGATGTCTGGTGCTCGCAGAGGCCAGAAGAAGGTGTCAGATCCTCTGGGACTGAAGTTACAGAGGGTTGTGAGCTTCCATGCAGTTACTGGAACTTGAACGTGGGTGCTCTGCCAGAGCAGCCGATAAGTGCTCTTAACCACTGAGTCAACTCTCTAGTCCTCTGTTCTTGGTTATCCTTCTTTTTATATTGTTACTGGGGGTTGAGTACAGGACCTTCTATACACGTGCTGTACCACTGTTTTCATTCCCATTTTATTTTTTTGTATATAATTTTTTTTTTTCTGAATAGGGTTTGACTGTATAGCCCTGGCTAACCTAGAAATGGCTATGTAGATCAGGATGTCCTTGAACTTGGAGAGGTTCGTATGTCTCTACCTCCTAAGAGATTAAAGGCATGTGCTACCATACCTGGCTATATTTTTTATTTTGAAATAAGGTCATGCAGGCTACCTGGGTTGACCTTGAACTTAGTCTATAGCTTAAGCAGGCATTGAACTTACTGTCCTCCTGTATCAGCTTCGTAAGTAGCTGGGATTGCAGGCTTGTACCAGCATGCTTAGATGGGATATTTCTCCCCAGCTAAATGTGAAGTGTGTAGATTGAATAAAAATACATATTTCATAAAGTAATTTTTACAGTATAATATTGTCAGGGGAAGGTCCTCTTCTCTTGTCTCACTCTTATATACTATTTGCTTGGTTCTTAGGCTGAGGCTAATAGAGAAGGTGATGGGATGAAAGGTGTTAAATTCAGCCTCTCAAGAAACTTGCCCTTGTTCTCTGATCAGATACGGACAGAGTATCTAGTTCTGGTCTTGGCACATAGAAGAAAGTCAGTTTCTTTAAGCTTGAGGTTAAGGTCTTTAGTTGACTTCCAGTGTATAGGTGTAAATGTTCACATACTCAGTTAGTGACCAAAAGTAGCTGTAATCACAGTAGCCTATGATTTGGCAAGAATTCTGTCTGAATTGTGGTACCTGTCAGTATTGTTCTAGACATATACAAAGGTCTTTTAGACAGAATGAATGATTCTTATGGTATAAAATAGCTTTAAGCTGACTGTTCTGTTCACACCTATTATCTCCAATAAGGCAGGTGAATTGGGACAAGTTTGAGTCCACCCTGAGGTGTATAGTGAGAGCCTATCTCACCTCCTTTTCCCAAGATGTTTTAGAAGTAGTGTCTATGTAGTTTAGTTTTAACTTTTTATAGATAAATTGTTGTGCCTAAAGCTTCTAGGATACTCAGAACTGGAAACACTCTATACTGTCCTCCTCCGTGTTGTCCCTGCTAGCCCTCATGTGACATGCTCTTTTTCTTGAGAAACAGCTGGGGAAAGCTGAACAGTGGAATCTGTATTTAAGTATTTAAGATTAGAACTGTAGTGAATGTTCGGTATGTGCCAAGCATTTTGTTATAGAAACTGGAGGTATTGCGTTTAAGACACAGCTTCTGTACTTAAGAAGTTCTGTAGTTAGCATTGCAATAAAACGTATAGTATCTTAAACATCACTGTGAAATAGAATTTCTGTCATGTCTGATCAGTCCAGTATGCTGTGTCCTAGTTCTGTGTGCCTACTAAACACTTTAAATGCAGTAAAGGAACTGAGTTCTAAATTTATAGTTACCCATGCCAGTAGATATGATACTGGGAATATCAGTCCCGAACAGTTGTGATAATTCTGGCTGGGGACTAGGAGTGTATTCACATTTTCTTTCATAGACTAGCAAAAATCATCTGTTTTTTTATCTCTGGGAAGAAATGCAGGCAGAACTTGTCTGTCTCCTGTAATTCAAGAGCTTGATAGGATCCTTAGCAGTTACAGTCTAGTGCATAGGTGACACCAGCCCCCTCTTTATAAAGTACCAGCTTGATGAGTGTTTGCCTTGTAGAGTCATTCAGACCACAACAGAATCAAGAAATGGGGTCCTTCTGTCATAACATCACATGGATGAATTTGTGTGCACTTGTGCCTTAAGATCCAGTGACACTTTATTTATTTATGTAGCACACTGCTACCCTTTCCCCTGTTTTAACATGTACCTTTCTTTGTACTTCCTCAAGTATGTTGTTGACTTAGGCTGCTTTATTTGATCCTTCTCCCAAGTCACTCTAGATAGGCACTGAAGGTGCTCACCCTGTTTTAGAAACAGGGAGACTGTGAAAGTAAGCGTAGAGTGACTTGTCCAAGGTCATATGTGAGGCTCAGAGTCAGAAGCATTGGACCTTGAGGCAAGAGGTATCGTTTCTTGTTCTGATGTTGCAGTTACCTGATGTGACCCTGAACGAGTTGTAGTCTTATTTGTGTCCTTTGCTAATGGCTAGTGAGTCTTTCTAAGTTAAACAGTTGTTGGAATAAAATGAAGTAACCTGTAAAAGTTCTTGGAAATTGGTCAATTACAGTTACTACACAAAGGCATGCTATTATCAAGTCAAGATCTCTAGTAGTTCTAATCTGCTTTGTAGCTGATCACATCATTGATCATATTAAATGCTATTTTGTGATGATGTCTCATTGATTTCTATCTTAATCATTGTAAAACTTTGTCATGGTCAGTCATTGCGTTCTGTTTATATCTACATACTTAAATCCTAGGACAACCTGATAATACAAGTGTTTAATAATATTTGCTTAGTGATATAATTGATCTCTAAATTTACTTCAGGAAGTTTGCAAACAATTGTTCTTTATAGTTTGACTTGAAGCTCCTTAGAAATAGTTTATTATTGTGGTACTCACTGTGTTTGCTGTATAGAATACATATAATGACTATTGTTTGAGTCAGTTGATGTGACTAATATTAGGTTGTGGCCTTTGTGGGTCACCACTGTATTGATTGTTTTGGTTATTGTCATTTAGACTGAACTTACATATGGGGAACTTACAAGCTGTAAGCTGGTAAGCAGCACAGAGTCATACAGTGACAACCTTTAGAGAAGATACTTGGGAAAGGGTCCATATGGAGTTAAGGACACTAGTGATCAACAGGGTGCACTTTATCTTGTTCCTATAGTGTTTGCTCCTAGCATGACTCCCCACAGCTGCACACTCTAATGTCTAATCCTGTGCAGAGGTGTGTGACAGTCTTGAAACCACACTTGAATCCCTGGAATACCTCTATATTGGTATTTAGGAAGTGGATTTACTGGCTTCTTCGCAGATGGCTATTTAGTCCCTCTATTACACCTACTGCTTCTGACAGATAAAGTGTGTAGAATTCTTCTGGAATATTGTATAGGAATGCTGGTGGTGTGATTGCAGAAGGAGCAGATGCATTGTGCCGCTAGGGTGTATTTTCCTTGGAGGGTAGCTTCTGGTTTGATTTTCTGTATCCCATATCTGCAGCTGGATGTACTTGTACTTTACTTGTTGCAGAGTTTTAGTTTGTCCACACACAGTCTATACCTAGTTTTTTGCTTTTATTTTTTAATTGAGTGAGTGTATGCCATTATGCATACTTGGTTAGAGGACAACTTGTAGGATTCTGTTCTCCTTTTACCACGTGGATTCTGTGGGTTGAATTTAGGTCTGTAGCCTTGCTGAGTCATCTCACAGGCCTTGCCTTCAGTTTTTACTGAATTAATTATAAATCTCTAATCCTGCCTTTCAAAGCCCTTCAAAATTGGGCATTGCTTACATTTTAAAAATTATTTAAATTAATGGAAAAAAAGTACTTTTTTTTTTTTTTTTTGAGGCAGGGTCTTACTTCAAGCCTGGAACTCACTATGTAGACCAGGCTAGCCTGAACTCACATGGATAGACCTGCCTCCACTTCCCCAGCTCTGAGATTAACAGCATATACCACCATGTCTGGCCTTTTTTCAAATAAAATCCTATTACTGTCTACAATATAATCTTCCCTTTTCACTCTGAGCATCTTGTTCCAGATGTGGATTTGTTTTAAAACATTAGAAAAATTTGTGTGTGTGTGTGTGTGTGTGTGTGTGTGTGTGTGTGTGTGAGTCAGTCATTGTGTGTGTCTGTGAATGTATATGCCATAGGTATGCAGGTACCCAGGGAGCCTGAAAGAGAATATCAATTTCAGATTATTGGAGCTTGAGCTACAAGCAGTTGTGACCTGCTTAATATGGGTGCTTGGGTTTGAACTCAGATCCCTTGGAAGAGTGTTAAGTGTTTTTAACTGCTGAGCCATTTCTCCAGCCCTGCTTAGTTTTTTGTTTTTCTTCTTGTTTTTTTGTTTGTTTGTTTTGTTTTTTAAATAGAAGGATCTTACTGTGGTAGCTTTGAATTTGCAGTCTTTACCTTGGTCTTACAAGTGTTAGAATTATATTATACTCTGTTCCCTGTTATTATTGTCTTTTCTTTTATGGTTGCCCTTTCTTAACTCTCATTCCTATCTACCCAGGTTTCTTGTAATCAGTATCCAATTTGTATGCTTCATATCCTTTTGTACCCTGAACCTATCTGGTTTTCAGTTCACTCTCTTTATATCAAAAGTAGTCTTTACCCTGAATTTCTATGGTTTCTTATAATTTTTGCATTTAGCACCTTAATGTCCCAGTTTGCATTATAGTTATTGTGTGTTAAACTGTAACTAATTGAAAACAGGATGTGAATCTCTTAGTCATCTCCTTGGTGTTAACATTGTCCATTGTATGTAATAGATAGTTACTAATTGTTGAATGAGTCAACTTGATGATTTCTTTCGTTTGTTTGTTTGTTTGATATAGGATTTTACTGTGTAGTCCTGGCTGTCTTGGAACTCGATTTGTGGACCAGGCTGGCCCTGAACTTACAGGCCTCTAGCTCGGGAGGGCTAGGATTAAAGATATGCATAATCACAGCTTGACTCAATTTGGTGGTTTCTGTTAGTGACTGAATTGTCACAAGTATTAATTCTCTGACATGAAGATTAGCATAAGTTTATTGCATTAAATTGTAGTAATAGTACTACATTCTTTCATCTTTCATAATACATCTTATCTTTCATCTTTCTAATCTGAAGTCATACATGTTTGCTCCAGTGAATAGCTATTATTCACTGGTCCACTAGGACAAGCCCCAAATATTCTTTAGTTCTCCCAACACCAGTGAAACAGGCTATTCTCCTTTGAGGGTGGTTGTTTTTGTTTTTGTTTTTGTTTTTGTTTTCAGTTTTGGGTATGCAGATACAGGGGACAAGTAACTTTTTAGGAACTGGACAGATAGCTCAGGTTAAGAGCACTTGGAGCTTTTGTAGAGGAACGGTAGGTATTCAGTTCCTAGCACCACAGAGCTGCTAACAGCCATTTGTAATTCCAGCTTCAGAGGAATTGGCAGCTTTCTGTCCTCTTTGGGCATTGCATGTGCTAGCTGCATAGACATACATGCAGGCTAAACACCCATGCATAGAAAACAAAAATCAATCTTAAAAATCATGATGACCTCATGTTCTAGCCTAAACCGACTCATTCAGAACTTCTAAAGTTGAGGCACAGGAAGTTGCATTTTCCAGCCAAAATGTCATAGATAAGTTTTACGTGTATATGGGATTTGATAGCTAGTATAACTTTCTGAAAATAAAAAATTGCTTTCTTAAAACTTTCACTTGAGCCAGACATGGGGGTACACACCTTTGGTCGCAGCACTCAGTAGGCAGAGGTAGGCAGATCTCTGTGAGTTCAAGGCCAGCCTGGTCTACAAAGCCAGTTCAGGACAGCCAGGGCTATTACATAGAGAAACCCTGTCTAGAAAAACAAAAATATAACCCCCAGACCCTTTTTGTTTCCTGCAATAATAATTTGTAATATCAATTTTAATTTTAACTATTTCCTTTTAACATTTGGAGATGTAGTTTTATAATAACTTAGCTTGAAATATATATGATAGTATTAAATTTTGGACATACTTTAGTAAAATAGATGGAATATTTACTAAACTCTCTTTCCCCACTGGTACAGCAAATCTTGACATTCTCAAATATCTAATATGCAATGTATATAAGGCGGTTTCTATTGAAGACTGAAATTTCCTGGTGGAGAACCTATCACAACTATTGAATAATTGAATGTGAAGCTCTGTAAACAGATCAATAGGCACTCAGAACAGGGAGGAGCTGATTTTGGAGTCAAAATTTTAGCAAAAGGAAATATCTGAGCTGGACTTTGAAAGGTGAAACTTCATCAGGTGGGTTGAAATTACCAGTAGGAGTGGCAAAAACAGTTCTAGAGAGTTTGTGGGATTGGTGGGCTCGAGCAGTTATCACTAGTCCTTTAAGCTGTAGCTTGGAGGCAGGGATTGTGGTGCACAATGTTGAAAGCAATTTCAAGGCCTGGAATTGTGTCTCAGTGGTAGAGGAGTTCCTAGCATGTGCAGAGCCCTGGGTTGGATCCCCAGCATAGGATATAGACAGTTTTAATTAGATTTCTAGCAAGTTTTAATTTATACATTTTTTTGAATTAGAGAAAACTCATATATTTTATATAAAAGGACAAATACCTAGAATAACCAATAAATACTTTAAAATGACTGATGGAGAGATGTTCTTTGCAATTATAAAATATTCTGTAAAGCTGCTGGAATTAAATCATGTTATTGGCATAGTATATGACAAAAGTGTTACTTCAATTTAATGAGATAGGGATTTTTTTTAAATTGAAAATTTATACAATATATTCTTTTTTTTTTTTAAGTTTTATTAGTATTAGTAGTAAGTACACTGTAGCTATCTTCAGACACCCCATAAGAGGACATCGGATCTCATTATAAATGGTCGTGAGCCACTATGTGGTTGCTGGGATTTGAACTCATGACCTCCAGAAGAGCAGTCAGAGCTCTTAACCGCTGAGCCATCTCACCAGCCCAATACAATATATTCTGATTATGGTTTTTTCCCTCCTTACCTTCCAACCCATCCAACTCCATGCATTCATTTTCTCTTTTAAGGAAACAAGTAGGCAAATAAAAAAGGGAAACAGGGCTGAATATAAAAGGCCAAAACAAAATGAGAAAACATAAAAACACACAGATACATGCGGACACAACAAAACCTATAAAACACAAAATCTAAAACTATAACATACAAGCAAAAGACTAGTTGCATAAAAATGCCCAGTCACAGCAATATGAGACAAAAACAATTCCACACAAACATCATTGGCTTACTTTTTGTTTTGGACATGAGGCCTACTGTTAAGTGTGGTTTATATACTTGGTCAGACATCATTAAAGAACACTGGGTTTTCCTTTATAAGCTGTTGACAGAGAGAGACACCTACACCTGGTCAGTGTGCAGAGAGTGAGGATCTTTGGGACACTTTGGATCCCACAATCCTAAGTGGGATGTCTTCAAACCCTCTCCTCAGGGCTCAAGGAGCTATGCAGAAGAAGAGGTGGAAAGATTGTAAGAGGCAGAGGGATGGAAGACACTAAGGATGTATTTTTGAATAGATGATGCCAAACCCAACTGTACATCTGAATGACAGTCTTTCTTACATCATTTGTAGAAGTAAATTCCAAATGAGCACAAAACTTGAGTGTGAAGAACATTGAAGGAAAACATGAGAGACAGTATGTACACATAAAGTCACCCTTAGCGTCTTAGGACTGTTGAAGGGGGAAATGTCATTATGTTGTGGGAGAGTTCTGGATCTGTTTTTTCCATTTTTCCGTGTGTGTGTGTGTGTGTGTGTGTGTGTGTGTGTGTGTGTGTGTGTATTTTCTTTCCAGTACTGCTGTTTTGAATCTAGGGCCTTGAGCATGCTAGGCAAGTATTCTATTACTGATGTATATTCTCAGACTCTGCATGTATTTAAAAAATTTTTTGAGACAGGTCTTGCTAAATTGCATAGGCTGGTCTTGAATCTACTCAGAAGCAGTAGTGTAGTGTAGGTGCTCATCCAACTACCTCTCAGGGACTATCTTGTTACCTGATCTCACCATGGTGCTTTTAGATAGCTCAGAACAGTTAGGTACAGTTTAAAAATTACTTTTATTTTTAATTATGCACTTGTGTGGGGGATATATACCAGGAGTACCACCAAAGGGCATAAGAGTCCCTTGAAACGGACTTATAGGAAGTGAGCCACCTGCTGAAAGTGCTGAGACTTGAACTCTGGTCCTCTGGAAGAGCAGCAAGCACTCCTAACCTTTGAGTCCTTCTAGTTACATTTTTTTTTCTCCTGAAACAACATGCTTTTTAGAATCAGTGTGTTGCCACCTATTTTATTATTCTCTCTAGTGTAAATCTGTTTTTTTACATTAGCAATAAACATAATTTGACATTTGTAACTGTTTTGTCTTTTCAGGTGCCGTTTGGATAGTACTTTAGTGGCACAATGTACTCTGAGTGGCGCTCACTGCATTTGGTGATTCAGAATGATCAAGGCCATACCAGTGTGCTACACAGCTATCCAGAGAGTGTTGGGCGAGAGGTGGCGAATGCAGTGGTCCGTCCTCTTGGGCAGGCATTAGGTACCTCTTCAGTGGCTGGTAGTGAGAGTTTGTTAAAAACTGACAAAGAAGTAAGTGTTTCTTCATTTTATTCTGTTGTGTGAAAATATGCATTGATTACTAAAAAACTTATTTAGTGTTGACTTTTTAAAAAGTAATAAAAGTAGTTTTATTACTTTTAATTTTGTATCTGTATATAGTCTGTGTGTGAGTATGTATACATGCAGATGCTTATGAAAGCCAGGGTTGTTGGATTCCTCTGCAACTGGAATTAGTGGCAGTTGTGATCCACCTGGCATGGTGCATGGGAATCAAACTTGGGTCCTCTGCAGGAACACTCACTGTGCGTTGTTACAGTGTTGACTTTTTAATGGATTGCTAGTCAAAGTTCTCAGTTTTTATCTCATTTGGCTTCTATGCTGGGACTTGGGGCCTATGGGAGATAAAAAGAAAGGGTTGTGTCTTTTTTGCTGCTGAGGCTTCTCACTGACCTCCTCCATGTGAGCTGAGTGATTAAGACAGAGAATCAGATGTCAGACCCTTAAGTACTAGGCTCAGTTTTCAGATTTCCATTTCTGTTTCTGTTTGGAAATCCCTGTCTTACTTAGGAATACTATTATCGTGATGAAACACCGTGACCAAAAGCAACTTGAAAAGGAAAGAGATTATTTAGCTTGTGTAGTCCGTTGAGGAAAACCAAGTCAAGAACTCAAACAGTACAGGAACCTGAAGGCAGGAGCTGAGGCAGAGGCCATAGAGGAGTGCTGCTTACTGGCTTGCTCCTCTTGGCTTGCTGAGCCGGCATTCTTATAGATCCCAGGACCACCAGCCTAGGGTGGCACCACCCACGGTGAGTTGGGCCCTCCCCCATCAGTAATTAAGAAAATATTTTCAGTTGAGGTTACTGCCTTGAAAATTAATATACCTAGTTTCAAGCTGACATATAACTAGCTAGCACAGTCCCCTTCCCTGCTTATAGGTAGACACTGACTGAAAGCCTCACTTATGTCAGATTTTCCAGGATATATGTATGTGCTGAGCTTGAACTTTCCAGTATCCCTTACTCTGACTATTATCTAGCCTAGCTTCCAGGTTTAAGGGTGATGCAGAACAACGATGCCCTTCTGCTCGTAAGCTGGGGTAGTTGGAATTGGGTTTGGAATTGCTGTTCCTAAACTTGCTGTTCAGAGGGTTCCTGGAATAATTTGTTTTAGAACTGGTTTTCTGTTCATGGGGTCAGGGCAGTAAGCTGACATAAAACCTCAGTGGGAAGTTGTAAAGGAACCCTGAGAATGGCATGATTCTGTGTAGGGTTAGGCCTCTGTCCCCTCTGTTTAAGAAAGTTCATGCAGGCTTTTTAGGCCTATTCTCAAACCCTGTCCTCCTGGGTTTTTTTGGTAGCAGGGTTTCACTGTATCCCTGGCTGGTCTCCAATTCACTTTGTAGACCAGGTTGGGCTTGAATCTACAGATATCTACTTGCCTCTGTCTCCCAAGTGCTGGGATTATAGGCATGCCTTACTTTATTATTACTGCTATCATTATTAGTTGTTAATAATAATAATAATAATAATAATAATAAAGATAAGGTTTTATTCTGTAGATCAGATTGACCTAGAACTCACTCTGTAACCAGAGTAGTCTCAAATTTGCAGTCATTCTCCTGTCTCAGCCTCTCAAGTGTTGGGATTACAGGATTAAGCCACCATGCCTAGCTCTTCTTACTTTTGATCATTCATAAAGTTTCAGACTTGAGTGAAACTAAAGCCTACAGCTCCAGAGGCAGTTTGTTTATCCTCCCTTACCCAAGGACTGCTAAAGGTTGAAGTCCTTCAGTCTGTAGATTTCTCATTAAAGGACCTGCATAAGCCCTGACATCCTCTCTGACTTTAGTTGTGATTCTTGCTGCCTTTCTCTTAGACGAGATGGCATGTAGATAGATAGAAAGTGACCTAGTATAGCCCTTGGTTATTGTCTTTACTGCCCTCAGAAGATTATGGAAAGATACTTTTTTTTTTCAAGTTTTATTTATTATTGTTTATGTTGGAGGTTGGGGACAGGGAGGCATGTGTGCCATGGTGCACATTCAGAGATTAGAGGACAAATTTTGGAAATCAGGTCTTTCCTTCTACTTCCTGTCCTTAGAATTAAACTCAGGCTATCAGATATATGCAGCAAATGGTTTTACCCTCTGAGTCATCAAGGGCATTTTTCCTTTAGAACAATTGAACTACTATGACATCATCCTAAATATAACTTGTCTTTTTTCTTTCATCTAATAATTAGGTAACTACAACTCGTTTGAAGATCCCTCTTTGGGCCTGGAGAGATAGATGACTTTGTAGCCCAGGCTGCCTTGAACTTGAGGTCTTAGTTGGTAAAGTGCTTGCTGTGCAATCCAGCTTTAATCCACCCTGGTCTACATAGAAATAAATAGGCCAGCTAGGGCTCCATTTCAGAACCCATGCAAAAACAGAAACAAAAAAACCAAACAAACCCAAAATCCACCCAAAAACCCCAAACAGTATAGTGGCATGTACTTTAATTATTGTCATTCTAGTACTAGGGATAAAGAGACAGGAGGATCTCTGGAGCTCACAGCCAGCATAGCCTAAATGCAAGCCTCAGGTCAGTGACACCTGAGGTAGACCTCTAGTATCTACACATAGGCACAGGCACACATGAATGTAGACGTGTGTATATGAACACATCCACACTCTGTTTTCTTGTGTGGTTTAACATTCAACAGCTCCTACTTTGAATATGTCACCGCTTCACTGTGGTTACAGTTTTCTTTAGCATTTGTTGGTGCTAACCATTAATGTCCTGCCTTTAGCCTTTGTAGTTGTTTTTGAGTGTTAGCAGGTTTAGGGAAGAAAATCCTGAGTGTCAGGACAGCTAGGGTTATCTAACAAGACCCTGTCCCAATTCCACCTATCTTCTACCCCCAAAATTCAATATAGGTATTTATTTCGTCAGATTCAGATTTCAAAGCCTTTAAAGTATTTTTGAATTCTATATTTTTTCCAACAAACTGACCATCCTTTTTGTCTGTGTGTTGTTTACAGTTGCCTATTGTTTTTATTGTTGTTGTTACAATTAGTAATAGTATTTTGAGATAAGATCTTTCTGTTTAGTTCAGGCTTCCTTGAACTTGAGCTCTCCCTGCCTTAGCTCCTGGGAGTGCTGGCAACATCAAGCTGACCTAAATAAAAGCTTGTCAAAGTAGGTGTGGTGTAGCACAGCAGTAGTGAGCTTCCCTGTTGTGTGTAGCGCTCTGGGTTTCATCCCTAGCACCACCAAACAGTAGCAGCAACAACAACATGAACTTGGTATGGCTTTTGATAAGCCAGTGGCACCCTTTCCCCAAATAATTTCAGAACCTTCATTCTGTTATTGTCTTGTGTGGAATTTGGGCCATTTATAAATCTGGCCATTCTACATCCTACAGGCTGTTATGTCTTCCTCCTGTCCATAAGGATTTCTTGCTAAATTTCCTGTTAAAGACAAGATACTCTGATGCCAGAAACACCTGTTAATGGTTTAGTGACTTGGGAAACTGGGTCATGTTTCTCATTGGAAGACAAGGTTCATTTCAACTTCATTATGTATGAACCAATGGTGGGCTGAATTATTTAAATATACTGTTTTATTTTTCTGATGTATAAAACGAGGGCAGTTTACCCTGTTATGTAATGTTACAGTGATGATGACTTATATGAAGGTACTTTTTAAACTGCAGTGACTGTACAATCATCAGCTCTTCTCATAATGAGCCTGTTGGTAAAGCTTATCTGGCTTGACTTGTTCTGTTTGAGCAGCCTGGTTTTCAGTGCTCACACATCCCCTTTTATTAAATGTTTACTGATCATCTGCTTAGTATTTGTCCCAGAATTTTATCTGGAATTCACTTAAACATTCTGGGCTTTGGTGTCTAGACTATAGTTTCACTTTTCTTTTCCAGATTGGGAGATTTTTTTCCCTTTCTCTTAGTGTCTTATTTCTTGTAGCACTTAGTATGTGTTTCAGGTGGTCAGATGAAGTGTGGCTAGATGCCTAGTTAAGGCCTTACCCAGTCGGTCCTTCACCTCTGTGAGTTCTCACCTGTCCATTCTAGTGTTGTGGATTGTTTTGTTTTTTGATAGAGAAAACAAGTTGTATAATAAATTGAATGATTCATCTTCTTTTCTGTCACTTGTTCCTGTTGCATAATCTGAGGATGGAATGTAATTGAAATGATCTCATAAATGATACATATTTACATATGCAAATTGAGTAGAATAAAAATCCCACATTTTCTTTTTTTAAAGATGTATTTATTATATATTCTTTATGTATATGGGTGTTTTTTCTGTATGTACATTTATACACCAGAAGAGAGCATTGGATCCCATGGGACCATAGTTATAGATGGTTGTGAGCCACCATGTGGGTGCTGGGAATTGAGTTCAGGACTTCTTAACCACTGAGTCATTCCTCCAGCCCCTGCATTTTCTATTTTCGTTTCTAGTTTCTACAGAAAATTGAAAGGATCATTTTACAGAGTAAATGGTAATGATAGCAAAAGAGTAAAACATACATAGGCTTAATATTTAAAAATAACAAATTTAATTTCTCCTGAAATTTGCTTGACAAATACAACATTAATATGTCTACAACACAGAAAGTATTTGTCTAGATTAAATTTGATGTATATGTTGAGATGACTGTATCTTTTTTTTTTTTTTTTTTTTTCTTTTTTTTTGGTTTTTCGAAACAGGGTTTCTCTGTGTAGTCCTGGCTGTCCTGGAACTCACTCAGTAGACCAGGCTGGCCTCGAACTCAGAAATGCGCCTGCCTCTGCCTCCCAAGTGCTGGGATTAAAGGCGTGCGCCACCACCGCCGGCGAGATGACTGTATCTTCAATTCTGGGCACTAGAAGATGTTGAATTTTAAATTAATCTTGTGAGATACAGATAAAGATCTAAAATCTTTGTGAATGTTTTTTTTTTTTGCCTAGGTAAAATGGACCATGGAAGTAATTTGCTATGGACTGACCCTTCCATTGGATGGAGAGACTGTAAAATATTGTGTTGATGTATATACAGATTGGATTATGGCTTTGGTGTTGCCAAAAGATTCTATTCCATTACCAGTTATTAAAGAACCTAATCTATACGTTCAAAGTATATTAAAACATCTACAAAATCTTTTTGTACCAAGGTAAGTTGGACCTAACTATCTGGTCATTATCAAGATCATAAAAAAGTAACATTTATAATGTTACTTTATTAAATATAAAAGCTGATTTTATTGTTCTTTGAACTTTACTCATTCACTTATGGGTTCTATAGATATGAATAAAAGAGATAGGCTTACAGGGTTATGTAACATTTACAAAGAGGTTTTTCTTTGTTTTTTGAGGTGGCATCTCACAGCATAGCCAGACTGGGTGTGAACTTGCTGTGTAATGATGATCTAAATTCATAATCTTCCTGTCTTAGGCTTTTGAGTTCTGAGATTACAGGTGTGTTCTACTCTTGGATGTAGCACAAGTTTTTAAATAGATGTGTCTTTTTATTTTAAATACTTTTGGCCTTGTTTCTGAGATGTTGGTTATTAAAATTTAGTAATGGTAACATATTTCTTTCCCTCTTTAAACATTTTTTGGGGAGTGGGGTTGGCAAGATGGCTCAGTGGGTAAAGGTGCTAGCCACCAAGCCCATGACCAGAGTTTTATCCTTGGGACCCATATGATGGAAGCGGGGGGGACCGTGGGGGTGGACAATATCTATGAAAGAAAGCAAAAAGTATTT